>JAHRHZ010000024.1:27663038-27716937 GCA_024137785.1 Ginglymostoma cirratum
CTGCTGTGTTCATCCAGCCCCATGCTTGTTATCTCGGATTCTCCAGCATCTGCAGTACCTTTTATCTCTGATACATTCTAGTCTTGCTCTGGCATGACAGAAATGAAGCGAATATGATTATTTGGGTCTTTCTAGCTACAGCTTCCCATTTGATCAACACTAAGGGTAAACACATTAATCACTATGAGAATCCCAAATCCTCTTCAACTTGCAATTGCACATATATTAACTTAATTAGTTGGCTATTAGGTGCAAAACGATGTTAACAGTGCAGCCTCAATGGACCAAATTGGGATGTACCATCAACTATCATTGTCATGCTGCAGCAAGGACAAAGTCCACTCAGGGACACACATCCAGCTCGTGGACTGGACCAAGTTGCACCTGCTGTCTCATTGTTTGCTGTCATAATGCATACTCATTTTGAGCCTACCTAGATACTGACAGCATCCATGCCTTGCATTGCCTTGCCATTACGTTTTGCACTTTCCACCTTCAGCCAGAGATATCAGCTTCATATTACTTCTGTATTGCCTTGCATTTAATGCAGATACAAGACTAGGAAGGGTGTAATGGTTATAAGCAGCTCAAAGGGGAGATAGACTTCTCGAAGGAGGCCCTGGCACAATAAGTCAACATCAGCCTCCATTACCAATCCATGGGCTTGTAAATGGTTGGTCAGCCGCTCGGGCCTGTCAGAGATAGAGTGCTCTTCCCATAAGGAATGAAGAGTTGAATTTATTGAATCCCTATAATGTGGAAGCAGGCTATTTGGCCCATTGAGTCCACACCAACCCTCCAAAGAGTATCCCACCCAGACCCAACTCCCTACTCTATCCCTGTAACCCTGCATTTCCCATGGTTAACCCACCTAGCCAGCACATCCCTGGACACAATGGGCAGTTTAGCATGCCCAATCCACATAACCTACACATCTTTGGACTGTAGGAAGAAACCAGAGCGTCTGGAAAAGCTCACCCAGACATGTGGAAAAAGCGCAAACTCCACACAGACAGTCACCTGAGGGTGGGATTGAGCCCAGGTCCCAGGTATTGTGAGGCAGTGCTAACCACTCAGCCACCATGTTGCCTTGCTGCCACCAATTTTGACTTTCTTCCCTGCTCTGTCCTGCTTTCCTCCTGCAATAAAAGAAAGAAAAGTATCATGGGAGATGAAAATAGATGGCACAGTTGTTACTTTTGGTGCAGGTGACTAAGCAGCACAGAATGCATGCAGGGTTAATTTTGAAGGTTGGGGTAGATGACAGAGAGTGAGGGAAGATGTTGCAGGCAATAGAAAGAGTGGTTAGTTATGACCCTTGGCAGGAGGTTCCTCCTATTGGAGAGATAAAGTGACTGTGAGGTCATAGAGCCGTAGAGCTGTACAACATGGAAACATGCCCTTCAGTCCAAATTGTCCGTATCAACCAGATATCCTAAATAAATCTAGTCCCATTTGCCAGCATTTGGCCCATACCTCTGTAAACCTTTGCTATTTGTTTACCCATCCAGGTTCCTTTTAAATGTTGTAATTGTACTTGAAACTAAACAGCAGAGGCAATCAGCTATGAAGGATCACTGCCTAATCAGACAACTGTGCTGGTTTACTGCTCCATTTCTTTCACCACCCACGTAGTCCCTATTTGCTCTCTCTTCCTCCTTTTTAAAAGTGCCGTTGTTTTGATCTCTTTTTTTTCCGAAGTTTCAAAGCAATGCAACAGCTTATAAAACAGTAATTACTGCTCCTAGAATTTGAGGAAATCAGCTCCAGCACTGGAAACACCTCAAAAAAGGACCAGCTCTTTACGGCCACAATTTTTCCCCATCCTCCATCTTGGATTACCCAGAATCTTTTCCAGTAGTGGAGAGAATTAGGTCACCTACTATGGTGGAGTGGAGAAGATCATTGACATTTTTCTTACATTGCTGTGCATGTCTCAAGATGCCTGAGACTGCACTGACCTGTGTGACAACCTCAGACCAGGCTGGCATGGCCTGGAGTCCACTGTTGGTCCTGGGGAAGGAGGAAGTACCACCTCTGCACCCCCTGTCCCATTCCAGAAAATCACGCAGATATGAAGTAATCAGCATGTACATTATTCAAGTTTGGGCTGATAATGGTAGGTAACATTTGTGCCGCACATGTGGCAGGCAATGTTTACATCTAACAAGGCAGAGATTAGAGTCATAGAGACATACAGCATGGAAACAGATCCTACAGTCCAACTTGTCCATGCTGACCAGATATCCAAAGTAAATCTAGTCCCATTTGCCAGCATTTGGCCCATATCCCTCTAAACTCTTCCTATTCATATACCCATTGAGATGCCTTTTAAATGTTGTAACTGTACCAGCCTCCACCACTTCCTCTGGCAGCTCATTCCATTCACACACCACCCTCTGCGTGAAAAAGTTGCTCATTAGGTCCCTTTAAAATCTTTCCACTCTCACCTTAAACATATGCCCTTTAGTTTTGGACTCTCCCACCCTGGGGAAAAACCTTACCTATTTATCCTATCCATGCCCCTCGTGGTTTTATAAATCTCTATAAGGTCACCTGTCAGCCTTCAAAACTCCAGGAAAAATAGCCCCAGCCTATCCAGCCTCTCTCTATAGCTCAAATCCTCCAAACCTGGAAACATAATTGTAAGTCTCTTTTGAACCCTGTCTAGTTTCACAACATCCTTCTTACAGAAGGGAGACCAGAATTGCACACAATACTCCAAAAGTTAAACAACTTTCCTTGATATTCAACAGCGTTACCCTTGTTTAATTGCCCACCATTTATGTCCTATGGAATTCCATTGACAAGGAATTTAACTGGACCAACACAGATCTATGCTGCGTCTACAAGGAACATTTGGTGAGTAATCTGCAATAAATAACTCACCTCATGACTTTCCAAAGACTGTTTGCATCTACAAGTGACAATTCAGGACTGTGGTGATGTGGTCACAGATTATTCAGTTGGGTACAACTTCAAAAGCATTCAAAAATGTCGACACCATCAGAGAAAATAGCCTGCTTCATTGGCAATCCATCCATCATCTTCAGCATTCACCCTCCCCATCACTGATACAGTTTGGCTGCAGTGTGTACCGTGTACAAAATGCACAGCAATCAAGGCTTCTTTGACAGCACCTTTCAAACCTACAACTCCTACCACTTAGAGGGATAAGGAAAACAGTCATGTGGAAATATCACTGCTTCCAATTTTTCCTCAATGTCACACAGAATTCTTATTTACAAATATGCATTGTTTTCTTTTCATCACTGCATCATGATCCTAGAATTCCCCTTCTGCACCGTGGCAGCAGCTACAACCTATAAACATCCACCATTCAGCCCCACATTCTCAAGCACAATTCGCAATTATGTCCACATCTTACGCATGAATGAAAAAAATGGAACAACGCTTACACTTCTGCATTCAAGTGAACACAAAACAAGTCTGTACAACCTCATGATTTTACCCCTCAGACCCAATAACATTATGAAAGTTTGATGATTACCCAGCCTTTTTCTGGAAAGTTTAAATCATTTCTGACTTTCAGTGCTGGTCTTTGAGTGATTCTGGTTGTACACTCATATTATCTTCTGTGCTGTTCTGTTTCAGTGCTGAAGAGTCAGTTATGATGTAATCCATTCAGTAACTTCCCTATTATTGAAAGTACATTTTGTACAACAGTACCAGAATATGTGATTTAGCCCATTGGTTCTCTATTTTACTTTTCGGTTGAAAAAACCCTTTTCAAATGAACCATTAATCAATGATCTCCCAACTGTATAACACTAAATATGAAAGTGTTGCATATGAGAAGGGTTTAACTATTGCTGCAGTATCAAAGCAAAGTGCAGAGCTATCAGTGGGAAAGTTGTGTCTATACCTTATGAAATCTATTGATCTTTCATGTTCTGCTTTTCTGGCTTTAATTTCATTAGCTGGCTCTCACAGACCCCTCAGTTTTATTAAAATTTCGCAACGTGGAAGGATTTTTGGATCAAATACATCTTCTAGAGTCATAGAATCATTCAGCTGTACAGGATGGAAAGAGACCCTTTGCTCCAACTCCTCCATGCTGACCAGATATCCTAAATAAATCTAGTCACATTTACTAGCTGTTGGCCCATATTCCTCTAAATCCTTCTTATTCATATACCCATCCAGAAGCCTTTTAAGTGTTGTAGTCATACCAGCCTCCACCACTTCCTCTGACAGCTCATTCCATTAAATGCACCAACTACTGTGAGAAAAAAATTGCCCCTTAGATCCCTTTTATATCATTCCCCTCTCACCTTAAACCTATGCCCAATAGTTTTGGATTCCCCTACCCCAGGGAAAAGTCCTTGTCTATTCATCCTACCCATGCCCCTCATGATTTTATAAACATCTTTCAGGTCACCCCTCAGCCTCTGATGCTCCAGGGAAAATAACCTCAGCCTATTCAGCAACATCCTTGTAAATCTTTTCTGAACGCTTTCAAGATTCACAACATCCTTCCTATAGCAGAGAGACCAGGATCAAGTTAAAAACAAATATTAATTTCCTTTATGGGCAATTATTTACATATAATGATGCATCTTTCTCAATTATAATTCCCACTGAATGGATTGGGAGAGATATGTAATGTAAGATATTGGTTGATGTATATTGCCAAGTTTAGATACATTTTGTGTCTTCATCAGACCTCTGCCAGAAAGCAGTTCAGCATGTTATGGTGTTCACCCTGGGTAGCACAGGGAGAATAAAAATACTAGTCATTCCATTTTTCTTTATATCGTATGGCTCACCAGGAACCTTTCCCACTCCTACCACTTGCCATTGGTGTCCTTTGGAAGGAAATGCATATTAATGCTCACTCTATGTGGCTGTTTTGGAAACCATCTTCCTTGGCCATCAAGCCTTAGAATCAAAACAAAGCTTCCAGTTCAGAGGCCATGATGTTATCACTGCACTGGAAGCAGGGTCAGAAATTTTCTTCGAGGAGCATCTAAAGGTAGAAAGAGGTAAATGTGATAAGAGGTTTAAGGAAGGAATTCCGGAGCTGAGGGCCTAAGCAGTTGAGACATGGCCAACAGTGATGGAGCTATTGAAATCAGATGTAAAGTTTAAAATTTTAGCAGAATATCCCTTCAGCTCTATTTCCCAAGTACAAATATACTGTGTCACAATAAAATTCAAATGGATTTAACATCAATAAATATTTCTGCTATAGGCTGCTGCATAAACTGGTCTAAAACATGTGGAGCACTTTTGCATCAAGACAGCCTCAGGTAATTTGCACTGTTCTTGTCATCTCCTGTGCTTTTCAGCTTCAGTAGTGTCTTACATGATGCATTCGTCTGTTCCAGGTCATTGTTATGTACAATTCTGGTCCATTATCTGTACTGCCAGCTCAGGACAAGCATTACGAATTTCCTGGGGTAACAGTTCATGAATCAACATTCCCAACACAGAGCTTACATCAAGATTTGTGCATGGAGATCACTGCTCTCCGCCATCACTTAAAATTAATGAATGATGAATCATGTGGAGTATACTGATGTCCACGTCTTACTTCCTTATCTGTGCTCCCTTTGTGCAAAATTCATTGTTAATTCATAACTGTGATGTCATTATGCCTGAGCACATTTTTTGGAACTCAGGCAATTGCACCTGTTTAAGGGAAGAAAAATGGTGCAGATTTGCTGAAAGTATAAATCAATCTAAAAGTGTTGTTGATGTGCAAAACCTGTTGCTGTAATGGGGAAAATGTATCCAGTAAATTTCAAGTCACCACCATAATAAGTTGATGGCCAATTTGTCTCCTTCAATATTACTTTAACAAAAACAGCATCTCATTTGTTGTTGGATATGTTAAAATGTCGACATATAGAGAAAAAAAATTTCCTTTTATTCTGTCTATTCTTTCTCCCTATTTGAAGCTTATCTTTCTTCCTCGCCAATTTTTTTTCGGTGCTTGATTTGTTCTTCCACTCTAATTGACCACCCGTTTCCACTGTCTATTTTGTGATACCTGCATCTTCCTAATTTTGGAGATTTACTACTTTTTCCATACACTTCAGATGGACTATTGCTGATGTGGCGCCATGATCAGCTCATATTTTCCATACTTTATGGGAAAAAGAATAGACAGAAAATACATCGAGTTATCCTCTTAAACAAATTCTAGGCCATTATTTATGTATCTGGTTGATATTCATCATACATGATCATATACAAATGCAAATTTAAAAAGTGAGCAAAAGTTAGCAAATACTTATAGAATCCCTACTGTGTGGAAATAGGCTCTTTGGCTCAACAAGCCCACACCGACCATCAGAACATCCCACCCAGATCCATCCCCCTATAACCCCCCTAATCTACACATCCCTGAACACTACAGGCAATTTAGCATGGCCAATCCACATAGCCTGCACATCTTTGTACTTTGGAAGAAAACCGGAGTGCCTGAAGGATACCCATGCAGACACTGGGAGAACATGCAAACTCCACACAGACAATCACCCAAGGGTGGAATTGACCCCATTTTTTCAGCCTTCTTTCAGAACTAATTTATAAATTTCCTCATTTTCAGACGCCAGCAGGAGGATCTTGCTACATGTACTGGCGCTACAGCATTGTACATTTTTTAAAAAACTACCTTTCCAAAGAAAGGGCGAAACCATTAGAACATCCTGCTTCACACGCAGATTGCCAGCTTCCAAAGTACTCCTGGAGTTTTCAAGAATACAGACTATTACTCATTCATTGAATTGTAATTCTCTGTTCCCGCTTCAACAAATTTCAACAATTTCATCAAAGATGTGCAGTAAGATCCCACAGTGGGTTAGGAAATAGAAAATGCATAAAACCGGGGATGAGTTACAAATATTGTTCCATCTCTCCATACTACGTGAATGCAGCCTCAGAACACATTAGCATTATCACATAAATTATTATCCTTCACATTCAAAAGGAATGAATTTAAATGAACCTTTCCAGGAACTGGAAAACATTTTGAAAGGAAATTGTAGCCTTGGGTGAAGTTAGTGACTTTATTGTTCCAAACATTTGAAGTCAACCCAAGAAAGTAGAAGCAAACAAAAATATTTATAGCCTATGTTGTAATTGTGATGAGTTCAGCCAGGTGGACCCATAGAACTTGAGTTCTCTGATTGGGGTTGTTAATATAGAGATTCAAACAAACGGGAGAGCCAGATACAGAAACAAAGTTTCTGGAAAATCTCAGCAGTTCTGGCAGCATCTGTGAAAGAGAAAACAGAGTTAACATTTCTGGCCCGGTGACCCTTCCTCAGAATATTTGGTTCACCCTGGATCTGGCTCCGAGGGAGCTGGATCAGTGTCAAGGACTCCCCATGTGTAAATGAAGGGTGACTTGGTGTGGAGTTATTTCAGTGGTGATAAGAGAAAAGCATGCTTCTGAAGAAATTTGCTCGCAACAGTCATCTTTGATCTGGGTGAACATTTCTGGCATCATGTCGCTTTACAAAGCTTGACTCATTTGATCTTGTCATTGAAGACTAGGCCCTAATGTGGAAACAATGCATTAATTTTTCTGGGCAAATGCCATTGGGTCAGATGAAAATCGACAAGTATTTCTGACAGCTTGTGGACCCACAACTTTTTCGTTTATTAGGAGCCTACCTTTCCCTGAGGCACCAGATACAAAAACCTCTCAAGGGTTGAGGAATTTAGTTAAGGAATATTATGACCCCAAGCTTCCTTTAATTCTGAGATGCTATTGGTTTTACTCATCAATTAAAGAACAAGGGGAATCTGTATCAGGATTTTTGACTCGGCTAAGGTGACTGGCACAGGCATGTGTGGTTTAACCCTTTGGTTTAACCCTTAACGAGATACTTAGATATTATTTTGTTTGTGGGATTTATGATGAAACTATGCAAAAGCATCTACTATCTGAAGTCCAACTGGACATCATGACAGGTTTTATCACTGGAAAATGAGGTAAGTGGAGATGAGTTGCAGGGTATTCTGATGGAAATGGATAGCTTCGCCAGTCTGACTAAGCTTGGGGAATACCACTTTAGTTTTCATAGCCTCACTCAGGATGTGCCCTGAACCAAGAGACTCCAGGTCTGCCCACAGCAAATCCGCAAAACAAAGGCAAGCCTGAGCCAAATTGTTAAAATATTCTTCAGAATCAGGGCTGACAAACCATTATGGTTGCTGCTGGTATGCAGACTCTAGGCAACATGGATGCGACATGGCTGCATTGGTGGGCAGTGCCCCAAGTGCAAACAAGGGCATAAATTAATGCCAGCAGCTACCCAACGTTCATGGGAATGGCCAGGTAAACCCTGTACCTGGTTACACATCAATGATGCAGAAGGTTTCATGGGTACAATGTTCTCAGTCATTGTGGGCACCCACTCAAAGTGACTGGACGTGCACATGCTTCATTTGTGAAATATGGTGACAGCAACAGGAAAGCTGTGCGCATCTTTGTCAATATACAGATACCTGGAAGTGTTGGTCACAGACAACAGTCTGTCATTTATCAGCAAGATAGCTCCAAACCATCCATCATCCCATGGTCTGGCAAAAAGAACAGTCCAGACTTTGAAACAGCCTAGATTACCAAACAGTCCCAGTTCTTACTTGAGTATACGATCAGCTCTCATGCAGAGATAGCTCGAGCAAAGTTACTGATGGGGAGAAAGCCCCGCACTGGGTTAAATCTGATTTTCCCAGATATGGGGGACAGAGTGAAATGGCACCAGGAATACCTTTGTCAGACATGAGACTTCACAAAGCGAGAGACCGTTTGCTTCGGGGCATGAAGTTTGCTGTAGGAATCCGGGAATGGCACTGCATGGGTAAGAGGCATGGTCAATGCGAGGTCGGATCCAGTAACATATAAAGTTTGGGTAAGTGTACTGAACAAGCATGCAGACCACATGAAAGCTGCAAACTCACAAATGGTGGTAGGAGCAAAATGTGCCCAGTTCCTTGACAGCTTTTCTGACTGTTCCAGAACCCATGGGTTATCCTTCTCAGTCAAGCTTTGAAGATATCTCAGAATCTGAGATAAACACAGTGGAGGTTGCAGCTTTGATGCCTCTGCTGCCTGAAGAAGAGGATGCATTTCTTCTGAGATGCCTCAAGTGTAAGAGATGGGCTACAATCCAGTTCACGCTGCCCATATCCAAGGCTGAGTTGGAGGAACTGTGTGAAAATGCCCCAGGAGAGCCAAAAAGTACATGCTTACATTCCCAGACCCAAAGGGAGAGGGATGTTGTGCTTATAACGAGATCAGCTAGGTGGACTTCATAGAATATGCGTTCCCTGTTTGGGGCTGTTAATCTGCTCCAATCAGGGAGTCCTGGCTGACAAGTGAAAACATGAGAATGAGACCTTGTGTTCACTCTGAGAGCTGGCTCTGAGGGAGCTTGATCAGTGTCAAGGACTCTCCACGTGTAACTAAAGGGTGACTTGGTGTTGCGATTCCAGCCTCTGTGGGGTTACTTAGTCTATTGCAGGTGTTTTGCGGTTTTCTGCACCAGCTAGTTCAAACAGGCAGATTTAATTGTACAGCTGTTCTTTCTATGTATGAACACAATGGGATTCTTATCTCTCTATGTGTAAGCATTTCAACTGTCTATAGCTGATTGATTTTATTGGAAGCATTATTCTCTGTTAAACTGCTTCTTTCAAGTTCTTCATTGCCAACAGATTTCTATTGAAATTGAACTTGTTTTTTTGCACTGTCCCTATTAATATGCGGTTTTCTTCATTCTGAAGCTGAAATTTACATTGCTTCTCAAAGTGTCAATTGCACACCTCTCTCCAAACAGCATATAGAAGACAGGGATACATGATTACACAGGTCTGGCCAATTACTTATCGGTGTCAAGGTAACCTCATGTCGCTTTACATGATCACTGTGTGCAGCAAGCTTTACCAGCACTCTGACTGGCTACATGTATCAGCAGGGACCCTAATATGTCGAATGCCCACTGCTACTTAAAGACCAATTCTTAAATAGGAGCGGCAATATGACTGACAAAAGTGGTAGGTCCATGATAACAAGCATGGGGCTGGATGAACACAGCAGGTCAAGCAGCATCATAGGAGCAGGAAAACTTGACGTTTCGGGCCTAAACCCCTCATCAGAAATGGGGGAGGGGAAGAGGTCCATGATGCTGTGTTTCAGGTGAAAGCCGCTGCTAGTGTTTTTAGATATTTCTCCTCAGACTCTCTGGGCTACCTACATGTACACTATTAGAGGATTCTAGCTCTCACTAGGTTATCATTTTTTTTTGTATTGTTTTAACCTGGTGAGGTGAGGAGAATCAACATTTTACAACCTCCTCGGTTGGCCACTGCAAAAGTCTAGTTATTTTTTTAACATTCAAACTTTTCCTTACCAGGGCATCATCTGGTATGGGACATACAGTGTGCAAAACATGTTAACTTGGTGTTTCTGCAATATTCAAGGCTGGTGTAATTCTGGAGCACTGAAGCAGTCACTTCAGGAGCTCCTATTTTTGGCTGCAATGGGCGCTATCTGTGTTTAGAAAAGGTTGTGACAGTGGCAATGACCCTACTGATCTGTCATCTCCATTGATTACCGTACCACACCGACCTCAATGAGTACTAGATTTGTTCTTTCTTACACTCAAAGTCTTCAGATCAAGTCTGTTTGCATGAGTCTTCCAATTCTTGGCTTTGGGTTTAAAGACTTCCAAGCTTCTTTGGATTCTTCCCACTTTTTCTATTTTGTATTCTAAGACTTTTTGCCTTATTCTTTAGAATCTTCCTGTGCTGCTGGTGCACGTAGTGGAGTGTAGTTTGATTCCTGGTTCTGACTCTGGACACTTGCCTCGCTACAGCCACTAACAGTGTCCAAATTCTAGTATTCTCAGACTTTTTTTCTTTAGAATCTTTGGGCTGTATGTAAACACACACTTCTAGAGGCTGCTGGAGTATATTAGGCTTCTAATCCACTTGGTCTCTAACACCCCTTGTTTTCCTTCATCCTTGACTAAGGTTCTCTCACTATCTTCAGTACTGAAACACACTAATTTACGTGCACACGTTCCAGGTTACTGAATACAGCTCTCTAGTGTCCAAGATTTTACATGCTTCTCATTCAATTGGTCCTCCTGTGATATGATCTGGTGACAATGGGAAGAATGACTTGTGAAGGTCAATGCCAGGGGGTTGCTCCAAGGGTATGGAAACAGTACAGGAAGAAACTTAATGATATGTCATGAATTGTCAAGACGTGATTTCATCTTCAAGTAACATATTCAGCCAATTACACCACCACCCTCATTTCTACAATTATGACGTGTATAAGATTGTTATCTTTTGAAACTGTGTCTTAAATTTAAAGGAAATTTAAGGGTGAAATTTGACTTGTTCTGACTGCCTGACAACAAGACTAGGTGATTTGTCGAAGATTTGTCCAGATAGTTTCATTGGAAAGAAGAAGCAAGGTACTTAGAGACAATGGCAGCAAATTTATATGCTGCCAGTCCATAGACTAATCATCCAAAGTCTAAGAGAATAGTTGAGGATATTGTTTTATTTTAAAAAGCAATATTTTCAACTGCCCTTTTATTTTCAAAATAAAACAAAAGCAGTTGGATTCTCAAGGTTAGCTAATTAGTATCTCTACCTGGATACAAGATCCTTGTAATTTACATGGCCATGGAGTTGGGCTTTGTAGTAACAAGTGGATAGATCAAACAATTGTGATATCAGCTCAAAGGCTTTCCTTAAATATCACTGAATATCACACACAGTCAAGTTAAACTGAAAGGGTCCAGAAAAGATAGAACTGAATGTCTTAATTGTTCAATGCTCCAGAATATGGGTGGAAATTTGTGCTCAGATTGAAAAGACCAAAATCAAGGTGAATTAAGATAGAGCTAGAAGATTTGCCTGGTTTCATCTTAAGGGATAAGTCTCCAGGAATACTTTTACCATCAAGGGAAGTTTTGGGTTTATCCTTTCAAGGCTAAGAAAGGAACAAAACTAAAGTACGCCATCAAGGCCTAGCAATCGTTTTGGGCTGATTTCAGGAGATTGGGATGTCAATGTAAAGGATGTGTCATTTTTAGCTCAAAAGTGTACTTTTTGTTTTGCAGTTCTGTAAACAATAAAAAGGATGTACATGTCTCACAATTTGAAGTACGGTTGCCTACAAGCATAGTGCTAAGTTGTAAGAGCTTTTAGACTTTTGTTACAGTAAATGTCTTCAAATGTGAAACCTTGTTGCATCATTCTTTCAAACATTATCTGGAAGTTTGAATTTTTAAAAAAAATGTTATTGTCCTCCATGGAGTTTGTTCATCATTCACTAATTTATTCACCACACCCTCATTTGTCATTAACCAACAATCTCGAGAAAGGAATGCTAAATCCAAGCAACCATTAGTTTCACATTACCTTAACACACATAGTACTGTTACGAGTTTCTTAGTCACAATTTCCAGCTCTTGCCTACTGGCAACTTTTCAAACCATGGCACGCACATCACTTAACTATGTTGTAGGAGATTGCAGAGGAACGTTGCATATAACATATTTTAAAAAGTTCAGACTTCCAGATGATTGTTGAGAGAATGATGCAGGAAAGTGATGGAGGAAGAACAATGTGCCTGCATGGCATCATGGAAGAGGAGATGACAGATATCATTAAAAGTGACATTGTGTCCACTGTTGGGCTTGAAGAGAATGACAGTACGAGTATCTGCAAACCAACTCCATTTTCACTCATTCTACATCCTCCTCACCTAATTTATCTCTTAGGCCTCAAACACCAGATGATATAAGCTCAAGCCTCTTAACATATCCTTCACCTTCGCCATAAGCCAAAACTTGTTCCCTTCTCTGGAGCCCTCCCAGTCAGGGAAGGAGAGGAAGAAGCCAATGAAGCTGAAATGACTCCATCACTAGATCTTAAACTCCCCAGCCATCAGCTCAGAGACAGACATTGTACTTATTTTAGAGATTTGGGATAGTAGATGCACTGGTGTGTGGTGAAATACCAGGCACCAATATGTATGAGCAGGGCAGCTGGATGGTATAGTGCAGGTGCTGTCTTGCTAGATAGTGAGACCACACAATAACTTCTGGTGGAGGGGACTAGGATGAGGATGTTTATGGACCAGGCTACAGAAGATGGCTGAGATAACAAGATGTAGAGCTGGATGAACACAGCAGGCCAAGCAGCATCAGAGGAACAGGAAAGCTGACGTTTTGGGCCTAGAGCCTTCTTCAGAAATGGGGGAGGGGAAGGGGATTCTGAAATAAGTAGGGAGAGAGGGGGAGGTGGATAGAAGATGGATAAAGGAGAAGATTGGTGGAGAGGAGACAGACAGGTCAAAGAGGCAGTGATGGAGCCAGTAAAGGTGAGTGTAGGTGGAGAGTTAGGGAGGGGATGAGTCAGTCCAGGGAGGACAGACAGGTCAAGGGGGCGGGATGAGGTTAGTAGGTAGGAGATGGGGGTGGGGCTTGAGGTGGGAGGAGGGGATAGGTGGGAGGAAAGACAGGGTAGGGAGGTGGGGACAAGCTGGGCTGGTTTTGGGATGCGGTTGGGGGAGGGGAGATTTTGAAGCTTGTGAAGTCCACATTGATACCATTGGGCTGCACATTTCCCAAGCAGAATATGAGGTGCTGTTCCTGCAGCATTTGGGTGGCATCGCTGTGGAACTGCAGGAGGCTCAGGACGGACATGTCGTCTAAGGAGTGGGAGGGGGATGGCAACAAAAGATGGCGGTTGTGTGTGTAAATGTTTGGTGTCCTAGAAAGCCTTCTGAATAACTTTGCATGTTTATTGCATTTCTCATTGGCTTTGTGTGTTTTTATCTTGACCACTGTTTCTGATTGTAAGGAGGCTGTGTAGAATCTAAAATCATGAATGAAACTAAATGCAATTTCAACCCAAAAAGTCCAGTTGAACAGCAGCCCAACCTAAACCCAGTGTTGCAGCGCAGCATGTTGATACCATAAAATTCTTGTACCATAGAACAGCAGGCCAAGGAACATATAATTATCTACATATAATTGGCTTATATGTCAAGTTTTATTTTTCTTCAATATTAGAGTGCATCTTTTTACAAATCTACTGTGGTATTAAGCCTAACAGAGCACCTAGCGGAGACCAAACAAGTCTGCAGTAGGCAATTTCATAACAGGGTCAGACGTGCAAAGGAGGACTCTGCACTTGTTATGTCGGTGTTCTTTGCATAAACTAAGTGGCAGGCAGAGTGGACATTTAGCACTTATAAGTCCCAGTATTGTGCTGCAAAAGAGCAGGGAGGGCAAGGCTGGCAATATAATATGGCAGCCTTTGGTCCAAATGGAGGTTTGGACTTGGTGCATGAATTTCAGCTTTTAGGCTCATTGGTGATGAGGGTCACCACCCTCTGCAGGGTAAGTGGAAACCCAGGCATCAGAAGGGCATAGGAGCGGAAAGAGGGGCAGAAGGCAATGGAGGCCATACCCATACCACCTGATAGGGAATTAACTGGAGTTGTTCAAAGACCCTGTGCCCAAATCGAGACTACAAATCTCCAGGCAGATAGCACTATGAACTTCTTTAAAGGATCAGGAAATGACATTGGGAGCATCTCTGGTGTAATATACAATACATAATAATGCTGTGATAAATATTTTGCTAGTGACATTGAGATTTGGTGAATACTTTTAAGACTAAGATCAATAGATTTTGAATCCTAAGGGAATCAGTGGATACTGGGGCAGTAGGTAAAGAGAAGTTAAGGTTGATCAGCAATGATTGTATTGAGTTGGCCATATATTCTACTCCTGCTCATATTTCCCAGGTTTTTAAATGGGGATTAGGTGGGAAAATGGGTTTGAGCTTGAGTATTTTCCATCATTGAATAGTGCAGCAGGAGTGGAGGGGGTCAAATAGTCTATTTCCATTCCTATGCCTTACATTCCTCTGCTGTTATTTAGAAAAAAATGAACTGTATTACATTTGGAGAAAGTGTTATCTCAATCATTAACTGTCTTGGGGAAGATTAATTACGTGGTTTAGAATACGTAATGGAGCATATTATTTGTCTTTTTCTGTCTCTTTTATCTTTTCTTCATCTTCTATTGTTGTGGGGAAGCGAGGACAGTGCTGGCATTGTGTTAGCTTCAGCAGTAGTGGTGCCTGGAGTGACGACTCCTGGATTTGGTAGGCCCAGAGCATGGATTCGGCTATCGGTGGGTCTTTGGCTGCAGCGGTGACAGTGCCAGGAGCAGGAACTCCTGCGTGCGGTATGTCTGAAGCATGGGCTCTTGATTGGGTTGTCATTGCTGTACGTGGAAGGGGGAATCCTTGAGGTGCGGGACACTTTGCAGAAGTCCTGAATCTGTATTTGAAGACTCCTTGTACAGAAGGTGCACTCTAATTATGTAAAAAAAAATTTTTTTCCTCAAAATGGCACTGGATTGTGGCAACAAGACATTTTTCACTGTATCCTTCCATTTATATGTGGCAATAAATAACACATATTGACTGTACATGGAAAGAAACTGATTGATAGGTTCAATGTATTTTATTCTTTAAGTGTTTTTGGTTTTGCTTAATATTTAATCCAAACACAGAGTAAGGTCATTGTAACGTTAAAGGTCAATAGAACAGAGAATGCTTGACAGGCACATAGTCAGATGGCTGATACACATCTCACTGGTGATTCCATTTGATTAACACACAGCAAACTCGGTGTGACAATATTGTGATGGCAGGTTGAGCAGCTGAATAAATATCAGATCCAACTGGAGCTCAACAGTGACTTCTGGCTCATGCCTCGGGAAAAAATTAAAGGTTAAGAATAAGCAAAATTGTACAAAAATTAACAGGAAAGCCAATGATTAAAATTTTCATTAGTCTGCCTATTTCTTTTGGTGTATTTAACATCCAGCCCAGCCCATGATGTGCTGGCAATGTTATTGGTAATACTGGTATATAATATCGTTCAGTCCCAGAGCATTTTACCATATCTGCTGTCCTCTAATTCTGGCCTCTTTGGCATCACCTGATTTCAATTGTTCCACCTTCAGTGGCTGTGCCTTGTCAGTCACTCAGGCCATTTCCCAATTACCTATGCATAACAATGAGCTGTGTTGTTCTGCCAACAATTTCAGGCTCATTTTGCCATGTGTTTGTAACCTGTACAAATTAATTTTTAAAGGTAAAATTCAATACTTCTGCTGTAAAAGCCACACTTGTAAGGGAGACCAAGATAGAACAATTAGCACGGTGGAGTTTGCATTCTCTGTACATTTGAAGGTCACTTATTCCAAAAGTGGTGAAGTCCCCCATTTTATCCTGTATTCAAGTCTGTGTACATCAATCTAGACTCAGCTGGCTGATCATTATTGGCAGATAATGATTTGCCTGTCCAGTTGCAGGATGTGAGCTGCCTAGGTAATGCGTTATTTTAGGTTGTTGATATGTGCTCTGTTTCTGTCACACAATTCAGCAAACAAACACAAAAAGGAGCAAAAACAAAATGATACACACTGCACGCAGACACCAACAGCTTGTTATCATTCTTTCAGGAGCCGATAACACCTATTTGAATGCAGGGCTCCTCGTGCTTTCCACATTGACTTCCATTATCAGAAACAAGACTCTTCAATCTTCTGCTGTTTTTGTGCCAGGTTCATTTCACAGTTGACCCGCTGAGGACTATATCTCCATACAACCCAAGAAGACATTAAACACATGTTATACTTTTATTTTTGCCAACCTTTCATCAAATATTATCACTGTTCTGCTTTCTTCACTCTAAAAACAGCATGCACAAGATTGTTTCACCCTTAAGCCCATTGCCAAACTCTCTCACTAAAACAAAACTTGATGATAGTTTCCTTGTATTGAATTAGATCTCGGTGTCTACAGCCCATTACATATTGCTAATCTGACTGTAGGTTTATGATGTCTTCCTAGGAGAATCAGTAATGGTTATTTGGCTTATTGTAAATGCATATTCTGTCTCACATCCTGTTATGTACCAGAATATTTGCATAAATCTGGTTCACTTCTGATACCTTACTTGCTACATTCTGTCCAAATTGATTGTTGCATTTAATCAAAACTCAACAATGACCATAACTCAAAAAAAATTGTTGAGCATGAAGCGCTTTGTAATGTATGAAGGTAAGGATTGCTTTATTAATGTATTTTCTTCCTTTCATCTTTCTTAGTCCAGTAAAGAGCAATATACTTGGAACTAGTTAAACAGTCAGAACACATCTAGAATCAGCAAAATGACAGGCAGTAGACAGCAATATATCGTAAAAATTGAACATATTCTAAAATGGTTGATTGGATACTGCTTTGTTCCATCATTTCCTTATAAGAAAACTATCCCTTTCTTGCAGTTTATACAATTGTATTGCAATTTTTTTGGTGGCATATCTTGTCCCACTTTTGAAATATGTTCCATTTCTTCTGTGTAAACTTTGCTACATTGGTTGATGAGCATGCAGGTACAGCAGGCAGTGAAGAAAGCTAATGGCATGCTGGCCCTCATAACAAGAGGAATTGAGTATAGGAGCAAAGAGGTCCTTCTGCAGCTGTACAGGGCCCTGGTGAGACCGCCCCTGGAGTGTTGTGTGCAGTTTTGGTCTCCAAATTTGAGGAAGGACATTCTTGCTATTGAGGGAGTGCAGCATAGGTTCACGAGGTTAATTCCCAGAATGGCGGGACTATCATATGTTGAAAGATTGGAGCGACTGGGCTTGTATACACCTGAGTTTAGAAGGATGAGAGGGGATCTGATTGAGACGTATAAGATTATTAAGGGATTGGACACTCTGGAGGCAGGGAGCATGTTTCCGCTGATGGGTGAGTCCAAAACCAGAGGACACAGTTTAAAAATAAGGGGTAGGCCATTTAGAGCAGAGTTGAGAAAAAACTTCTTCACCCAGAGAGTGGTGGATATATGGAATGTTCTGCCCCAGAAGGCAGTGGAGGCCAAGTCTCTGGATACTTTCAAGAAAGAGATCGATAGAGCTCTTATAGATAATGGAATCAAGGGTTATGGGGATAAGGCAGGAACAGGATACTGATGTGGATGATCAGCCATGATCATAATGAATGGTGGTGCTGGCTCGAAGGGCCGAATGGCCTACTCCTGTACCTATTGTCTATTGTCTATAATATCTTCAGGAATATTCTCCCAATTTCCCCAGGTTCACTGCTTATCATTTCCACTTTCTGTCACCTGAAGAAGGAGTAAGACTCCAAAAGCTTGTGTTTCCAAATAAACCTGTTGGACTATAACCTGGTGTCCTGTAATTTCTGATCTTGCCTTCCACAGTCCAACACCGGCACCTCCACATCAAAACTTTGTCTTCTAATCAAAACTCCTGTTTGTTGTCAGCTCTCACAACAACAGCCTTAAATCATTTCTTACACCGAATAACCTTATTTCAATCCAGAGTTATTTTATCTTCCACTGAAAATGAGCTACTTCCTCTGTGATATATCACTAACTCTTCAATCATTATCTCTCTCTCTCTGTCTCCCTCCCTCCCTCCCTCCCTCCCTTTGGGATTGTATTTGCACATCACTTCTTTGACCAACTTCTGGTCACCTGTCCTAATGTATGCTTACATAACTCTGTGTAAAATTTAGTTTGATAACACTCCTGTGAAATATGTTGGGACTCTTTTCTACATTAAAGGCACTAAATGAATGCAAGTAGTAGATGATGTCTCCATAAATCCTTCCTGTCTGACCACAAGAGAGGCAAAACATTCGTTTATCCCTTGTCACATTGCTGTACAGAGGCTCCAGGTTTTAGGAGGGGGGAGGAATGTTTATATATGCTGGGGAAGAGGGTCTTGCAAAGGGCTGAGGGGACTAGTAAAGGAGGAGTCTCCCAACTGTCCACAACCCTCCTACACAGTGTGAGCCTCTCTCATTACAGGTTAAGTGACTGCAGCAGCAGATGAGGTACTTATACGGGCAGTAATTGCCCACCTAAGCTTACTGGTGGGACAGCTGTCATTGCCACCCTCCCCGTTAGGATAATTGCAGTGTAGGCATCAGCAAACTTGTATGTAATTGGCAAGCCATTCATTAGCGTTTACGTGCCAACTGATCTTAACAAACCTCCAACAGAGGAGTGTGTAATCCAGTCCATAGAATTGCTTTGTACGCGAAGCCATTTGGTTCATCAGCCCTTCATAAAACCCTACAGTGTGGGAACAGGTCCTTCGGCCCAACAAATCCATACCAACCCTCAGAGCATCCCACCAAGACTCATTTCCCTAACCTGCAAATCCCTGAACATTACGGGCAATTTAGCATGGCCAATCAGCCTAAGCTGCACATCTTTGGACTGTGGGAGGAGACTGGAGCACTTGGAGGAAACCCACACAGACATGGGGAGAATGTGCAAACTCCACACAGACAGTTGCCCAAGGATAGAATCAAACCCAGGTCCCTGGTGCTGTGAGGCAGCAATGCTAACCACTAAGCCACCGTGCCACCCCGTAATGACAGTTTAAAAGAGCTGACAAAAATCTCAATCTCCTGCTCTTCCCCCTTGGTCCTGAGATTTAATTCCCTTTCAAGTACATATCAAATTGCTTTTGAAAGATTTTTTTAATAGAATTTTTCCTTTCAGGCAATGTATTCCAGACTATAACAATGTAGCCAGTAATTAATGGCTCATCTTGTATTACAGAGCTTGAGTATCACTGGAGAAAAAGACATGTTGTCAATTTTTTACCCTTGTACTCAAAAGGGCAAGTGTAAAAATATCAAATTGCTAAGGAAATAACTGCATGAGAAAAGGATACTGAATATTTGACTCTGATTGGTCAAGCCATTTGATATGAAGGACGTACTGGGGAACAATTACTGCAGGTTTTAAACAAGAAAAATGTAATCTGATTGGTCGAGGCACTGACATGGGAGTAAACAGTTGTTTCCCATACTTGCTTTCGTTGACAAATGACAATGACTTGACATGCTGTTTTTGTTTGCAAAGGACAGGGCCCTCCAAATTAACATGTGTAGCTTCTAGTATAACTAAGTCAGTCAGATGGTGAGCCATACTGGGTCATTTTAAATTGCTTGTTAATGTATTTCTTCTCATTCATACCTACTCAGGAAGTGCTGTCCTGTCACAAAATCACATCTAATATTTGGTACTATGTCTAAGTTTAGTGATCATGGACTGAGTCAGTCCAGTCCATTCTTCACTACGGGTAATAATCTGAAACTCCCTTCCGAACCTCATTGGAGTTTTATTGATACAACATGGACTACAGCTGTTCAAAAAGTCAGCTCACCACCACCTTCACAAAAGTAATTAGGGATCATCAATAAATGCTGGACATGCCAGCAGCGTAATTCTGAAAAAAAAATCCAAGTTGAAAGCAATTTGTCACAATTACTCGTTGTTTTCTGTCTTTGAGCCAAATTAATAATCAGGCTGCTGTCATTTCTTTATGGCCTTGAATTCACTAACATGTCTTTTATTTACGAGTATTTATGAAAAGTTTCTTTTTTACTTATTAGAGATGTAGGGTTTACATGAAATTATTTTCTCTCTTTTACATTTCATTCAAATCATTTTCTTACATTTTTGCTGTGATTACACAGACTTTTCAAACGCTTCATTACAGAGTAGCCTGACTAGTTATTGATGAATCCACCACAGCAGATGAAAAAGACCTATGTTTAAAACAAGAACTGAGAACACTCCTGAACAGGAATAAATATGAAATATTATCATTGTCTGATAGCTCCCCAGTGATACAACCAACTTTATTACTCTAGGTTATTCCAAAAAAATCACTTGTGAGAATTTGGAAATATTTCATTGAAATGCATTGTAATTTCACTATCCTAACAACGAAAAAGAACAAATCATTCAAATTGCTTGTTACCAAAAAGATAACAAGGAATGTGTATATTTTTTTCCCGTGGCTATTTACCCCCTCCCTCTGTGTCAAAGTTGATGAACTACAATGAAGATTTATGGTTTTAATACCACCCACACTGGGAGATACAGAGATTTCTCAAGTTTTGATTTTTTTTTGAAGTCTGTCTCTTAAATACTGATAAATAGGTCTTTACTGAAGGAATTGGGCTCTCGTTAGAATATGTTCCACAGACACCAGTGGCTCACTGGCATTTCACACAAGCAATCGTTTTTCAGTAACTGTGTATCATTAATTAATCCAGGACTTGAGTTGTGTGACAGTCCAAACTGTTTAAATATGGACATTTTGTAGCATGGCAATATTGGATGGATAGTGGTCAGAAGAAGGCTCCTTTCTGAATCCCTCTTGCTATTCTCCACTCGGTCTCCAGCAACACTAGACACAGAGACTAATTACAGCTCTCCCACTGCCATGGTATCGAAGTGAATGAGATCGATTAAGGCTGCGTAGGGCATTGAACTGAACAGTGTCCTGGCTGTTGTGGTTCTTCCACATTGAGCACCAAAGCTTCAAAAGATGATCTGCAAATTCAAATGTTAGCCGAAGACACATGGATAAAGAATGCTAACATCTGTGCAATAAAACTGGTCGAGTGATAAACATTATCTGCATCAGTGTAATGCATCTCATGGTTGTTAAAACTCTCATAGAGTCCTCTAACTTTTAAAAATAGATTAATTTTCTAGTAATTATGTGCATCAGTCAGTTGGCAAAATTGTTTCAGAGATAGTAGGAACCGCAGATGCTGGAGAATCTGAGATAACAAGGTGTAGGCCTGGATGAACAGTTTTAAGTTTTTTTAACTGTAGCAGGCAAACTAAAATCAATATTAAGTGAACATTACTTAGCAAGAAGTATGTTTAACTACTTAAATGTATTCCTTATTAACTTCTTAATAATTCATCATTCAATTTTGTCACTTTATAGATTAGTCTAGCTAGGAAACAATACTGAGTATTCAAAGATTTTTGAATAAAGTCTGAATTATTAAATATTAAGGACCTACATTCAGTTTTACAAAAGCATGACTAACTCTTGATAAAGCCTGAATGCTTCTCACTCTGAATGTCTCTTTCATGTGATCTTTTACATTTTCACAGTGGGAGGTATTTTTTACACTGCTGTCAAGACCACGGCGCATACGTCCAGATAATGTATGGACATATTAAGTGTTTAAATTCCCATATGTGTCGTGTTCTTAAAAATAGACAACAAATAAAGCCAAAATGGCTGTGGTTGACAAGGACGGTCTCAAAAGGAATTCTAGAATGTCATACCTGTAGGTGTCAAACATGCTTGAAATGGACAACTAAACTCTATTCCCCTGTGAGTATCTCAGGCTATGCACATGATGGTTGAAAGAAAAAATATCAGCAGTATAAGCATGAGACATGTCTGCATCTTTCTCTTTCAAAAATACACAGAGACTGGGATTAAAAGCAGGCTTTGATGCTGGTCTCTGTGTGTTGATGGCCTGAAATTCTAGTGTGCTGTGAAGATCATAGCTTTGTGAAGAGCTCTTAAACACCTTAGCACCACTGTTAATGAAAGGAAAAAGGCTGTCTCACTCTGAGTGCTGTTAATCCAATCAAAAGGAACCAAGACAAAGGAACTTCAATCAACTTGCCAAAGACACTAATCTTGAAATTGCCTGTTCAGAGTCAAAACGTTACGAAACACAACACTACCAGTGACACTCACCCTAACAGCTGTAATGTTCAACTACCTTGTCTTTACTAAAAACGTCACTGTCAAATCCAGGTATCTTTTAAAGCTTTTCTTGCTTTTGAACTCACTTCTTGTTTCCAACTTGAGTGTACGTGTGTTGCAATATTTCTTCTCATATTTTGTATCTACTAAATTCACTCTTGTTAATTCAAGACAGCCAGATTAAATAGGCTCCTTTTAAAACATAAATTCATTCCTCCTGGGAGAAAGGTATCTGCAAAGGAGGTGAGGATTAAACTTGTTGTAACCAAGTGAGGGGTAAGTTGAATAAAAACACAAAATTGGTGCAAAAGGTCACTGAGCCCATTGTGCCTGCACTGGCTCGATTATTTAGTGCCAATTGCCTGCCTTTCCCCCATCTCCCTGCACATCATTTCTATCCCGAATAAAATATCCAATGGTCTCTTAAATGTCTCAGTTGAATGTGCCTCCACCATATTTCTTGATAGTGCATTCCATACCCTAACTATTTGCAGTGTGAAAATGATTTTCTCAGATCACCGTTGCTTCATTTGTACTTCATCTTAAACCCATGCTTTCTCATTGTCTTTTTATTAACACGTGGAATGAGCTTCACCCTGTATCCAATCCCCTCATGATTTTGAAAACTTCAGTCAGATCTCCTCTCAAGTCTGGACTTCTTCAATTTATCCTTATAGCTGAGGTTTCTCAGACCTGGAACCATTCTAGTAAAAAAATTACCAAGATGGCGCTGGCGTAGCAGTACACCATGAAGGCTCCTCCCTGGGGCTCATCTGCTCCGGTCGCTTTTACTTTCTTTTCCTTCTTTCACTGTTTTCTTTCTTTACTTTAATCTACATCCAATAAAGGATGGCAGAGAGACTTCGCTGAGGAGCTTTCTGGGAGAAATTGGGGTTTGTTCTCCCTGCTGGGAAGAGCCGGGTTGTGAAAATCCATTTGTACAATGCCCACATCCTGGCATGAGATATTCTGACTTTCCTGCGAAAGCTTGTGCAGCTTGAAAGAAGCAGCACTGATGCAGTGGACCCCTTTGGAATCCAAACCAGCAAGCAGCAGGTCAAAGTGACCCTGAAGGTGGATGCCAGTGAGCAAAACACCCACCTACTCGCTTTGCGATTGGAGAGAGCCAAGGCTACCTCATGTACAGGGGGCAGCCTCAAGTGTGCCAAACCTGTGAGAGGACAGGGGGCATGGCAGTGGACTACAAAGTAATCTACAGCAGGAACTGCAAACCAGAGGGCCACCAGACTAAGGTCTGCAAGGAGTCTAAGAGCTACAACCTGTGCAGGGAAGCAGGCCACCCATACAAGGCCTGCCCAAGATGAGGGGAGGGTGGCGGCGCTGCATACGCTCAGGTGCCTGGAGGTGGCAACATCATGCATGGACCCCCATAGGTCAGTGAGACTTCAGCAGAAAAGTGGAAACGAGGGGTATCCAGAGGGAAGGACAGGCTGGGGAGGAGGAAACGGTAGTCAGCACCGAGGCACAACAACCGACCCAACCTCTGCCCGCACAGACAGACTCAGTGGAGGAGGAGGAAATGAAGAAGGCAGGGGTATGGATACCAGTGAGAAACAACCAGAAAAGAAAAACATACCAAGACTCACTAAGCCCCACAGCAAAACAGGAAGAGGCAGCTGCATGACGGCTACACCAGCAGTTCCTTTGATGACCAAAATGTGCAGACGGATGGCCATCAACAAAAAAAGAGACAGAGTACCACGGGGGAGGAGGAGAAGAGCAATCCCCAACCCAGAAATGCCGGAATTCCCGAGAGGCCCAGTGAAGCTAAAACTCCAGCTCTCTGGAACCATGAAGTACCCAATGCACCATAGCTCCGGGCAATGGGGAGCAGCAATGGTCTGACAATCCCTCTGACAGACTCAGAATTGGGCCCTGCTAGCTTTGTTCTTGCCCTGAAGTCACCAGAGCAGGGATATCTCCCCAGGGAGGAACAGAACGGATACCTCAGAGCAGAGACTGTCCAACAATTTGCCCACACCATGGGGAAGCAGGGAGTCCCCCAGTGACAAGACCACAGGTAAATGAACATTGGGCAATTCTATAAGCTATTAAAAATGGGTATTAAAATTGCCAGTAGCAATGTTGGTTGCATTAAATATACAATGTGGTGTGCTTCCACATTGGCTGACCTGGCCAATGTCAAAGCAGACCTCCTGCTTCTGCAGGAGTGTGGGATACCACATCTCAGCAACTGCAGGGGATGGTTGAGCTTACGGACCCATGGGCCTTCGATTTAGACATGGGAAAATGATAGTCGTTCCTTCGGCCTGGGTATTCTGCTGCAAAGAGGCAACTTCAACATCTTTGAAGTTAAGGAGGTGATTGGTGGGAGCCTCCTTGTAGCAGACATACAATAATGCTCCCCGATACTAATTAATGTGTATGCCCTGGTGGTAACGAGCGAGTGGCTGGCAATGTCCAGGCTGGTCATTCTTGCTGGAGATGTCAACTGTATCATCGATGTGGATGGACAATCCAGGCAGGCTGACAGCAAACTGGACTCCACTTTCAGATTCCTGATGGAAATAGTTAAAGTTGCCAAGCTGCATGAAGTTTTCAGCACCCTTGCAGATCGAGTGCAGTGTAGATGCACCTGGTCGCGGCCAGACGGGACTATCCGCTCAAGGGCAGGTTTCCTGTTTGCGTCCCACATGTTCGCAGTCAGATCCACCGATGTCAAGTCAGTGTCCTTCTCCGAACACTGCCTCCTTCCGGCCGACTATCACCAGTGAGCTGACAAGGGAACATGGAAGCTGAATGTGAAATGTTGACCCCAGAAAACACTGAGGAGTTCAAAAAGGATTACACAGGTTGAAGAACCATGAAACCCCTCTTTGAGTCTCCAGCAGACTGATGGAAATCAGTCAAAGGGAACAGCAAGAGGTTCTTCATCCTCAAAGGTGTTCAGAAGGCGAGAGAGAGATGGCGAAAATGGTTCAAACTGTAGAATGGCTTGCAGAACTTACTCCTGCTGCAGACATTGAGGGTGGCTGTCACAGAGAATCTCCAGGAGGTGAAGAGCCAGCAAGCCTTGCTCTTTGCTTCAGAGGCCTCCGAGATAATCTTCTGGTCCAGGGTCTGCACTGATGAGACAAGCTCGCATTTCTTCTTCAAAATAGTGCACCAGGCTCAGCAGCCTAAAGGTAGAAGCCAGCTGGGTAATGTCATCTCAGTCTGGCATCCTGAGGATCAGCAAATCTTTTTATGCCAGACTGTATATGCCAGGAAGCCCACAGACAGAGCAGCTTCCCAGTCATTCCTGTTGTCTATCACAGAGGTCTTAGACGACAGTAGGTGAGTGAGGCTGGACTGGTGTTTATCTCTGGATGAGCTGACTAAGGACCTCGAGTCATTAGAAAAGACTAAAACTCCCAGAAAAGTTAGCTTATCGGCCAAATTGTGTTTGGCTCGAAGCTACTTGAATGGCCAGGACCTGCTGGAAGTGTACGACAGTATGCTTTTGGCAGTTAACATGTGTGAATCCATGAGGAAAGATACCATCACGCTCATCTACAAGCAGAAAGGGGAGAGGGAACAAACTAGAAATTGACGGCCATAATCATTGCTGAATGCAGACTACAAAATCCTGTCTAAGATCATCGTCAACCGAGCCTGGTTTGCTCTGGGATCATTGATCCACCCCAACAAAACCTGTGCTGTACCAGCAGGACAATCCCAGGGAGTCTCGCACTTCTCAGGGATACAAGTGTCTTTGTGCAGGACAGTGTGGTGGACGCCTGCCTCGTCAGCCTGGACCAGGACAAGGCCTGTAACAGGATACCACACACGTATTTGTGGGACTTGGTTTTCAAATGGGCTTTGGGGAGTAAATGGGGGTCCATTCACTTATCGGACCCTGCTTGTGCCTCAGATACATGTAAATATAAGTATAGCATGTGTAAGAGAGGTCTTTGTTTTTTTTGGATAGAGTCAAATTCCAATGTTTTGTTTATATACTTGATATGCAACTGTATAGAACTGAACTGCTTTTGTGACAACTTTTATATAGAAAGAGATTTTTTATGAGCAATGTATATTTTTGAACTAAAAGAATTTCTGGGAAAAGTCAGCCCTGTCACCACGACCGATCAGCAGAGTGAGGAAGAACACTTCCCCTCAACCTGGTAATAAGCAGGAGACCACTGTATTAGGTCCTTCTGCTATAGCATAAAGGGGTCCATCCAGTAATCAGACCCTCCCCGATGCCTCAGCTAGAAGCCAAGAGCTTAATTCTAAATAGAGAGAAAGCTGAATCCCAATGTTTGTTTCCTTTTCTGTAGGTACGGACAGTATAGATCTGGACAGCTTCATGAACTGTGTATGTACGTAAAAATTTCCTTCTATGAATAAAGTATATTTTTTGAAATAAAGAGTGAATTCTGGGAGAAGTCGGCTCCGTCACCATGACCGATCATCGGAGTGAGGAAGAATATCTCCCCCCTGCCCACCACCAGTGACAAGCAGGAGGAAGAGTATCCAATAGTGGAATGCAGAGAGACTTTGTTGAGGAGCATTCTGGGAGAAGTTGGTGAAAATGTTTCTGTATAAGGAGATTTTTGGTGAATAATGTATATTTTTTGAAAAAAATTCTGAGAGAAGTCAGCTCAGTCATGACATATAGATTCATAGAGTCATATAGCATGGAAAAAAACTCCTTTGCCCAACTTGTCCATGTTCCTAAAATAAACTAGTCCCATCTGCCTTCATTTGGCCCATATCCCTCCAAACCTTTCCTATTCATGTGCTTATCTAAATGTCTTTTGAACATTGTAACTGTGGCTGCATCCATCACTTACTCTGGCAGTTCAATCCACACATTAACCACCTATTGTGTTAAAATAATGCCCTTCAAGTCCTCTTTTAAACTTTACGCCTATTACCTTAAAAATACGCCCCTTAGCTTTGAACTCCTTCATTTCAGGGAAAAAACCTTTGCTAGTCACCGTATCTATAGCCCTCATGATTTTATACACTTCTATAAGGTCACCCCTCAACCCTCTATACTCCAATGAAAAAGATTTCAGCCTATCCAGCCTATCCTTATAACCCAAACCCTCCATTCTTGGCAACATCCTGGGAAATCTTTTCTGAATCCTCTGCAGATTAATAATATACTTTGTATAACAGGGTGACCAGAACTACATGCAGTATTCCAGAGGAGGCCTCACCAACATTCTGTAAAACCTCAATATGATGCCTCAACTCCAAAATCAACGGTCTGAGAGATGGAGGCAAATGTGCTAAACGTCTTCTTAACCATCCTTCTGAACCAACCTGTGACACAAATTTCAAAGAATTATGTTCCTGAACCCCTAGGTCTCTTGCACGGTGACTCAGTGGTCAGCACTGCTGCCTCACAGCACCAGGGACCCAACTTCGATTCCAGCCTCGGAGTCTGTGTGGAGTTTGCACATTCTCCCCATGTCTGTGTGGGTTTCCTCCGGGTGCTCCTGTTTCCTCCTATAGTCCAAAGATGCTCAGGGTAGGTGGTTTGGCCATGCTAAATTGCCCGTAGCGCTCAGGGATGTGTAAATTGGGTGGGTTATAGGGGAATGGGTCTGGGTGGGATGCTCTGAGTGTTGTTGTGGACTTGTTGGGCCAAAGGGCCTGTTTCCACACTGTAGGGATTCTATGATCTATGAATGCCATCCAGGACCCTACTATTAACTGTAGAAGTCCTGCCTTTGTTTGTTTTACCAAAATGCAATACCTCAAATTTATCCAAATTAAACTTCGAATGCCAGTCCTCAGCCCATTCACCCAACTGATCAAGATTTTTTTGCAATCTTAGATAACCTTCTTTACTGTCCAATATATCACCAATTTTGGTTTCATCCACAAACTTACTAATCATGCCTCCTATATTCTCATCCAAATCATTGATATAAATGGCAAACAAAAGTGGACCCAGTACCAATCTCTGTGGAACAACCACTGATTTCAGGCCTCTGTTGGAAAAACAACCTTTGACCACCACCCTCTGTCTACTACCATAAAGGCAATTTTGTATCCAATTGGCAAGTTCACCCTGAATCCCATGTGATCTAACTTTACTAACCAGTCTATCATGTACAACCTTATCAAAGGCTTTACTAAAGTCCAAGTAGATGTCTACTGCTCTGCCCTCATCAATCCTTTTAGTTACTTCCTCCAAAAACTCAACCAAGCTTGTGAGACAAAATTTCGCTGGCACAAAACCATGCTATCACTAATCATTCTTTGCCTCTCCAAATGCATGTAAATTCAATCTTTCAGAACCACTTCCAACAACTTACCCACCATTGATGTCAACTCACAGATCTATAGTTCCAAGACTTCTCAACACAACCTTTCTTAAATAAAGGCACTATGTTAGCTCCCCCCCAAGTCTTCCAGCACCTTACCAGTAGTTATAGATGGTACAAATATTTCTGCTAGTTGCGCTGCAACTACCTCCCTAAGTTCCCACGACGTCCTGAGATACATTTGATCAGAACCTGGGAACAGTCAAAAAAATTGGAAAAAAATTTATCTCACTTGGCAAGTTTCATCAAACTTTCAGACACTAAGACAAACGTGTGTTATAAAGTGATGATTGACCCCCTCTGAGAATTAAAAGCAAAATAATCAAACAGGAGCACATTGCCTTGTAATCTGTTAAAAAGGAGTGTGAAAAGTGGTGTAACCTGCTTCTCAGCAACTTCCCGTGGTTAAATAAAACAGGCCCCGACACTCAATTTACAATCAACAAATAATACTTTATTTATCTAACTCTGACAGTGAACAATTGAGCTAAACTATTAACAAACTGAATAAATCCCTTCTAATTACTAACCATTCCCAAATAAAACAAGATTCTAATGGCATCCTGTTCCAAAAAATACAAGTCCCATGTATAAAAAAATAAAATTTAAAAAATTATAATTTAGTTTCTTGAAATTATAACTAGGTGCTTTCCCTGTCAAATGTGCTGTCAAGAGCACCTTCTTTGTCAAATGTTATGTCAGGAACACCTTGTCTGTTGAATTCTTCTGTCAGTGGTGTTAACTAGTTATGCCATATGTACCTTTGATTTAGATGGTGCTTTCTCTGAAACTCAGAAGACTGTGAGAGCTAGCGATTCTACCTTGAGAGCTGAGAGCCGCTAACTCTGGCAGATGGCAGTTAATTCCCTTGATCTTCCAACGGCCCTTTCCTTTTATACCCTTGATGACATAGGATTGGCCCTAAGTTGTCAAAGCATCAGGTTTTAATTTAATTGGTTTTTGGTATCTAAGTGCCTGATTCAAATGGATTGGCTAAAAATCATTTTGTTGTCTTGATAACAAAGCAAAAGGAGACATTGTTACTTATGTGGCCCTGTGAGAGATTTACAGATGGGGTCTAATGGCCATTATAAAAATTGGTCATAAACTGTTTGTCTCACTGATAGTTTAAAAAATGGCAAAAATTTTTCTTCAGACACAACACTTTGGTCTTCGTTTCATGAACTTTCCATGCAACAGCAATTATGAGCAAGGGAAATTACAGATGCAAGCAGACTCCACTGCACAGCGACTGTTGACAGCCTTCTAGGAGGAGATAAAGATTTTGATGCTGTGAACAATTCAAGTGCTCATGCAACAAGAATTTTGTGACCAGCAATACAAATAAGAATCTCAAATGTCTCACCATGCACTGATATTATGAAGAAGACTGATCAGAAAAGAAACCAGATGGCTTAATTGTGAAAACCCATTTCAAATTCAGACAACGTTTTGCGAGTGTTGACAACTTAAAATGCCAGACTCACTACCCCTCCCACACTATGAAGCAATATCTTTGACAAGATACATGAAGGACACTTGGATTTTACCAAATGTAAAATAGAGTTCAACCTTCAATATAGTGACTAAGAATCAAAAAAAGATAGAAAATGTCAGAACTGATTGTTAGATAAGTGCCATACATAGTCAAAAATGAAGACAACCATCGATTCCCATTACCTTTCTGATCAGACAATGGGAACAGCAAAACTGTTTGTGTTTGAATGATGTTGTTATTTAATAGTGACGGATAATTTCTGTTGATGAATTGAAAGAAAGCAATTATTCACTATTATTATGGAAGCAGTTGTCAAAGTCTTACATGAAATATTTGCCACTCATGGATTCCCAGGTGTGGTTACTTCTGATAATGGACCACAATTCATCTGTGAGATATTTGAGAAATGTGCAATCAGTTTAGCATCACTAGCTTACAGCAAAATCTTTGGTTGAATGGGAAAGCTAACAGAGAGTCCAACAGTTAAAAACCTCTTAAAGAAAGATACAGAATCCTTCGCTTCTCTACAAATTTACTGTTCCATTGGGCTCCAATGAGACTTCACACCAACAGAATTATTAATGGAGAGAAAACTGAAAAATCTGAAGCAATTGACTCTACAAATGAGTCCCATGTATTTCAAAATAAAGAATATTTGTCAGGAAGATCAAAAACTACTCAAACTGCAAGAAACAAGAAATAAACATTTTAGTACGAAAACCTTGGAACAAGACCAAATGGTGTGGATCAACGATCTTAACAAGGACAGTGTGATCATGCAACACATGCTAATTCAACAACAGTCGTACCTCATTGACATATCAGAAGGAATGGCATGTCAGAATCACAGACATCCTGTCTCAATACAGAAGCATAACCCACCACAACTGCAATGAGATGAACCTAAAGAACAACATCAAGAGACAGATCAGTCACAGTCATATCCAAAATGGAATCAGAATATAAATGTTTAAGTGATTTCTGATTTTATTGTTACTTGCATTTAGTTAAAGTGGCAATATGAATACACTCTTCAGTTCAGTCTGATGTCTTACAAGAGACGATCATGTATCTTAAATGTAATGTAACTGGCTATTAAATAATATTTTTAAAAAATGATTTACTATTAATCAAAGTTGAGGACTTCTACTGATAAAAGACACTTGTGATTCTCAATGCCATGATAATGGACTTTGAGATGTAAAGGTACAGTAGAAACCATTCCAATATTGGATTAGGGCTAGGGCTAGTTCTGAAGAAGGGTAACTGGACTTAAAACGTTAACTCTGCTTTCTCTCCAAAGATGCTGCCAGACCCACCGTGTTTCTTCAGCAATTTCTGTTTTACTTTCAGATATTGGCTTACTTAGTTCTCTTAAAATATCACTGAATATCAATATGTTTCTGTCAGGATACAGGAGAGTGAAAGAAGCTACACGCATTTTGGTTTATCTTGCAGGAATGCAGATTAGAACTCATATTCAGATTATAAAGGCAAAATTTAGCATGACTGAAGGCAGGGCTGGAAGACTTGCTTAGCAGTAACAAGGGAGAGAAAGTTTGAGAAAACTGACATCCAGAAAGATAGAGCCAGAGTAAAAGGTTTCCAGCCTGCGAAAGGAAAGGATGACAAATAAACACTCACGCAAAGAAAGATTTATGGACTAAGCCTGGACTAATTAAATGTCTACATGAAGGACTATATAATGTATACTTGGTAGTGGATGTCTCGCATTGTGTTACAATTTCTATTCTACAGCTTAAAGTGCAAGTTGCTTTTGAAATTAGTGCTTACTAAATAGTGCTTTTGATCTGTTCAATAGAGAAAATATCTAAAAATGTGAAATGGTCCTGCACCATCCATTCAGCTATTAACTAAAGATTTGAAGTTCTCTTTAAGAAATCATTGGCCTACATGTGGATCCAACTAAGCCCTTACAATATTTAGAAGCAAATTACTGCAGATGCTGGAATCTGCACTGAAAACAGAAAATGCTGTAAATCACAACGGGTCAGGCAGCTTCCATGGAAAGAGATTAAAGCTAACGTTTTAAGTCTAGATGACTCTTCATCAGAGCTCTTCACCAGCTCTGATGAAGAGTCATTTAGACTCGAAATGTTAGCTTGTTCTCTCTCTATGGATGCTGCCTGACCTGCTGTGATTTCCAGTATTTTCTGTTTTCAGTCCATATAATACATTTTGTCCATTATTTTAGTACAAGTGCTAATCAAGTTGAAGAAAGCAGTGGACAAATGAATGGCGTATTTAAAACTTGACTGCAAATTTAAGCAAAAATAATTCTTTTGTTTTATTTGTAACAAAGAAAAATTCTGTGAAAAACAATGTGAGAGATGAAAGCCAATACTAAGAATCTGACTCTTGCCAACCGGTGAAAAATATAGTTCAGTAAGTAACAAAGGGCTATGTATGAGGAGAGCTGAAGGTTTGGTGATGGTCTCTAACATTCCTACAAATGACAGCTTTTATCATCTTAGATTACCTAACAGTAGGGAAATCAAAGATCACTGTTCCTCTAGGAACCATTGATGTGAGTAGAGTTACGTTGAATTCAACATAAATGTTTCATTGCACTTCTTAAAAGTTGCTTTAAAGTAGTTGTGGAGCTTTGAAGTTATAGCCCCAAAATTTGAAATACTAATACCAGTGAGATTGCTGCCATTTACCATTATTAATAGGCAAAACTGACAGCAATTTTCTGTCATCTGTACATATGGAGTGAAATGTACAAATCTAGAAGGTACTGTCAAAAATAATCTGGTCGTTTATAAAGTGACCATTACATTTTTCACAAATGGAATAGACATAGAGAACAACATAGAACATGGTGTCAACTACAACCAATTGTCCACTACTCTCTCTACTAAAACATTTTTTATTAAATCAGTCATAGCTATGTTTTTGACAGCACCTTAAGCCATCCTGCTCACCTGCCGAGTACCTGCCTACCATCTACAAGGTGCAAGTGTGTGATAGAATGGTCTCTTCTTGTCTGGAGAATCGCAGCTCAAATAACACTCATGAAGCGTGACACTATCTCAAACAAAGCAACCCACTTGATGGGCACCCCATCTACCACTTTCGATAGTCATGCCCTTCATCATTGATACACAGTAACAGCTGTGGGTGGCCTATACACCAAGGACTGCTGCTGTCCAAGAAGGCTCATCACCATTTTCCTCTAAGGTGATTAGGGATAGGCAACAATTTATAAAACCATAGAATCCCTACAGCGTGGAAACAGGCCCCTCAGCCCAACAAGTCCACACTGACCCTCAGAGCATTCCACCCAGACCCATCCCCCATTTAATCTACACATCCCTAAACACTAGGGGCAATTTAGCATGGCCAATTCACCTAACCTGCACATCTTTGGACTGTGGGAGGAAACCGGAACACCCAGCAAAAACCCACACAGACACAGGGAGAATGTGCAAACTCCACACAGACCATCACCTGAGGGTGGAATTGAACCTGGGTTCCTGGTGCTGTGAGGCAGCCATGCTAGCTACTGAGACACCACACCACCCCAAGCCTACCAGGTGGTCTCCCACCCTAGTACTAACCAGGTCTAAGTCTGCTTAGCTTCTAAGATCAGGTATTTTCAGACTAGCATGGCCACTACTGACATAACATAGGACAGCCATATCCAGTGAACCAATTTTTTAAAAAAGTTCTTGATCTTTCTGCAGCTTTTGACAGGTTAATCACACCATCCTCCTCCGAAACTTTTCTACTGTCATAGATCTGTACAGAATCATCACATTCCATTCTTATCCATCAGTTCATATCCAGATAATCACTTGCAACGGATTGTCTTGCTAGTTTCATTCCATTAACTCTGGTGCATTCCAAGCACCCATTTTTGGCCCCCTTCTTTTTCTCGCATGCCTACTTCCCTCAGTGATATCTTCTAAACGCACAGCATTTGGCTTCACATGTGCTCTGACAATACTGCAGTGTACCTCACCACAACCTCTCTTTACTTTTCACCATCATCAAATTATTAGATGCTCAGCCTGGAAGAGCAGAAATTTCATCCAGTTAAATATTGGAAAGACAGAAGCCATGGTTCTGGATCTGAGAGACAACAATGGAGCAGGAACGTACTTTGCTGACCACATTGGAATCTGCAGCTTGATGGTGAGAACCTTCCTGGCGATACTCTGGCAGATTCTGACTATGATGTGGATCCTTTGGTGAGTTACTTTTGGGTGGCTCAGTGGTTAGCACTGCAGCCAAACAGTGCCAGGGGCCAAGTTTAATTCCACCCTCAGGAGACTACCTTGGTGGTGTTTACATATTTTCCTCGCATGTAAATGAGGTTACCCAAGGGGCTCTGGTTTCCTCCCATATTCCAAATGATTAGGTGATTTGGCTGTGCTAAATTGTCCAGAGTGTCCAGGGATGTGTAGGTGGATTAGCCATGGGAAATGCAGAGTCACAGATTAGGGCTGTATGTCTGGGTGGGATGCTCTTCAGACAGTCGGTGTGGACTTGATGGACCGAATGACCTGCTTCCCCACTGCAGACATTCTGTTCAATGAAGTCAGGGGCTCAGTGGTGTAGTCCAATCGCAGCAAAACCATGTCCTCTTTTACCTCACAAACTGAGGACACACACCTACGAAGTCTGCTGTCAGTTCATTGACAGTTACTATTTCAATATTATCTGCGTTATTTAATTTTGTCATGGGTCCTGGACTCTGCCATCAACGCCCACAAGGTTCACCGCTGCTAGTATCCGTCACAATCCCTGTAGACACAGTTTGCCCAAAAGCCCAGCATTGTTCACATTCCTCCCAACAATGCTCAACACCCCAACACTGCCAGCACCTGATGTTGCTCACTGCTGATATAGAAACATAGAAAATAATAGAAGGAGTAGGCTATTCAGCCCTTTGAGTCTGCTCTACCATTTAATCTGATCATGGCCAGAGAATAATAACACCTAACACTGCTCATGTCATCATGCTGCCTCCCATTGACACTGTTTCCCTCCCAACCCCCTGACACTACTCCCCCAATAGTGCTAATCCCCAACAGCGTCCATGACACTGCCATTCCTTGACATTGCACGCCCACTGACACCATGGAGACTCATGCAACATCCGAAGAAATTAAAGGAAACTTAGCTGGCTGCCTGGAACGCTGCTCTCCCTAACATTGTTGCCTTGGCACTGACAATCCCCTGACACTGACCTTCCCCAATACTAACAACTCCCCGACATTTCTCACCCCTCCAACACTACTCACCAGTGATACTGATCCTCCCACAATACTGACATCACTGACTCTGCCTATCATGAACTCTGCTCCCCTCAGCCTTGCTCATCAGAACCTGGCTCCATCCCCAACCTATCACTCCACTCGGACACATTCCCCTGCCTGCCCTGTTAAGAAAATGTCTCTTTACTGTTACCTCATTGGGATATGAGTGGAGATCGTACACACTAAAACTATGACTCCAGTTCACCCCATTTGCCCATTCTGCTGCCATCTCCTTTTCTGAGCAGCTATAGAAATTATTTTCAAAAGCTGTTTATTCTACTTAGTCTGTCCTTGTAAAGACTGTTCAGTATGCTTTACAATCTTTTCTTTAAATTTTCTTTCCAATTAATTCAGTGCAGGGATGTGAGCATTGCTGGTTTCCCCAATGTTTACCAGCCATCCTTAGTTGACCTGCAAGACACGGTTGAGAGCAGTCCTTTTGAACTGCTACAACCCATGTAGTGTATGTACACCCAGGGCGGTGACCCAGCAACATCAAGGGAATGGCAATATTGCTCCAAGTCAGGATGGAACGTTACCTGGAGGGGAACTTTGTTTTTGTTAAACCATGTCAATGTCTTTAAAAGTCCATAAAAGGTTTTAACTTGTGCTTTCTTTAATGTGCTTAGAAGCTCCTAAAATAATGTTACCTTACTCATCTGCCTTTCAGTCAGAAACAAACTTAAATGGAAGTGTCCTGGTGCCATGGGGACGTGGCTTGTATCAGCAGGGATTTGCAACTTCTTCCATCAGCACAGCCAGCAGTTAATAATCTCTCTACTGAGCCATCAAAACACACCAGAGTAAATGTTTCTATCTGCTCACTGGCAAACGACACTGCATCACCACCAACTGCAAAATCCAGCTCTGTATCTCCTGCTTGTTGCCTGATAGCATATTTTACTTTGTAATCTTACATAAATTGGAAGCAGGTTTGAGACGTGTCCCAACAAGACAGTTGTGTATGTTCTGAGGAAGGGTCACTGGACCTGAAACATTAACTTTGTTTTCTCCTCCACTGCCAGATGCTGCCAGACCTGCTGAGCTTTTCCAGCAACTTTGTTTTTGTTGTTGTTGTGCATGCTCTAGTAATCCTCATGGCTTGATTCCAATGGTGATGTAAAAGAGTTTAAGCAGTTGCTATTGTGATCTGTGAGTAAATAGCCAAGCCCATATTAAATATCAGAGAATATTAAATATTGGTTTGTTATACCACAGGGAATGGGACAGAGAGTGAGACACATTCTCTTGCACTTACAGAGAGCAAGCATGAACACAGTGGGCCGAATGGTCTTCTTCCGTCCTGTAACCATTCATTGATTCTATATGCAGCCTCATGGTAGGTTGTTATGTTTGAATTCATAGCACAGTATATAGTGTCTATGTCAGTTTATATTTCTATGCAAGTCAGCTCCAAGACCCAGAGCAAATTATCTGCAGAAACTCATGATATCAAAATACAAATTTACCGGCTAGCTGGTATTTATCCTTCATTTTTATAGTCTTTCAATGGAATTAAGTAAGAAACAATGCGTTATCAATCTTTCCTGTCCGCTCATTGTGAATCTTCCAGTTCTGATCAATTGATTTTGATGTATTAATGTCTAATAATGGTATTAAATTCACATCATATTAACCAAGGGCTATTAATCAGAGTCAAAAGGATAAAGAAATTAAAGTGCCATCAATAGTCACCGTATTTCCTGTTTCAAACCCATAAATTGTACATGAAAACAGAATTGCCAGGAATATTTAAAGGCATAGTTAAAGGGGTAGCAAGGTGGCTTAGTGGTTAGCACTGCTACCTTACAACCCCCAGAGACTCAGGTTCAATTCTAACCTTAGATGACTGTCTGTGTGGAGTTTGCACATTCATTCTTCTCCATATCTGTGTGGGTTTGCTCCAGTTTCTTCCCACAGTCCAAAAATGTGCTGGATTGGTCATGCTAAATTGCCTGTAGTGTTCAGCCCATGCAAGCTAGCTAGGTGGGTTAGCCAAGATTAATGTAGGGTTGGTTCTGGGTGGAATGCCCTTTTGAGGGTCACAGCTGACTCAATGGGCTGAGTGGCCTCTTTCAGCACTGTAGGGATTCTGTGATTCTATGACTTCTGAGGGCCCATAGGTGAAACAGGCCTTCACTGCACATACAAGTGTACATTTGTAATTGTCCTGCTATTCAAGAACCAAGCTACACAAGTTATTTGCCCTTAGCATCACTTAATCTTTTATTTCAGTCTACAGGAATGTTACTCTTCCTGAAACATGCAGAGTAACTCAACACCTTCTTATTGTTCAATGATCATATACTGGAAAGCCATCAAAAAATTGAAAGGTTTCACTTTTGTTCTAAAAAAGCAAAAGAGAATTTTAAAAAAAACAAACAAACAGAAGCTGCATTTGCCCCTGGGAACAGACAGAACTGCTTGCATCCTTGAGCAACACAAGTTTACGGTCAGTGAGTGATCACAGTACCCAGTTTACATTTAATGGAACAGGGTGTAAATTAAGCTCTGACTGACTTGAAGAGCCTGAAGCTTCTGTATTCGATCATGCCAAAGATGATGTTTCTGCTGCTCAATGACTTCTTCTACTCCCTTGGAGGACTGTTGTTGCTCTCCAGCTCTTCAGATTCCATTACTGTTCCAGTATAGTAGTGAAAGGGACACTGCTCTCCCAACACTGCTCATGCCACGGCACTGCCCCCCTTGACACAGTTCCCTAAACTCCAGCATTGTTCACAAAAAAACACCCGAGATTAATCAAAGCATTGGAACCTTATCTTCAGTGGGAACATAGCTTCAATTCCACAATGGCCTTGGTTGAAGAATCGGCTGTATTATCTTTATGCTGGTGTCAGTAAGGGGGTTGAGTAATGGAGTCAGCACTCAGAGGGTAGCTTTTGCCTCCCACTAACCATCCTTGTAAGGTATCCACTCTTGACAGCTTATTATCCTCCTCCAAGCATTGGGACATAGGAGATTCTGAAAAGGAAGGTCATGGAATGGCTGTATATGGACTAGTGACCTCATTCCAATGAATGAAGTTCATACCATGTTGTGAAAATCCAGTTAGAGAATATAATGCTTTATTATCACTGATATCATGTCCCCCAACACCCACATCACTCAAGAAAAACAGCATTGTGAATAAGAATCAGTTGGTGAATTATGACAGTTCAAGTTCAGGGGAAATTTGCTTCATGAACTTGTGCAGCTCCTCCTCCTGGCCAAGGTTGTCCACACATTGAACAACTTCTCCTTTAACTTCTCCACTTTCTTCAGATCAAAGGTACGGCCATAGGTACCCACATGGGCACAAAGTTATGCCAGTATCTTTGTCAGGTACATGGAACATTCTCTGGCACCAACCCACGACTCTTTCTTCGGCATGATGATGACATTGTCAATGCTGTTTCCTCTCTCACCCGGAATTGAAAAGAGTTATCAATTTTGCTTCCAGTTTCCATCATGCTCTCACCTTCATCTGGTTCACTTCACTCTGACTCCTCCCTCCCCTCCCCGATATCTCTGTTTCCATTTCTAGGGCTTGGCTGGTCACCAATATCCACTACAAATTCATTAATTCCCACAGTTACCTGCTTCCTGTAAAGACGTCATTCCATTCTCCCAGTTTCTCCATCCCTGCCACTGATGATGATGCCAGCTTCTACAAGGGTTTCTCTGAAATATCAAACTTCTTCTTCAACCAAAGATTCCCCACCACCATGGTTGACAGGGCCCTCATCCCATCTCCCGCACTTCTGCCGTCACCACTTCCCTCCCAGAACAACAGTAGCGTCCCACTCATCCTCACTTACTACACAACTAGCATCCACATTCAATGGATCATTGGTGACACCTCTACCACCTGCAGATTGCCACAATCAGACACATTTTCCCTCCCCTCCCTTGTCAGCCTTTCACAGGGACTGTTCCCTCTGGGCCACCCTAGTCCACTCGTCCTCTACTCTCAAGGCACCTTCCCATGCAATCACAGAAAGTGCAATACCTACCTGATTACTTTCACCCTTCTCATTATCCAAGGTCCCAAACACACCTTCTCGGTGAACACAGTGATTTACCTGCCTTCCACTCAATCTAGTCCACTGTATTCACTTCTCAGAGTGTAATCTCCTGTACATCAGGGAAATGAAGTGCAGACTGGTTGACCGCTTTGCACAACACATATGTTCAGTCCACAAATATGACCTTGAGCATCTGGTTGCCTGCCACTTCAACACACCGCTGTGTTCCCTGGTCAACATCGCTATTTCAGATTTGCTGCAGTGCTCCAGCAAAGCTCAGCACAAGCTGGAAGAACAGCACCTCATTTTCCGCTTGGGGACCCTGCAGCCTTCTGGGGTCAATATCGAGTTCAATAATTTTAGGGCCTGAACATCTTCTTCCATGCCCTTCTTCCAATCGCGACATATCAAGCCTTGTTGTTACCTTGTACTGGGTTGCCACGACAGCCAACTCATTATCAACCACTAATGGTCTCCATTATCTTTAGTCTCCATTGATTCACCCAGACTGATCTTTACTCATTCCCTTGTCTATTGAGTTATTTTTTATCTCTCTGGGTTCCATCTCCACCTATTATTTACTCCTAACACCCACCCCCCACCCCATCTTCAGCATTTATAGCAAGCTTTTCCTAGCTACAATCACTTCTGAAGAAGGGCCACTTGAACAGAAACTTTAACTCTGCTTTCTTTCCTAAGGTGCTACCAGACTTGTTATGTTTCTTTGGTAATTTTTGTTTTGTTTTGGATTTCTAGCATCCACCGTTCTTAGGGTTTTATTTGTGTAAGATACTTGGGATCTTGACAAAATAGATGTGAAGTGGTTGTTTCCACTTATATAGGAGTACAGGACCACAGGGCAAAATCTCAGAATAAGAGGTTACAGATTTAAGACACGATGTGGAGGCATTTCTTGTGTCAGACAGTAGTGAATGTGTGGAAACCTTTATCCCAGGGGGCAATTGTAGCTGGTCATTGAATATATTCTAGGCTGAGATTAACAAATTTTTAATCGGTGAGGGAATCAAGAATCATGGGGAAAAGACAAGAAAGTGGAATTGAGAATGATTAGATCAACCATAATCTCATTGAAAGGTTGAACAGACTCAATGGGATGAATGGCCTACTTCTAAACCTATGTAACATGGTATTTTGGTCTTCTGTGGGGAATTGCATTCCAAGATGGAGGCCTAGAGGAGCAGTGAGCTGGTGTCATCAGGTTTCCACTCAGACCTTCACCATCTAGTTTCCATCCAGCACATAGGAGAATAGGAGACCCTATATCAATGAAGTGAGATAATACATGCATTCTAATACATGCAAATGGTTGCAAACAGGCCTCTTGCAGCTCACTAGTGAAATTTTCGTCCACCGATAAAACTTGGTTGCAGAATCAGATATTTGTTGTCCCTAATCACTGAGAATGTCATTTATGCTGACTCACCATATTTTCCCTACTGATTCACCAATATGCAGATTGTCCAGCGGCTAGGAAGATTTCATCCTCTAAAGACTACTGAAACATTCAGGAGATGTTTCTTTATGCAATGAGTAGTGAAAATGTGGAACTCACTCCCACATGAGGAATTGATATTAATAGCGTGGATTCATTTAAGGAATAGCTGAATGAACACATGAGGAGAAAGAATTTCTGACAGTTCTGATGGAACTAAATGGGAAATGCAGAAAGGAATTTATGTGGAGTATGAATAGCTTTGTATGTCAGTTGGGTTTCTATTCTGCTGATTTTATCAAAATCTGAACAATGCAATCTCTTGGAACGTGCTCCAAGGCATATATGACATCATTGTTTTCACTGAAGTTTGTGTTCAAAGAGGGGATTGATAATATTGAAATATTTCCATTTTGGTCATTCTGTATCTGTGGAAAAAAACTAGACTGCGTAAAGAACTGTCAGAGTAATGCTTACCGTATATATTTGTGTAAATATCAAATATTTTAGACTATTTTTAAGTTTAAATTTATGGAGTTGACTATTACATGGAGTCTACTTTTGAGGAGCTGAAAGTCATATTACAATTCAAAATAACGTATCATTAGCAGAAGCCCAATTGCAAACAAAGGGTCGGTTGCCACCTGACTCTGACCTGATGTATCTTAAACTTTCGTGCCAAATTCTTCCATTTCCCTCCATTTTCTCTCATCTACTGTTGCTTTAGTTTATCAAACTAACATTTTAAGTTTTTATGCCTGATAAAAAACATATGAGACATTTGACTCTCATACAGTCTCACCTATCATTATAGCTGTGAGAAATCATCAACAGCTGCACATCCAATCTATCAGGGATAGATCAGGGATACGGTAATTATAGTGAAGTAAATGCACACAGGCCTATCTTATATAGGAAATGATGGTGTGATAAACTCTGTATCACACTAATCATACTAATTATAGTGCTTGTTCGACAATGAACTTAAGAAATCCGTAACTTAACATTGGTGTAAATTGTACATCAAAATACATAATAGCATGAAAAAGAAATTCATTCCCTCATCATAACATTTATGTACAGGATAATACCTGGACTCGCAAATGTTGATTTGTTATCTGTGAAGATCTAGGGTTGTCTTTAACATGAGATATATGGAAAATTCCAGATTTTTTGGCCAAAAATAAGGGGTCGACTTTTACATGAGATTGACTTTTACTCAAATATATACGGTACTTAATTTTGTCTCAAATAAACTATGCCACCACACTTTTCCATTTCTTTTGTACAATGATTGCTATGTTCGAAGCAAAATAGGGATTGAATTGTAATGTTGACAGGTGCTCGTATTAAAATGGATTTTGCCAAACACGTTGTGACACAGAATGGATTTTCATCATATTCTTTTAGGCTTGATTTATCCTTTTGCAGTAGAGGAGATTGACCAGTGAAGAACGCAGCATCACTAGTTTCAACTATTTAAAAATTTCCATACAGATTATGGGCTGGAATTTAAATTTGAAATTGAATAGCTTCTGCTGGTGCTAAGATGATATTACTTCTAAATAATTCGGGTGAAATTTTCATTTTGGGCCCAATTAGCCATCAGAGCAAATATCAGGCAGAATTGTGTTCATTCTCAGTGCTTTTCTCCTTCAGTTTCCATTCAAACTTATTTGCATACCAGAGAGTGCAAAATCTTCTGTGCCTTTACCAAATCTAATTAATTCAAGACAAGCTACTTATCTCCTGGGAGATGGTTACAGGAAGATCGACAGCCATTTCCTACTAATGTAATTGTCTTTACAAGTGCCGGCAGAACCAGCATTCATTACATTAAAGATTGTAAACTACTAACCAGCTATAGGTTATCAGGAAACATACCTATCAGTTATTAACATTTTAACGTGTAATATTATTCTTCAATTGAAGCACTCCAGTGCCTGTGTGACTGACCTACTGACTGCATATTCTCCGATTCTATGTTGACTTGCATTTTAATAAACAGGAATTATAAGGAATCAGGGAAGTTGTATTTCCTGAGCAGTAGTTGCACCATAAATGAACCAAGCAGTCTTTTGTTATTAGTTGCATTGATTCCAGAGAGCGTAAACAGACCTTTCCCGTAAAAGGAGTTTGATCATCAATGGGTCAAGTGTTAAAAAGAGCCCATTAAGCTTGGAAGCATAGTTTGACAGATGTTAGACTACCACATCCATTGAAGTTAAACAGGTATTTTCATCATACTTTTGTTAAATATTCATTTTCAGGTCATAGACTTCATTGGCTAGTTAATGTGGATTGGCCATTTCCACTTGTTCTGGAGGAGGGAATGGTGAGCTGTCTCTTGTTTCCTGTCAGTCCATGTGCAGCCAGTAATAATTTCCAGGATTTCTACTGTGAGAAAATGAAAAGGTGATGACATATGTCCAAGTCAGGATAATGTGTGACTTTGTAATGTGTTTGCAAGCAATGGCATTTCCATGTTGCTTCTCAACCAGTTCCCTTTGTTATAATCTTTAATTCACCATTAACAGAGCAATCATATGAAAAGGATTAGTAAAATATTAATATTGCCTGATAGTACAGACCTCAATAATGCAATATACTGTTAACACAGTACATGACATCAAAACATGTGACAGTCTTGTGTAGGAGATCTCCATCTTACTCTCTGTACATTCAGCTACCATTCAGCCAGCAGGTGGTCTGCTAGCGAGCAGAAAGCTAATCAGTCTGTTAGTCATCCAGTCAACAATGAATGGAAAATAATAGTAACCTGAGTGGGCTTATAAGTTTGAGTGAATATGCAAATAATATTTGTGCTGCACAAATTCCATGCAGTGACTATCACCAACAAAAGAGAATTTAACTATTGCCTGTTGGCACCCAATGGCATCATCATTATTGAATCCCCATTATTGACATCTTGGAGTTACCATTGATCAAAATCGGATCAGTCATATAACTACTGTGGCCACAAGAGCATGTCAAAGGCTAGGAATCCTGCGGTGAATAACTCATTTCTTGACTCCCCAAAGCCTATCCACATAGGAGTGGGGTGGAATTCTTCCCATTTGCTTGGATGAATGCAGCTTCAACAGCAGTCAAGAAGCTCGACACCATCTAGGGCATAGCAAGCTGCTTGACTGACACCATATCCACAAACATTCTCACCCTCCACCACCAATGTTCAGCAGTGGCAATGTTATCCATTGACAAGATGCATTGCAGGAATCGATCAAGGCTCCTTTGCCAACACCTTCTAAATCAATGAGCACTACTACATAGAAGGACAAGGTGAGCAGATACATGGGAATAACAGCACCTGCAAATTCCCTTCTGTTAGGCAAATTAAAGCTACCACTAGTGGAACAGTTGCTGGTACATTAACCACCATGTTCGGTATTTTTTTTAAGTTCCTCAACAAGTTGCATGTGGCAGTGGTCCACAGTATGCTCATATACCTTTCAAAGACAGGTGCAGGAAGTGGACTATTCAACACACCAACTCATCTCTTCATCACATTCAATCTAATGGTCTTGCAGAACACATTGTTCATAAATTAAAGTCCATGATCATTAAACATTAAGTGTCTTGCCAAGATTTTTGGATAGCAATGTTACATCTATGTGCTACTGTAAGCAATAGTTTGTCCTCACTGGCAGCTGTCATATTTGGGAGACAAATCCCAAACAGTGATTCTATCACATACTTAGCACCAGATTGCATGTACATGATGATTTTTTTAGAAAGGAGAAAAGGAGCAAAAAAGCATGATTGGCAAGCATGCTGAGAGTTATCTCAACTTGAACTAGGATAGAAAAATCATAGTTCAAGATTGTACAATTATATGTGTTTATTGAAGGATATTGTCTTACGATGTTGACACAAACAATATTGAAATCCTATAAGGAAACAGCCAACACATCAGAGTTTACCAACACCAACTGGCCATTATAAAGGATCATGACTGACATTGAAAGTGTCATAAAACGTCACATCTAGGCTTCCTTAAGGCATGTCTGTTGTCAGCCAGACAACTGTGTACATGACATGGTACAACAAATGTTTTATTAACTGGCACCTATGGGTCAAATATTCTGGTTAATCAAGAGGTCTACATAATCAATATAAAAACACGCATTAAGTAACAGAAATATTATGCAGGAGGTGTACACATGACTGTTATACTTTATTTACAGCATAAATCACTTAAATAATAATGTAACTTTGCCTTCAATAAAACTTACCAGTAGAGAACCTTCTCACTCACACCCTCAACTGACTACCTGTATATAGCAGAGATTGTAATCATACAGTAAACCATTGGTATTTCAGGGATATAAATTTTGTCAGTTTACTGAAAGGCTGGTTCATAAGGTGCCGGTTAAAACAAAGATTATGGTAGTAATATAAGAAGAGTATCATCAAAATCGTATCAGGTTTGAGATTCAAATTAATATACACAGTAAGTTGTTAATCAACTTCCAGATATTGGTCTCAATAAGGCTCCCAGCTCTCTGTAGTGCATGTTACAAGGGGGAACAGAGAGAAAGCCACAAGATGCACATCAATAATGTGTTTTCATTTATTTAAAGATATGACTATACACAGAGAACTTTAACTGGGAGACTAATTGCACATCAACCACTGCTGCCACACTCAAGAGTTCAGAACAATGGGGTTACCGCAGCACATCATGTCTTGGAAGGAGTGAAATATACCAGTCTAGGGTAGGTTTCCTTACTGGTGCATGTATGTCATACCTCTCTGAGCTCACTTTTGTATCAAATCCTATTGGATTTGATATATACTACCTTGGTGAGTGGCTGCAGGACATCTTATTGGTTGCACACTGCAGACATGTTATTCCACAAGTATAGCAAGTGGATGTTTATGTCAGTGCAGTAAGCATTGTGTGCTTTGGTTTTACTGGACAGATATTCCTGATTGTTGGAGCAATATTCCTGCCAGCAACAATAGATTATTCAAACATACACTTGACCTGTGGTTTATAAGAGGAGAAAGAGGCCTTGGGGTGTCTGGTTGCAGAACCTCTGGTTGCAGAAAACTAAACCTTTCACTTCTCATGTCATCCATTGAATTTCTGATCAATGATGAGCTGAAGCTTAGGGAGACAGTGATAGTTATATTGTTGAATACTGTGATGAGATTGTAAATATTAACAGACTGGTGTCAATCATCAATTAACATCCCACTTCTGACCTTATGGTGGCAAAGGTTATTGATGAAGTAGGAGAGGGTAGTTGGGCCTTTGACATTGTCCTGAGGAATGCTTGGAACAACAAATGGGTTATATATAATTGGCACGCATCAAATGCAACCTTTTTGTTTTGTGCTAAACGTAACTGCGGCCATTTGAGAGATTTCACCCAATCCTTATTGCCTTCAGTTTTACTGAAGCTCCTTAATACCACACTCAGCTAACTGACAACCTGACTGGAAGGGCAATAATTTTGACTCATATGTGACTACTTTGATTCAGTTTTGTACGGTAGTCAGGGATGATTTTCTCTTCACTCTCTATAGTCTGAGGTCAATTATATTGTTGAAACAAATACTGTGGTTGAGATAAATAACTCAGCACAACTCAGGAACCCAACAAAGACATTCTATCTTTGACACAGTTTCACAGGAAGAAGAAATTTATTTCGACTACTTGTGACAACTTGATTCAATTAAAAACTTCTAAGAGAAAAAAAGACACGGACATAGGCAAATTTCTGAATAATAGAGCTGCAGTGTGAAGTTTTAATGGTGTTGTCACCAAGTGTTAAAGATCACCGTAGCATTGGCATTAACTAGAACAAATTACAAGAGCCTCAGGTTTGGATTTGAGAAGAAAGGTGAATATATAATGCGGTGAAGTAATTATTGATTTGAAGCAGTCATGCCTGGAGAGGGGATGATAAGAGTTAATTATTAAGTTTTGATGTATGAAAAATATTGACATTCCTCTCATATTGATGCATCTTCCTTGTGATACAAGGGTAATTTAGCTTCAACAAGTAGGAGTGACAATATGAGGAGGTTGATTCGTTTGAAAGACAATACTTACTTGATAGATAATCCAATTTGCCTGGCCAACACAGTCAGAAAAAAAATGAATCTTGCAGGACAGTAAAGAAGTATTTAAAAAAAAAAAATTTAAATAATCTTTAGAAAATTATAAGTAACTGAGATCAGATAAGTCCCAAGATAAAGACTGAAGGGAACTTACATGGTGTTAAATTCTTATTTTCATATCAAGATTTCATCTTGACTCTTCCTGAATAACTTGCTCTCATATCCCAGTAATTCCTGCTCATTTTTAGTAACTTGAGGATCATTTGAATCTTGGCACATGTTTAATAGAAGTAGTAGAGAATCATCTCATCTTATGTACCCCATCTGATTTTTCTTTTGATTTAAGGAAAATCAAGCTGGTTCAAAATGAGTAGCCAACTTGTAATTGCTATACCCTTATGGAAGTTAACAGTGACCTTGTCTTGTCTCATATAGTCAATTTTTAAAAGTAGATTTCACATATTTTTGAAAACCTGAAGGAGCCCTAGCAAAACTAGGATCAATGGGAATCAGGGGGCAGAACTCTGTTTTGGTTGGAGTCGTTTCTGGCACATAGGAAGATGGTTGCAGTTGACGGAGGTCTGTCATCTCAGCTCCAGGACATCTCGGCAGAGTGCCTCAGGGTAGTGTCCTAGGCCCAACTATCTTCAACTGCTTTGTCAATGATCTTCTCACCGTTATTATGTTAGAATTGGGATGTCACTGATGATTGCACAAGGGTCAGCAACATTCAAAACTCGTTAGACACTGCAACTGTCCATGTTTGCATGCAACAAGATCTAGACAATATCCAGGCTTGGGGTGAAAAGTGGCAAATAACATTCATGCCACACAAATGCCAGGCAATGACCATCTCCAATAAGAGAGAATCTAATCACCGCCCGTTGACACTCATTGGTGTTACCGTCACAAAATCCCTCACTATCAACATTCTTGGGGTTACCATTGTCCAGAAGCTCAACTGGACTCACCACCTAAACACAGTGGCTACAACAGCAGGTCAGAGGCTAGGAATACCTCATCGAGTAACTCATTTCTTGACTCCACAAAATTTGTCCACTATCTACAAGGCACAAGTCAGGAGCATGATGGAATCCTTCTCATTGGCATGGATGCTTGCAGCTCCAGCAACACTCACAAAGCTTGACACCATCCAGGACAAAGCAGCCCGCTGGATTGTATCGACATCAACCAACACCCACTTCCTTCGCCACCGATGTTCAGTAGCACCAGTGTGTGCTATCAATAAGATGCACTGCAGAATTTCACCAAAGATCCTTAGACAGCACTTTCCAAACCCACAACCACTTCCTTCTAGAAAGATGAAGGAAGCAGATACTTGGGAACACCACTACCTGCAAGTTCCTTTCCAAACCACTAACAATCCTGACTGAGAAATAATCATCATTCTGTCATTGTCATTGGGTCAAAATCCTGGAATTCCCTCCCTAATGGCATTGCAGGCTTACCTACAGTACAAAGACTGCAACAGTTCAAGGGCAACTATGGACTGGGAATAAATGCGGGCCCATGTGCGATGAGTGAATAAACAAAATAAGCTTGATGCCTGTGATATGTGCCTGAAGTTGAAAGGGGACATTCATCAGACCAGAACCGGGCACCTCAATACCATCTCTGAATGCAAGACACCCCTCTTCCTCGACACACTGTGCTGCAGTGTGATCATATGGACAGTGCTAACTTTGTCCCTGCAAGTTGCTGTGTTCCTGTGGCTGTGCCATCACTATTTTACCTAATGATGGCATTGTCATTAAACACATCCCAACTTGATATGCTAATAATGTAGCTTTTGGTGCAATTTCTGATGGAAAGAAGGAGCTATGATATAAGGTGCCTCTGTGTTAAACAACTTGGAGCAGAATTTGAATTTTACATGAGCGACTGTCCAATCAGATGGGGTGCATAGAGCTTGGCTGAGGTAAGAAATGGACACTTTTCATCTATCTTCCCCAAGAAGCAGATATTACACATGTCTTGGTTACAGGAATGGAAACCCAGTTACTAGACAGCTTCAAAATTGATAAGGAGGGCATATCAGATAAGCTGATTATACTGAGAACTGACAAGGCACAGGACCTGATGAGATATATCCAAGGATATTGAAGGAAGTGTGAGGAGCTGTAAATTGGGAGAGGGGACAGTGCAGTGGGACCTGGGTGTCCTTGTGCACCAGTTGCAGAAGATGAGTATTCAGGTGCAGTAGGCAGTAAAGAAGGCAAATGGTATGTTAACCTTCATTGCAAGAGGTTTTGAGTACAAGAGCAGGGATGTGTTGTTGTAGTTGTACAGGGCCTTGATGAGAACACACCTGGAATACCATGTGCAATTTTAGTATTTTTTTCTGAGGAAAGATGCTCTTGTTCTCGAGGGAGTGCAGTGAAGGTTTACCAGGCTGATTCCAGGGATGGCAGGAGTGACGTATGAGCAGAGATTGGCTAGGTTGGGATTGTTTACGCTAGAGTTCAGACGAATGAGGGGGAATCTCACAGATGCTTATAAAACTCTAACAGGTCTGGACAGGGTAGATGCAGGGAGGATGTTCCCAATGATGGGTGTGTCCAGAACCAGGGATCACAGTCTGAGGATTCGAGGTAGACCATTTAGGATGGAGATGAGGAGACATTTCTTCACCCAAAGAATGGTGAGGCTGTGGGATTCATTACCACAGGAAGTAGTTGATGTCAAAACATTGAATGTATTCAAGAGGCGATGAGACATAGCACTTGGGGCAAATGGGATCAAAGGTTATTGGGAGAAAACAGGATTAGCCTATTGTATTGGACAATCAGTCATGATCGCGATGAATGATGGAGCAAGCTTGTAGGGCCAAGTGGCCTCGTCCTGCTCCTGTCTTCTATGTTTCTATGTTGCTATGGGTGGAAATTCCAGAGCCACTGGCCATAAACGTTCGGTCTTCCTTAGGCTCAGGGGTGGTGCCAGAGGATTGTGATCCTCACAATACACATTATCATTTTGTTTTAAAAAAATGATTGTATGGATGAGGTCATCAATTAAAGTTCTGTCGGTTTAACTTTGGTGGTGGGGAATCTTCTAGAAACAGTAATTCAGGAGGTAGAATTCAGACACACGTGGATGTATATGAGGTAGTCACGGAAAGTCAGTATGGATTTCATCAGAGAAAATCATGTTTAACTAACTTGCTAGAATTGCTTGGAAAGGTAACAGAGAACATTGATAAGTGTGATGTTGTTGATGTGGTGTACATGGACTTCTACAAGATGCTCGACACAGTGCCAAACAACAGACTTCTGAGAATTTTGCTGGGTACAAAATTAGTAGAGTGCTGGTAAACAGAGAGTAATGACTAAAGGATATTTACTTTTTAGGCTGGAGATAAGTTTGCAGTGGCTTTCGCCAGGGATCCACATTGGAACTCTTGCTTTTTCAGATTTATATCAATAATCTAATTATCTTAAAGTGCAGGGACAATTTCAATCGTGCAAAAGCTATGAAATTTGGAAGCACTGCAATCTGTGAGGAATAGAGCGTAGAATATCAAAAGGACATTGACGAGTTGGTGGAGTGGGTGGACAAGTGTCAGATGAAGCTGAATGTGAAAAGTGTGAAAATGATATGTTTTAGTAGAAAAAACATGAACGTACAATATAAAACAGAGGGTGTGAATGATCAGATGGATCTGAGTGTACACGTACATAAATCATTAACGCTAGCGACTAGTCGAGACAGAGCAGGTAATAAAGCAAACAGTACCTGAAACTTTGTAATAGGAGCAGAGAGTACACGATCAGCCAGCTAGTGCTGAACTTGAATAAGACACTAATTGGACCTCAGCTGGAATATTGTGTCCAATCTGAACACAAGATTTTGGGTAGTATACGAATGTATTGGAGAGCATGCAGAAGAGATTTACAAGAATTGTTCCAGAGATGAGAGACTTCGGTTTTGAGAATGGATTGAAGAATTTGGAATTATTTTTCTTGTGAGAAGGAGATCAAGAGATTTAATTGAAGTTTCCAAAGTTGTAAGAAATCTGGACAAAGTAGATGGGGGTAACTGTTCCACTTATAAAAGGTCAAGAATGAGGGACAAGACATTTAAAGTGATTGGCAAAGGAAGTAAATGAGATATGAAAAAAACATTTTCACACAGCCTGTGAATGCACTGCTTTAAAGTGTGGTAGTAGTAGTTTCAATTGAAGCATTCAAGAGGGCATTATTAAAAGAGAAACCACACGACAGCAGATCATAACACAACAGGTATGTTTGAAAACATAAGCTTTTGGATTCTTCCTCCTTCTTCAGGTGTTAGTGAGGGACGTAGTATCAGACAGAATTTATAAGAAAAGATCAAAGGGTCACACCACTGCTGAGGATGTATGAAACAAACCTAAGATGTGTGCTCTCTGAACAAAATAGAATCAGTTAGAAGATTTTAATTGATTAACATGTATATGTAAATCCCTGAATTCCTTTGAAGTCACTATCCTGAGAGAACTAAAGGTTTTATCAGTGTAAACAAGAGATGACATTTTAGATCAAACAATGCATGTTAGGGGTGAGATAACAATAACTGCAGATGCTGGAGTCAGAGATAACGCAGTGTGGGCTGAAAGAACGCAGCAGGTCAGGCAGCATCAGAGGAGCAGGAAAGTTGACGTTTCAGGCCGGGACCCTTCTTCAGAAGAAGGGTCTTCCTCTGAAGGATCCTGGCCTGAACACCAGCTTTCCCACTCCTCTGATGTCAGGTGTGAGGTCTCGTTTAGAACCTGTTTGTGTTTTGGTTTGGAGTCAGACTGGTTGTATTTCTAAAGTAGGAATTTATAAAATGCCACATTGACTGACTATAAATTGTGCACTTTCTGAACCAAATAGAATGTATCTGTAAAGACAAATTCATCCCATAGATTCGTGTGTGTGTGTGTGTGTGTGTGTGTGTGTGTGTGTGCGCGCGCGTGTGCCACATCATAAAAGAGAAACAATGAACAGGATTATGGAGAAAGACCAGATAAATAACACCGAGTCATGGAGAGCACATGTAGAGACAACGGGCCAAAGAACCTCATTCTGTAATGTAACAATTTTATGATTTCACGCACAACAACAGATATCATGCAATGGAAAATTTTTATCTTGCACCAGATCTTTGCTGTAGTAGTGAATCTAATATCAACTCTTGATAGTTAGACTAGTTCTTGCGTGTGCAGATTTTAAGATCTTCATGTTACTGATATTGCAAACTGAAAATGGCATAGCCAGGGAAACCAGATATCTGGGACTTGGCAAGCAAGGAAAGAAGGTGTGCCATTCTGAATCTTCTTAACCAATCATGCTTGAAGGATTGAGATGACATAGACAAGAACTGAAAAAGATAAAGAGGGAGATTTCAATGCCAAATGTTTTGCCAATCTCCAGTGTTTATAACTTGTAGAAGTGAGACTGTACATCTTCATTAATTAATTTTCAATACCAGAGGTTGACAAGCAGCAAATAACACGTAACACCTTGTTAAAAAGGTACTTAGACAAAAATGTACAAGGCATACCGATATATTTTGGCAGCAAGAGTATTTCATATCCAGAGAGCAATGATACTAATAAAATACAATAACATTATGCTATTTAATATATTTCAGTGGTGGGACATACAGAAAGATGTTGTTATACGTAAAGCTAACAGCAGAGTCAAGCAACTTTGGATGGAGGCTGATGCTTGCTAGTTTTTGCAAGATTGAACATTCTCTTGATATTCCCTCTCAGATGTTCACATTTATAAGTACATCCTGAGAACTAGATTGGACATTACTGTACTGCCCTCTGTCATTGAACAGCCTGGCGGCTAAGAGATTCAAGAGCTACGCAGGAATTGCAGCAACTTCAGTGACAGACATATGGAGCTGTGCATCAACTAGCATTCAGAAGAATGAGGCGAGAAAATGGACAGAGAAATAAACAATTTCTCTCAAGTTGCTTTGATTAACTAAAAAAATGGCATTCACACAGATATTTCCAGAAGAGTTCCTTGCTTTGTTAGATATGTGATGAATGATAATTACAGACTGAGTTTTCAGACCATTCATTAAATTGTTTGATGGTAAACGTTGTGCTTACCCAAGCATTCAATACTGTGATATTTATCACATTTTCCACAATAAACATTGTAATTAATAGCAATAAGGAAATTCTCCTAGCTTTCAGGTTCCATGAGAAGTTACATTCATTTTTGCCTTTCTCTTAATGCTCTGGTGTACAAAGCAGGGGATTTGTTGTAGACATGACACCGATATCTGTCGTCCATCCTTGTTGGAGTTAAGGGATCAGGATTTGAGAGATGTTGAACGAACCAAAGTGAAATATCGGAATGATTAAGAGTTTGGTTTACCAACATTTGTCAAGTCTAAACCGAATTGAGGTCAAGAACTAGATTTTACATGAAAAATTAACAAAATTGATTAAGAACCAAAAGAACTGCAGACACTATAAATCAAAGACAAAAGTAGAGATTGCTGGAAAAACTCAGCAGGTCTGGCAGCGTCTGTGGAGAGAAATCAAAGTTAACGTTTCGGGTCAAG
>JAHRHZ010000024.1:27717037-27796232 GCA_024137785.1 Ginglymostoma cirratum
TAACTTTGATTTCTCTCCACAGATGCTGCCAGACCTGTTGAGTTTTTGCAGCAATTTCTACCTTTTTTCTCTAACAAAATTGATTATTGAGCAGCAAATTGTGTTTCTATCCACTCTGTTATATCAGTTCCTTCTTTCTGATAATTGGGCTAGTTCTTTGTTTGGATGCCTCTTGCACCTTTATTTTTGCTGTACTATTCTTGAATACAATGATTCTAAGATCTGGGCTATACAAATGTCACATAAATGGATGTAGCATGAAAAACAACAAAAAAATTAGAAGGACTTCCCTAAAATAAAAGCTTTCATATTAAGTGCCTGATATGATTTTTTGCCAGCATCAGATAGATATTTAAATCAGGACCATTCCATACACATCAATTTGGAGGCAAACAAATAAGGGTAGATTAACAGATACTCACTCGTATTCTGTTAAAATTGACTGAAGTATGTCAAGTTGAAATTATTGATTAATTTTGTTGGCTGAGGAACTCCGCCAAACCATTAAGGGATTTGTTGATAGATTATGATTAGTTAATATGATTTCCCTTCTGATTAGACTACTTGAGCCCCACGGTCCAGTCCACCTCATTGAACAGTATATTAATATCATCACCTTGCTTCAAACAATACTACTAATAAAGTTCACTTTTGCCTATTCTGCAACATTGGTTGAAATCCATAGATTGAGCAGTTTGGGTTAAAGATTGCAGAGTAATCCCTGTGTTATGTACCCATACTAACCGAAAGTGTTGATTTATCAGATTGTGGCAAAGATTAATAACAGTCTGGACGGGCATCAGTCAATGGAACACTTTTATGTTAGATCTGGCGTTAGTTATGCAGTGTGAAAACAGCAAAGCCAGGCCAAATAGTGAGGTTTAGCATTTAATTCCTCAGAAAATGAAAATCTAAATTCTATTCCTGAACGGTGCTTCAGTGAGGTCAGATGCAGTGCGTCTGAATTTACTGAGAATTTACTAGAAGATACCTCTTGGTGATATTGGAACAATAAATATTTCCCTTTTAATATTTAATGGTGCAAATAACATTCTGGAGGGTAATGGATGACTTTAACTAAGATTGCCCAACATTTATTATTTCCTTCAAGGGATTCTGACCACTAAGCTCTTCTGACTGAAATAAAACTAAGGGCACAGCACAGCCTCACATTAATGGCTTACCTGGTAAACCAAAATAATTTAAAACTAGTTATAGAGTTATACAGCGTGGAAACAGACTCTTTGGTCCAATTCATCCATGTCAACTAGCTGGCCAAAACTGATCTAGTCCCATTTGTCAGCATTTAGCTCATATCCTTCGAAACCCTTCCTATTTATTATAGGATTGAGTAAAATTCCTCAGCATCTAAATCAATAGACAAGATCCTGGGCTTTTCTAATCTTTAAAATACTTTCACAACACCTTCAGCTCAGGCTGCAACAAATACACGCACAGCCAGAATGATTTCAGTCTGGGAGTTTTGTTCAGCCTGAAATTCCAATTTACACCTCCCTCAAAGAGACCAATCAACCAAACCTAACACTCTAGATCGAACACCTTGATGACTTAGCACAGTCAGTATAGAGCCTACACAGATACCGGACAATCAACTTCAATCAAAATACATTCACACATACTCATAACTGTCAGTAACCCAACTGACTTCAAAGGGAACACCAGAAACACAATGGACAACATAGATTTGGTGCAAATATAAGGGGCCCACAATCAGTATAATTGCAGGCCCTGATCTCACCTGAAACAACTATCCCTTGGCAGTGATCCCCACAGCTATCCCCAGGAGGCATTCCAAGGATCTAACTCAGACAGCATTTCAAAGGCAATGATGCCGAAAACAATTCCAAGTGCTACTAACAGAGGCCAGTTCCGAACCAAGGGAACCAATAGCAACTGACTACGACCAGCAGCCTGAAGAACTAACAAGCTCTGAAAAACCATCGACGCAACTGACACCACAAGGTCTTAGACACATTTTGAAGTGAAACCTGGGCCCGCAAATCTAGCAGAAAGTAAGGAAAACAAAGTACTTACCTGATAGATCCACTGAGCATCCGACTGTATCAGCGGACTCAACCCAAACTGAAGGCCTATGCGGTTAGAAGTCTTCATCAAGGCACCCACTATGGCAGGCAGGTGGCACTTCAAAATTGCATTTTCCCCAGTGGTGAGCTTAAACGCCCGAGACCTCAAAGTTTCTAGCCTAACTAGCAGGGAAGGGAAGATGGGTGGTGACAGTGCATGTCCAAGGGTAGGAAGCCTGATTAAAGTTTCTGTGATTAAAATTGCTGTTTAGGTTCTAATTGCGTTTATTTGAGTCTAATTTAATAGCGTATTTAATTACTGTCCTCTGTGTAACTGATTGTGTTAATTTTACTATTTAGTCCTTTTACTGTAGTTCTTGTATTATTCTTATCTTTTGTATTTAAATAAATACAAAGATTATTTTGCCCTGAAACAGCTGCCTTCTTCATTTCACATTCCTAAATAAGTCCAGTGTCTGGAACCAAGGACGATGTGGGGCTGATTCGAGCCATCTAAAATCAGCAAATGACTGATTGCAAGCCAGAACCCTACACCATGTACCCAACCAGATGCCTTTTAAAAGTTGTAATTATACCAGCCTCCACCACTTCCTCTGGCAGCTCATTCATACATGCACCATCCTCTGCATGAAAAAGTTGCCCTTCAGGTCCCTTTTAAATCTTTCCCCTCTGATCTTAATCCTATGCCCTCTGGTTTTGGACTCTCTTATCCTGGGAAAATGACCTTGCCTGTTCACTCTATCCACGCCTGCCCCTCATGATTTTATAAACCTCACAAGGTCACTCTTCAGCCTCAGATGCTTCAGGGAAAAAAGCCCCAGCGTATTCAGTCTCCGTCTATAGCTCAACCCCTCCATCCCAGCAACATCCTTGTAAATCTTTTCTGAACCCTTTCAAGTTTAACTACATCTGACCTACAGCAGGGAGACCAGAATTGAACACAGTATTCTAAAAGTAGCCTAACAGCAGCATCATGGCATCCCAACTCCTATACTCAATGCACTGACCAATGAAGGCAACCGTGCTAAATGCCTTCCTCACCACCCTGCCTACCTGCAACTTACTTTCAAGGAACTATGCACCTGCACCCCTCAGTCTACTTGTTCAGCAATATTCCCTAGGGTCCTACAATTAATCATTACCCTGGTTTTCCTTACCAAAACACATTTATCTAAATTAAAATCTTTCTGTCACCCATCAGACCATCGGCACATCTGATCAAGGTCCTGTTGTACTCTGAGATAATCTTCTCACTGTCCGCTACAGGATTTAAGACAAAAGAAAAAGCATTACATTAAAGAAATACTCAACAAATAAAGAGCAACAGAAATGTCAAATGTCTTTTGCCATTGTGGACACATGCTTATTGCAATCTACCATTGTAAATGTTACTGTCGGTATGCAATTACATAATAATTGACAATCTCTCACTGTCCTTCCAATTATTTCACGATGCAAGACATTTGTCATCTGCACATGGATGTTGCATTTTACAATTATTGCTGTCAAGACATCCATCTTGTGGCTACTCCTCCTGCAATTTCTATTTTCAATATCTGACTAACTTTATCCTACAGTTAAGCCTCAACAGCAATTGTTTTGCAGAGGAGAGAAAGGGGATCATCTTCCCTCTTTTCAACTCTGTCTTGTTTGGTTGCAACAAATGCTTAAGAGAAAGTGATGATGTAGTGATATAATGAATGCACCAGCTATTCAGAGACCCAGGAGCACTCTGGGAACCTACGTGTGAATTCTCCCACTGTAGATACTGTAATTGCAGTTCAAATATACAAAGGAATCTGGCATTAAAATTTTACTTATGACCATGAAACCATTGTCCATTGTCATAAAAACCTATCTGGTTCACCAATGTTCTTTAGCTAAGGAAATCTGTCATCCTCACCTGGACTGGCCTACATGTGATGCCAAATCCATAGTAATGTAGTTACTGTCAACTGCCCTTGGTCATACAAGCCATTCAGTTGAATCAAACCACTAAAAAGTCTCAAAAAGGAATGAAACTGAATGGACAACCAAGCTTCAACAAAGGAACTGGAAATGACAATGGTAAACCTTCATCCTGACAAACAATTGGGGGCTTGCACCAAAGTTGTGAGAACTGTTTCACAGACTAGTCTTAGTCTGGAATCACACCTTACAGATAATGCCCCAGACATTATTTCACAGTATTATAATAATGAAGTATTATACAGTGAAGAAGGAGTTGACCCATCTGGTCTACCACCTACTTATCACAGCACGGGATAGCCCATAAACAAGTAATGTGAGCTTGTACAGGTGAAGAGGTTGTGCATCATTTGGATTCTTATCCCTTCAAGTAGAGAATCCTGTTTAAGGTTCTTGCAAACATTTGCAGAATATGTCTGGGAATACTCCTGTGGGAATGCAGATAAATCCATATTCTGCATGCATCTGGTACTTACCCGTTAACCCCACTGATACCTCATTCATTGTGATCTTTCAATGTTAGTTGCTTGTGCACCCTGCAATGCAAGCCTGTGTTTCCAGAGCATCCTGCCATTGTATCATAAAGATACCAGAATGGTGTTGCTGGAACTGCTAGCTGCTGAAAGCCAATGTACACAGATGAAGGGTGTATGTGACTGTCGCCTGTTGGTCATGCCCTGGATGCAGTTTGGTCATGGAGTCATAAAGTCATAGAGATATACAGCATAGAAACAGGCTCTTTGGTCCAATAGTCCACTTCAACCATGCTCTCAAACTAAACTACTCCCACTTGTCTGCACTTGCCCTATATCCCTCCAAACCTTCTCCATCCATGTACTTATCCAAATGTTTTTAATTATTGTAACCGTTCCCGCATCCACCACTTCCTCTGGTAGTTCATTCCACACATGAGCCACTCTCTGTGTAAAAAGTTTGCCCCTTCTGTCCATTTTAAAACTTGTTCCTCTCGCCATAAAAAATGCCACTTAGTTTTGAACTAATTGCACCCACCTCTACCACTTTCTCTGTTGTCTCTTGACATCCTCTAAAATGACACCAGAGGTTACAGAGTTGCTAGGGAAATTTGAAATTGAAACTGTATGTGACAAGGTGGAAGAACAATACCTTTAAAAAGCAATTCATTATTCCATTCCATACAGAATACAAAATGGTAATATCAGATCCATTCTCTTGTCACTTTTAAGAATCCTATCCTAACTTTATGACAAATAGCTTTTCCTCTATACAAACATAGTTGACAACTATACACAGCAAGGTTCAAATTTGATGGTGCTGAGGGAAAGCACTGCCTAGAAAACCAGGTGACACCCTCTGATTCTTTGAATCATTTTTGTCAACTTATCCACTGGAATATAAGATCCTAAGATCATAAGAAATAGGAACAGAAGTAGGCCGCTCAGCTCCTCGAGCCTGCTCTGTCCTTCAATGTGATCATGGTTGATCCAACATTCTTATCTACTTTCCAGCATTTTCCCCTTAGTTTTGATTCCCCTACTAATCAAAGTTGTATCTAGCTCAACATTAAATATACACAAGGATTCTGCACCCACAGCTCTCTATGGCAAGGAATTCTAAACACTAACAACACTCAGAGAAGGTGTTCTGCTTCATTTCAGTGTTAAATTGGCACCCCTTTAATCAGAGACTATGCCCTCTGGTCCTGACTCTCCTATAAGGGTGGCATGGTCGCACAGTGGTTAGCACTACTGCCTCACAGCACCAGGGACCCAGGTTCGATTCCAGCCTCGGGCAACTATCTGTGCAGAGTTTGCACGTTCTCCCCATGTCTGCGTGGGGTTCCTCTGGGTGCTCCAGTTTCCTTCCGCAGTCCAAAGATGTGCAGGCTAGGTGAATTGGCCATGCTAAACTGCCTGCAGTGTTCAGGGATGTATAGATTAGGTGAATGGGTTTGGGTGGGTGCTCTGAGGATTGGTTTGGACTTGTTGGGCCGAAGGGTCTGTTTCCACACTGTAGGGATTTTATGATCATCCTTTCACCATTTACCCTGTCAAGCCTCTTAAGAATACAATGTGTTTCAATGAGATCACACCTCATTCTTCCAAATACCAGTAAGTAGGATCCCAACTTGCTTAGTTTTCACTCATAAGACAATCCCTCCATTCCACGGATCATCCTAATGAAACCTTCTCTGAACTGCCTTGAATGAAAAATCTTTCCTTAAATAAATGTATTTTTGTAATGTAGAAACCTGTATATTAATGAAGAGAGTTGTGCTCTCAACAAAGTGTTTAACAAGCAATAATTCCCCATAATTGACAACTTACCACTGCCAAGCAGAAGTTCATCTTGTCACATTTGAAAGACTTAAACAATGGGGTAAGTTGATCCTGACTTCTAGATGGACCTTGGACTTTTCGTCTGTTTCTGCCACATATCTTTCCATAGACCTTTTCACTTAGACTTCTGTAAGATTTCAGACATATCTGTTAAATTTGCTGATGACACTAAGATAAGTAGGAAAGTAATATGTAAAGCAGACATGGGGAGCTATGAAGGAATATTTGCAAAAATCTAGCAAAGGGAGCATAACGTGGAAAAATGTGAAACTGACCAACTGAATAAAGAAAATATATGGTCTATCTGGAGAGAGGTTGCAGAGTCCTGATATGCAGAAGGATATGGGGACCCTAGTGAATGAATTGTGAAAGGTTAGTATGGAGTTGCAGCAAGTAAGTAAGAAAGCTGGTAGATTGTTATTGTTTAGTGCGAGAGCATTGAATATATCAGTAAGAAGGCTATGCTTCAGTTATACAGAACATTGGTAAGACCACATCCAGAGTGCAGGTTATTGCATTAATTGAGCATGGTATTAATCTCCTTATTTAAGTAAGGAAGTAGATGTGCTGGAGACAGTTCAGAGAAACTTTATAACATAAATACCTGGAATAGGTAAGCAGTCTTATGAGAAAGGATTAGAGAGGTTAGGCATACATGCACTGGAGTTTAGAAATGTAAGAGGCAACTTGAAACATATGAAGTCCTGAGAGATCTTGACAGAGTAGATATGGTAAGGAAGTTTCTTGTTATTGTAGAATCTAGAACAAGGGGTTATTATTGTAGAATAAGGAGCTGCCATTTAAAACAGACAAAAGGAGTTTCTTTTACTCTCAGAGGACTGTGAATTTTTGAGACTTCCTTGACAGAGTCCTTGAATACAGAAAAGGCAAAGGTAAATAACGATTCTTGATCATTAGTGCTACAAAAGATAATGAGAGATAGGCAGGAATGTAGGGCAATCAAATCAGCCATGATATTACTGAGTAGTGGAGCAGGCTCAAGGGGCCAAGTGGCTTACTCCTGTTCCTTATTTGTATGTTTGTCAAGTCATATAGCTTTCTTTCTCCATCACCTCTCCTCTGCTGGGTGTGGCAGTTTTCTCTTGCTAGTGTGATGGTCTCAAACAGAGTGTAAAGATTATGAAATCTCAGTTGCCTGAACACAGTTTGCATTTAAAGTTTCTTTACCTTTTGCACTGACATTGGGGAATTGCACAGAAAACCAGCTCAACTGAACATATTCCAGGCCTATTGCACTGTTTCTCCCGCAACAAATATCTTCTGACCTGTTGAACAATTTCTATTTTATTACAGCACTTCATAATACTGGAATTAGTCCCCTGAACTTTGAGAATATGAAACTTTTTTTTATCTGGAGAAGTTTTGTTCTATTTTCCAGTAGATCAGGATGAGGAATCCATGGTGTTCTTAGGCTCACAAGGTTAAAAAGCCTTCCAGAATAATCCTGTTATTCAGACCTTGTTAATCATCCGTGAAAACTAGGTATTAAAGCAGTGCTGATGTGTAAAAATTCAGTGCAAGGATTAAATTAAACAGTCCAAATGAAGAATTTGGTTATGGATTTACATTCAAATCCAGGTTTTATGTCTGTTTTCTTTTGTAAGCTCAAAACTTGTCTGATATCCATTGACCCACTTAAGGAAATTGTCATTGGTTGGCTTGATGACAAGAGTCACACAAAGCCTTAAAGCCATTATAGTTTAATGCACTAAGAGACCTCAGCTACATGACACAAATTCAACATACAATGGACAATTAGATTTTAGCCCCTATAGTTATCAGCATTGAAATGTTTAACATCAATAATTACAGTGAAAGTAGTTATTACTTGTTATATATTACTGAATCAGACCATACAGTTCTGACTAATTAAAATGATCATTCAATGGGTGTGAGTGCTAATACAGGCTAAAAAGCAAAACAGTTCACCATTTTCATTAACATCATATCTTAACCATTATTTATAGAATCTTAATGGATAGGTATAGATTAGTTTAATTGTGTGGAACTGGCTGTGTACATGAACCAGTCTTCACTAGCTTTTTGTGTAAGAGGGACCAGAACTAAATACCACTAATTGCTACTCCCATTACTTTCCAGTGGCTAAACACCTGCCCTTTTACTTCCATCATTTCTATCATCCAGGTTTCCATACGCTCCTTCTGGGTGAAACAGCGTTTGACATGTACATGTGTATATTGTGCTTGCTAATAATTTACATTGTGAAGATTAAACATAGATAGGTGCTTACTTTTCAGGGCAACATTCCCTCAGCACAGTCCTGAGCCTCCAGGAGCCTGAGATTTTATTTCTCTACTCCATTCCCACTCTGTCCTCTCGATCCCTGAGCTCCCACACCATTCATATGAAAACTCAAGTGACTGAAATATTTAAAATCTCCGGAATCTTGACAAGATAAATGTAGAAAGGATGTTTCCTCTTGTAGGAGAATCTAGATCAAGGGATCACTGCTTCATTATAAGGGGTTGCTCATTTATGGCAAGCATTAGGAGATTTTTTGCTCACACATAGGGTCACAAATCTGTGAAAGGCTCTTTCACAAAAATCAGTGGAAATAGAATCCATCCATATATTCTAAAAAACAGAGGTAGATAAATTCTTGATTAACAAGGGGGTGATAGCTTATTGGGGGTGGAGTAAGCTTATTTGTCACAATGTTATTGAATGGCAGAGTAGACTTAGGGAGAAGAGTGATCTACTTTTTCCCCTAGCCTATTTTTGCATATTCATAAGTAGTCGAAAAATGTGGCAATATGTTTAAGCAATAACTTAGATTTTTAATTATAAAGCTATCATCACTTTCATGTAGCTTCAAATTAGCTGGAGCATCCACTGGTTCTGATGACTTCAATTATGTATGAATTTGAATTTAATGAATCATATTTTGGTATCTTCCTGTTTGTCAGTCTCCTTTTCTTTCCACATCTTCTCTAAGTCTTCTTCATGTTAAAATCTCCTAAAAACAGGAGCTTTCCTGCTCCTCTGATGCTGCTTGGCCTGCTGTGTTCGTCCAGCTCTACACCGTGTTATCTCAGGTTCTCCAGCTTCGGCAGTTCCTACTATCTCTCCTAAAAATATTGTGATTCCTCTATTATAACTCCACAAACGACTTTCCTTACTTTCAAGGACATTTTAAAATTATTTCATGGGTTGTGAACATAGCTGGAAAGGCCAGCATACAGAACAAAGAGAACAGAGTCATTGAGTTGTACAGCACAGAAACAGACCCATTGGTCCTATTTGCCCATGCCAACCAGCTTTCGCAAATTAAACCATTTGCCTGTACTTCACCCATATCCCTCTAAACCTTTCCAATTCCTATACCTGTCCAAATGTCTTTAAAATGTAGCAACTATACCTGCATCTATCACTTCCTTTGGCGATTCAGTCTATATACGCACCACCCTCTTGTGCGAAACAGTTGCCCCTCAGGTCCATTTTAAATCTTTCCCTTCACACATTAAACCTACGCACTCTGGTTTTGAACTTCCCTACCCTCGAGAAAAGACCTCTGCCATTCACCTTTCCCATGCCCCTCATGATTTTATAAACCTCCATAAGGTCACCCCTTAGCCTCCAACGCTCCAGGGAAAAAAAGTCCCAGCCTATCCAGCATCTCCTTATAACTCAAACCATCCAGTCCCGGTAACATCCTTGAAAATCTTTTCTGTGCCTTTTCCAGCTTAGTAAGATCCTTCCTATAGCAGGGTGACCGGAACTGTAAACAATACTTGAAAAGTGGTTTCACCAATATCTTGTACAGCCACAACTCATAAACTCAATGGTCTGAGCAATGATGGTGAGCATGCAGATGCCTTCTTCATCACCTTATCTACCTGTGACACTACCTTTAAGGAACAATGTACCTAAACTATTAGGTGTCTCTGCTTGACGACACTCCCCATTGCCATACCATTAACTGTGTAAGTCTGGCCCTGGTTTATCTCACCAAAATGCAAGACCTCACATATATCTAAATTAAACTTCATCTGCCACTTCTCCGTCTATTGGCCCAACTGATCAAGATCATGTTGCCCTCTTAGAAAACCTTCTTCACTGCCCACTATACCATTGAGTTTGGTGTCATCAGCAAACTTACTAACCATGCTTCCTATATCTTCATCCAAATTTTTAATATAAATCACAAACAACAATGGACCCAGCACTGAGCCCTGCAGAACACCACTGTTCACAGGTCTCCAGTCCTAAAAGTAACCTTCTACCACCACCCTCTGTCTTCTGGCATCAAGCCAATTTTGTATCTAATTGGCTAGCTCTCCCTGGATCTCATGCGATCTAACTTTACTAACCATGTGGAACCTTGTCAAAGGCCTTGCTAACGTCCATGTAGATAATGTCTACTGCTCTACACTCATCTATCTTCTTGATTACATCCTCAAAAATCTCAACCAAGTTTGTGAGACACCATTTCCCACGTACAAAACCATGCCGACTATTCCTAATCAATCCTTGTCTCTCCAAATGCATATAAACACTATGTCTCTGAATCCCCTTCAACTAATTACCCACCACTGATGTCAGATTCACCAATCTTTGATTCCCTGGGTTTTCTTTACAGCTTTTCTTAAACAAAGAACAGTGCAGCACAGAATCAGGCCCGTCAGCCCACTAAGCCTGTACATGGTGACTTTCTAAACTAAACTACTTTTGCCTCTACATGGTTCATATTCCTCTATTCCTTGCCTATTCATGTATTGGTAAAGATGCCTCTGAAATGTTGCTATTGTATTTGCTTCTACCATATCTTGTGGCAGCAAATTCCAGGCACTTACTGGCCTCTGTGCATAAAACGTACCTCCCAAGTCTCCTTTAAACTTTACCTCTTTAACTTTAAATCTATGTCCCCCTAGTAATTGACATTTCTACCCTGGAAAAAAGATTCTATTCTATATAATCATCTCATAATTTTGTGAACTTCTATGAAGTTAACCCTCAAGCTTTGTCATTCAAGTGAAAACAAACCAAATTTGTCCAATCTCTCCTCATGGCTGATACTCCCCAAACCAGACAATATTCTGTAAAACTTTTCTTTACCATCTGCAAAGCCTCCACATCCTTCTGGTAATGTGGTAACCAGAATTATACACAATATTCCAAATGCAGCCTAGCTAAAGTTCTATATGGTTGCAATATGACTTACCAATTTTTATACTGCACACTCTAGCTGATGAAGGCAAGCATGCCATATGATTCTTGACCACCTTTTCCATTTGTATTGGCACTTTCAGGGAACTGTGCACTTGTATGCCTAGATCCTTCTCTATGTTAATGCTTCCAAGGGTTTTGCCATTTACTGTATAGTTCCCTCTTACATTAGACCTTCCAAAATGCGTCACCTTGCATTTGTCCAGATTAAATCCCACCTGTCATTTCTCTGCTCAAATCTCCAGCCTTTCTATATCCTGCTGTATCCTTTGGCAATCCTCCTCACAGTAGTAATTGTAATGAGGTCAGCCAGGTGGACCTCATAGAAAATGAATTCCATGATTGGGGTTGCTAATCTGGCCCAATCAGGGAGCACTAGACGACAGTTAAGATCAGGAGTGTCAGACATCCTGCTCATTCAGAGATCTGGCTCTGAGGGAGTTGGATCAGTAACAAAGAATCTCCACATGTAAATAAAGGGTGACCTGGGGACCAGATACCAGCTGCTGTGGAGTTATTAAAGTGATGATGAGAGAAAAGCACACTCCTGAAGAAATATGCTTGTAACAGTTATCTTTGAGTTGAGGTAAGCATTTCTGGCACCATGCTACTATTTGTTTAATCCTGCCATCAAAGACTAGGCCCAGTATGTGGAAAGGATGTGTTATTTATTCCAGACAAATAACATTGGGGCAGATAAAAAGCATTGAGTAATTCCCCTGACAGCTTGTGGACCTGTAGCTTTTCTGCTTATTAGGAGCCTAATTTTCCCTGAGGCACCAGATAGTAAAACCTTACAAGAGTTGACTGACTTAATTAAAGAATATTATGACCCCATGCCACCCCTAATTCTGAGATGCTATCAGATTTACTTTGCAATTCAAGAGCCAGGAGATTGCATATCAGGACTTTTGACTTGGTTAAGATGACTGGCAGATGCATGTGACTTTTCTCTAAGCCTTAATGAGATGCTTAGAGACAGTCGGGTATGTGAGATTAATGATGTAACCCATGCAAAAACACCTTACAGCTGAAGCCCAACTGGACTTCAAACAGACACTAAAACTGGCTTCATCATTGGAAAATGCAGCAAGTGGATCATATGAGTTGCAGGATATTCCTTTAGGAGTGGACACCATTGTTAGTTCAACTAAGCTTGGGGAAAACCATTTGGGTGAAGGCAATTGCTTAGCCTCACTCAGGCCATATCTTGAACAGAGGGACTCTAGGTCAGCCCATAGCAAAAAACCCAGAACAAAATCAAATCTCCACCAAAAAGTTAAAATTTTCCTCAGGGTCCAGCCAGGCAAGCCATTCTACTTGCTGTCAGTGTGTAGACTTGAGAAAGCAGAAGAGTCTCACGAGACCTAAACTAAGTCAGAGAACTCATAGGCTGATATCCAGGACAGGACATGCCTTGGAAAGTCCACCTACATCTGGTTTGGAACAATAAAGTTGCTCAGCAAAATCCATACTATAACCAATCAAAATAAAAGTCTGAGGAAACGGTCACCCACTTTTAAAGGAGGTCGATACCTGTGCAGCCGTTTCAGTGATCGCAGAACAAGTTTTTAGCAAAATTCACTCTGTAATCCAAATCTTAGGTTTGTGCAAGACCTTGGCTAGACTGAGAACATATACCAGGAAACTTTTAGAGATTATTGGTACCACTTCAGTACCGGTCTCTTTGAGAAGCAGCTGATTGTTGCGAAAGGCTTGGGCCCAGCCGTAATGGGATGAAATTAGTTGAGGCATATTCATCTAGATTGGCTCAACACTTTTTAATTAGAAAATGGCTGCCCAAATGAAATTCTAATTAAATACGCAGAAGATTTTCAGGAAGGTCCAGGGATTATCAAAGAGGCCAAGGCCAACATGCTCATTGACCAGGAACGAATTCCAGGATTCTGCAAGGGCCACCCAGTGCCATTTGCCTAATGGGCAAAAGTAGAGGCAGAAATCAGAAGGCTGGAAAGCTAAGGAATCATCAAACCACTGCAATTTGCAGAATGGGCAGCACTGGTCTTATCGATTGTGAAGCCTGATGCGTCAGTTTGCCTTTGTGGGGATTTTAAACAAACAGTAAACTGCTGTTCACAGCTGGATAAATTACCCAATCCCTCACATAAAGGATTTATATGCAAAAGCTGGCATGTGGACCGTCCTTCACGAAGGTGGACATGAGCTGTATGGATTTGCAATTGCGATTAGATGTTAATTTCCAGAAGTGTTACAATTAATACCCACAAGGGTTTGTACAAATGTACAATACTGCCATTTGTGGTATCAACACCCTGTGCAATTTTGCAGCGTACAATGGAAAACATTTTGCAAGGTCTACCCTAGACAGCCATTTATCTAGATGACATGCTAATAACAGGGAAGATCAATAAGGAGCACTTAGAGAACTTGGACATAATCCTTCGATATTTCATCCAGGCAGGTATATGCCATATAAGGGAAAAATGTGTGTTCCAGGCCCCCAAGTGACCTATTGGGGCCGCAGAGTCAACAAAACCGGATTACACCTGTTGAAAGATAAAGTGAGGGCAATTAAAGATGATCCAGCTCCCAAGTCTGTACCAGATCTCAAGTCTTCGTTTGAGCTGGTGAATTAGACTCAAGGATCATACGTGGCCAGGCCTCCATCTTGGCACCTTTGCATCAACTCTTAAAGAGCCAGCCAAGGAAATGTTTGTGTAGCCAAGCCATAGCTTTCAATGGACTGAAGAAACAGCTATCATCCTCTAAGGTGTTGGCACACAATGATGCCAAGCAAAATCTGATATTGATATGCAATGCCTCCCCGTGCAGCATTGGCGTAGTATTAGCTCATAGGTGGCCAAATGCCAAAGAAAGTCCAAGAGCATATGCATACACGACTTCGGGTAATGTAGAGCCAAAATACACTCAGATAGAGAAGGAATGTTTGGCAGTTGTATTTGGAGTCAGGAAGTCCCACAAATAGCTTTATGGATATAAATTTTAAATAATAACAGACCACAAATGCCAGCTAAGTCTAACTAAAGTGGACAAGGAAGTGCCATCCATAATTTCAGGCCAAATTCAGCAGTGGGCTCTAATGTTAGGAACATATAATTACAAGTTGGAACACTGTCCGGGAGGCCAAGTAGCAAATACAGATGCATTGAGCTTCCCCCACCACTGGCAAATACACGAATAAGTGGTACCACTACTAGAAGAGCCCAAAATGGTTTTAAATTTTCTGGACACACTTCCAGTCACAGCTGACAACTTCAGACGTTGGACGCAGATAGATCAGTCCTGGCAAAACTGAAACAGCTGGTGGTGATGGGACAGACCAAAGGTCCATTACAACTAGAATTGAAACCTTTTTGGTCTCAGAGAGACCAGATCACAATGGGAGTTGGACTATTATTATGGAGAGCAGGAGTGATTGACTCGAGCTAAGATTGCCACCACAAACTGACTGAGCTCCATCTAGGTCACCCAGGGGTTTCCAAAATGGAGATGTTGGTGAGTAGTTATGTCTGGTGGCAAAGATTGGATGCAGACACAGTAGCATTGGTGGGGCTGTGCACAGAGTGCCAGCAAGAACAAAAATTACCATCAGTAACTCCCCCACATTTTTGGGAACAGCCACATAAGCCACAGATTCGGTTACATGTTGACTATACAGATCTTTTCATGGGCTCAATATTCCTCGTCATTGTGGGAGCCTACTCAAGGTGGCTGGATGTGCATAGAGTTCATTCGTCAAACATAGGGACAACAACAGAAAAACGGCATACAGCTTTTGCAATATACCAACTCCCAGAAGTGTTAGTCACAGATAAAAGGCCACTGTTTACAGGTAAAGAGTTCGAGTATTTCCTAAAGTCGAATGGTATTCGACATATATGATAGCTTCATATCATCCATCATCCAACGGTCTGGTAGAAAAAGCAATTCAAACTTTGAAGGCAGGCTTAAACAAACAACCTACAGCTTCACTAGATTTCAAACTGTCCTGTTCCAATTTGATTATAGGATCAGCCCTCATGCAACTACAGGGACAGCTCCAGCAGAGTTGCTGATGGGAGAACATTCCTCACCAGGTTAAACCTGACATTCTTGGGCCTGGGCAGAGGCTAAAACGGCATTAGGAATGCCAATGCTGGACACAAGATTCTGCTAAATGGGAGAGAAAGTATACTTCAGGGAACAAAGTTTGGTGTAGTAACTGCAGGAATGGCCCCACATGGGTAAGGGGCATGTTCAACGTGGGTTGGGTTCAGTGACATATTAAGTTTGGGTCAGTGTGACAGTCCTGAACAAGCTCACGAACGATATGAAAGCTGCAAACTTGCAAACGGCGCATGAGAAAAATCTGCCCAGCTCCTCAGCAGACTTTCCGATTGTTCCAGAACCTATAGGCTCGGCCTCTCCATCAAACTTTGGAGATACCTCGGAATCTGAGACGGACACAGCGGATGTCCCTGCCTCAATGCCTTTGCCACCTGAAGAAGAGAATGAATTTCTCCCAAGAAACTCCGGATGCAAGAATTGAGCTACTATGCATTACATGCTGCTCGTATCAGAGGCAGAGTTGGGGGAGCCTGGCCTGGTGCTAAAACACCACAAGGGGAGCTAAAAAAAAAAAGCCTATGTCCTCGGATTCAGAGGGGGAGGGATGTGGTAATTGTAATGATGTCAGCCAGGTTGACTTCATAGAATATGCGTTCCTAGATTGGGGCTGTTATTCTGCTCCACTCAGGGAGCCTTGGCTGACAGATAATGAACTGGACACTCCTGTCCTTGACTGCGAGGGGTGGCATATTACCCTCAGGGCACTTCCTGCCTTTTACAAGGACGTGTTCAATGTCTCGGACACGGTTGACTTGTGATGGGCCCACCTGCTGTCAGATATAGCAGCTATCGTCAGAGAGCCATTGCTCAGGAATCTACACCTCAATAATTGTGAGTTCTGGTGGAAGGGAATGCCGCGGCCACAGGTGTTATCAGAGTTGGGACATGCTAGGTAACAGGTGCCCTTGGTTGGGTGGTGCTGCAGGAATTGGCATGTAGGACAACAGTAGATGTCTGGCTGTGACCACTGCCATCCGACGCCTTAAAATAATGGGTCTCGAACCTAATGTCATGCATCAGCTGGAGGATGCTCAGGTATGCAGTGGATTCCCATTTGCACATACCCCTGCTCGGACAGAATTTCATTTTGGCCCCAGGATCCTGTGCCTCCCTTGGGTGCCTCTGCCCCACAACCTAAGCTGCCTCTGGAGTATGTGTTGTATGTCTTTTAGGGAGACAAAACAGTGAGCTATGTACGGACTGCTGCTGCATACCATCCACCTCTTCTCCTTTGTCCAACACCCAGACATGTTTTGGGGCATGTCTATTTACTGCCAGGTGGTGGGGGTCCCAAGTGGAAGGCTCTCTAAGTAGGAGTCCTCATTCTTTCCTTTGGGGACCCAGGGTGGAGGGTGTTGCATGCAGCAGATTGCGGTGGTTCAAGACTCCCAGCCTAACTGCTTATTTGGTGTTGTGTGGAGTCTGTGGACCATGTATATGTTGGTTGTGGGCATTTGGGTCCCCATTTTTGTTACTTAACAAACCTTTTGCTGTGTTTTTAGTTGCACTTTAGCTCCATATTCCTAACCTTTGGGCACCTGTTGCAGAGGGGTGCAGGCAGATTGGAGGACCTCCTCGTGGGTCTGTCCCTGGTCCTGGCCAGACTAGCAATAAACAGGTCCAGGTAGCGGGCTGTGGAGGGGGTCATTTCTGCCAAGTGCCTGCCCCTCTTCCGCAGTTACATTCGAGACCAAGTTTTATTGGAGAGGGAGCACAGGGTGTGCACCAATGTTCTTAACACCTTTCAGGAGAGATGGGCACCACATGGAGTGGAGTGCTTTATTTCCCCCTCCAATTCTATTTTGATTTAATCCCTACCCTGCCCCTTCACTATTTCTTCACATAAGCATTGCCCTGATCAGGCTTTGCTTGTTAATGGTTCACTGACCAAATGGGTGTTTTTCCTGGTGGTCAAAGTATAGAATATAGTTCTTACACAATAGTGTCTTTTTACTCAGTCACTACTTAAACACAGACACAGGGGAATGTATAAACACTACTGCTGTGCGGTGCTAGTGTGGGAGGAAAGAAAAGATAAGCACAGTGAGAAAAAGAAAAGCAAATGGACAGGGGATTCAGTGTCTCCTGAAAAAAAAGAACGGGAGTATCGGATATCCTGTATATTCAGTGTGGTGCTGGAGGAATACAGCAGGTCAGGCACCATCAGAAGAGCAGGAGACCTGACATTTCGGGCCAAGACTTTTCATCAGGTGCTGACGAAGGGTCTAGGCCTGAAACTTCGACTCTCCTGCTCCCCTGATGCTGCCTGACCTGCTGTGTTCCTCTAGCTCCACACTGTATTAACTCTGACTCCAGCATCTGCAGTTCTTGCTATCTCCGAGTGTCAGATGTCTCGTTCATTTTGAGAGCTGGCTCTGAGGGATTGGATCAGTGTCAAGGAGTCTCCACATAAATAAAGGGTGACTTGATGACTGATACCGACCTCTGTGGTGTTATTTCACTTGCTATCTGCCGTGTTCTCCTCCGAATTGTTATTGTTGTTATATATATATATATAAAAAACAAAACAACAGGGGTCTTAGTACTGATCCCTGCAGAACATCATTGTCAGGGATCTCCAGTCAGAAAAACACGCTTCCACCACTAATCTGCCTTTATGATCAAACCTGTTTCTTATCCATCTCACCAGTTCACTGCAGATCACATTGACTTTCCCTTCCATATCAGCCTGCAATGAGGGAACTTGTCAAGGCCCTTGCTAAATTTCATGTAGACAACACCTACTGCCCTGTACTCTTCAATCACCTTTGTCAAGTCCTCAAAAAACTCAATCAAGCTTGTGAGGCATGACCTTCCCCCACAAAGTCCTGCAGCTTATTACTCATAAATCCACATTTTTCCCAAATTTGAGTAAATCCTGTCCCTAAAAATCTTCTCCAACAATTTCTATACCACAGTTGTAAGGCTCACTGCACTGTAATTTCCTGGGTTATCTATGTTGCCCTTCTTAAACAGAGGGACGACATTGGCTATTCTCCAGTCTCTGGGACCTCTCTGTGACTGAAGAGGATACAAAGATTTCACACAAGGCCCAGCAATTTCCTTCTTCACATCCCTCAGTATTCTGGGTTAGAACCCATCAGTTCCTGGGGACTTGTCTGCCTTAATGCTTTTCAAAACACCCAACACCGAGCTAGATAATTGGATTCAAAATTGGCTTGATGGTAGGAAGCAGAGGGTGATGATTGAAGATTGTTTCTCAGACTGGAGGGCTGTGACGAGTAGTGTACCACAGGGGTCGGTGCTGAGACCTTTGTTATTTGTAATTCATATAAATGATCTGGATGTGAATGTACAAGACACGATTAGTAAGTTTGTGAATGATACAAAATTATGAGGTATTGTTGATAGTAAGGAAGGTTATCAAAAATTGCAAAGGGACCTCGATCATTTAGGGAAGTTGGCTGAGGATTGACAAATGCAATTCAATACATATAAGTGTGATGAGTTGCACTTTGGAAAGTCAAACCAAGATTGGACATATATAGTAAATGGCAAGGTCCTGAAGAGTGTTGTCGAACAGTGGGACCGAGGAGTACAAGTATATAGTTCATTGAAAGTGGCGTCACAGGTGGACATGGTGGTGATGAAGACATGTAGTGTGCTGACCTATATTGGTTGAGGTGTTAGGTGGAGGAGTTGGGACATTATGTTACTGTTGTATAAGTCATTGGTGAGGCCATACTTGGAGTATTGTGTACAGTTTTGGTCACCTTGTTGAAGGAAAGACATAGTTAAACTGGAAAGTGTGCAAAGAAAATTTACAAGGATGTTGCCAGGGCTAGTCGGCCTGAATTATGGGGAGAGGTTGGCCGGGATAGGACTTTATTCCTTGGAACGTAGGAGGATGAGGGGTGACCTTATTGAGGTGTATAAAATCATGAGGGGTATAGATAGGATGAATGCATATTGTCTTTTTCCCAGGGATGAGGAATTGAAAACTAGAGGGTTTAGGTTTAAGGTAAGAGGGGGTAGATTTAAGAAGGACCTGAGGGGCAATTTCTTCATGCAGAGAGTAGTGCGTATATGGAATGGGCTGCCAGAGAAAGTGGTTGAGGCAGATCCAATTGCAACCATTTAAAAAGCATTTGGATAGGTACATGGATTAGAAGAGTTTAGAGGGATATGGACCAAATGCAGGCAATTGGAACTAGCTGAGTGGGCACCATGGTCAGCATGGACCAATCTGGGCCAAAGGGCCTGTTTCCATGCTGTGCTACTCTCCGACACTATGACCTCCTCCATTATGATCACTATTCCAGAAACTGTCTCCCACTGGCACTTTGATCATCTGGCTGGGCTCGTTCTCCTAGTATCGTAAGGAACCTTTCCTAGTTTGACTATTTACATGTTGCTTTAAAAAAACCCTCCTGAATATATTTAACCTATTTTTTTTTTATGCATCTGTTGTTTTTGTAGTTTGCACAGGTACAGTTTACAGTTGGATGATGCCGTCAAACATGTTTTAATCCAGTGAAGTTCAGTACAAACTGGAAGAGCAGTATCTCATTTTCCACTTGGGGACTCTACAGCCTTCTGGGCTCAATATTGAGTTCAACAGTTTTAGGGCTTGAGGCACTTTCGCCCATCTTCTTGCCCCAACACCACACATTAAGCCTTGCTATCTCATAAACTGCTATTACACACCAGCGATTGACAGCCACTAATTGTCCACTTCATTCTCCCAAGCTGATCATTATCCACTCCTTTGTCTGTCTGACTGTTCTTCTTTCTCTTTAGGCTCTATTGTCTACATAGTGTTTACTCTTTACACCCTATTGTCTACCTAAAAAACAATATTTTCCTAGCTACGATCACTTCCGAGGAAGTGTCATTGAACCAAAATGTTAACTCTTTCTCTCTACGAATGCTGCCAGACCTGCTGAGCCTTTCCAGCAATTTCTATTTTTGCTTTTTCTTACAAAATGTAAGTGTCTGTGAGTTCTAGATGTAAATCCTAGAGGGCTGATATGATGTGGTTTGGTCTTGCCAGCTGCATAGAAGAAGAGTGGAAGAAGACAATAGTGACAGATCATGCAGGAAACACTGGTGGAACCAGAGCCAGATGATAGCCCAGAGAACCAAGTGGTGAGCTGTGGTGAGGGATAAAAGGTACTGGAGAATCCGAGATAACAAGCATGGGGCTGGATGAACACAGCAGGTCAAGCAGCATCATAGGAGCAGGAAAACTTGACGTTTCGGGCCTAAACCCTTCATCAGAAATGCTGTAGCTGTGGGAGTCAGTGGGCTTGAAATGGACATCTGTCTCTAGGTGGTTGCCCGAGATGGAGACAGAGAGGTCCAGGAAGGAGAGAGAAGTGTTGGAGATGGTCCAGGTGAACTTCAGGTTGGGGTGGAAGGTGTTGGTGAAGTGGATGAACTGGTCGAGCTCCTCGTGGGAGCACGAGGCGGCGCCGATGCAGTCATCAATGTAACGGAGGAAGAGGTGGGGTTTAGGGCCAGTGTAGGTACGGAAGAGGGATTGTTCCACATAACCTACAAAGAGGCAGGCATAGCTTGGGCCCATGCGGGTACCCATGGCCACCCCCTTTGTCTGTAGGAAGTGGGAGGAATTGAAAGAAAAGTTGTTGAGGGTGAGGACGAGTTCGGCTAGGCGGATGAGGGTGTCGGTGGAGGGGGATTGGTCCGTTCTGCGGGACAGGAAGAAGCGGAGGGCCTTTAGGCCATCAGCATGGGGAATACAGGTATATAGGGACTGGACGTCCATAGTAAAAATGAGGTGTTGGGGACCTGGGAATTGGAAGTTCTGGAGGAGGTGGAGGGCGTGGGTGGTATCACGGACGTAGGTAGGGAGTTCCTGGACCAAGGGGGTGAAAATGGAGTCTAGGTAGGTGGAGATGAGTTCGGTGGGGCAGGAGCAGGCGGAGACAATGGGTCGACCAGGGCATTCAGGTTTGTGGATTTTGGGGAGGAGATAGAAGCGGGCGGTGCGGGGTTGGGGAATGATGAGGTTGGAGGCGGTGGGTGGGAGGTCACCTGAGGTGATGAGGTTGTGGATGGTTTGGGAGATGATGGTTTGGTGCTCGGGGGTGGGGTCATGATCCAGGGGGCGGTAGGAGGAGGTGTCAGAGAGTTGGCGCCTGGCCTCAGCAATGTAGAGGTCAGTGCGCCATACTACGACTGCCCCTCCCTTGTCCGCGGGTTTTATGGTGAGGTTGGGATTGGAGCGGAGGGAGTGGAGGGCTGCACGTTCTGCGGGGGAGAGGTTGGAGTATTTGAGACGGGTAGAGAGGTTGAGGCGATTGATGTCTCGACAGCAGTTGGAAATGAAGAGGTCGAGGGAGGGTAGGAGGCCTTGGGGTGGTGTCCAGGAGGAGGGCTTGTGTTGGAGGCGGGAGAAGGGGTCAGTAGAGGGAGGGTTAGATTCGTGGTTGGAGAAGTAAGCGTGGAGGTGGAGGCGGCAGAAAAACTGCTCAATATCCAAGCGTGAGCGGTATTCGTTGATATGTGGGTGGAGGGGGACAAAGGTGAGCCCTTTACTGAAGACTGACCGTTCGTCCTCAGTGAGGGGGAGGTCTGGGGGGATGGTGAAGACTCGGCAGGGCTCAGTGTTGCTGTCTCCTCTGGAGCTGCTGGCTGTGGAGGTTGTGGGCGGAGTTACGTCTGCATTTCTGATGAAGGGTTTAGGCCCGAAACGTCAAGTTTTCCTGCTCCTATGATGCTGCTTGACCTGCTGTGTTCATCCAGCCCCATGCTTGTTATCTATGGTGAGCTGTGGTGCCAGGTAAACACTTCAAAATTCATGTTGAGAATTGGCACCACCTTGTTTCTCGTGGAATACGTAGAGAATTGGGAAATGAACAGAGATGAGATGAGATCAACTATTAACAAGATACAAATGTATGAAATGTGTTGATGTTTCCCTCTTTAGTGGCCTTCAGAACTTGCCTCTTAAAACTTAGAGGGAATATCAGAACTTTTTTCTTCACATTGGGAATCTGAGTTAATCATCCTTGCCATATTATGCCAACTTTCTTTCTATTGTCCTTGCTGCTCATGGCATGAGAAACTTTTGCCCATCTTCCCTCTAATAACCCTTCTTCAGGACTGGATGTGGGGTTAGGGGGAGCTGCAGATAAAGGTGGGGTGGGTAGGGTAGCGGAATGGTGGTGATAGGTGGATACTGGTAATAGGTACAACCTGGTTGGTCGATGGGAGGGTCAGTAAATGTAATAGAAGGGAGGAGCTGGGGCTGGAGAGGGGGCTGGGGGATAGGTGGGAATGTGACTTGAAACTAGAGAACTCAATGTTGAGTCCTCCAGGCTGCGGGATGCCCAGGCGGAAGATAAGATGTTGTTCCTCAAATTTGCATTCCGAGTCACTGTGACACTGGAGGAGGAGGCCGAGGATGGATATGTTGGAGGGGATTTGAAATGGGTGGTGACCAGGATTAGGCCGGCCATTACAGGTCAAGTGAAGATGCTCAGCAAAACGGTCTTGCCAGGGCCTGTATTCACTGAAGTTTAGAAGAATGAGAGAGGATCTGATTGAAACATACAAAATTCCGACAGGGCTGGACAGACTAATAGGAGGGAGGATACATTCCTTGATTAGAGAGTGTAGAAACAATAGTCAGAGTTTCAAAATACAGTGTAGGCCATTTTGGAGCTGAGAGGTGGAATCATTCCTTCACTCAGAGGGTGGTCAGGCTGTGACTGCAGGATGCTGTAGAGGCTGGTTCGCTAACGATATTGAGAAAGAGATTCAGTATCTGTTAGACATTAATTGCATCATGAGGTATGAAGAGAAAGCAGGAATATGGCATTGAGATCGAGAATCGGCCATGATTGGCTTAGCAGGCTCTAAGAGCTGAATGGCTTACCCCTACTCCTAATTGCTATGTTGCCATTTTTCTATACCTTCAGTATCATTAACTTGAGGTAAAAGATAGCAGGAGAAAAACTTTAATTGCTAAAGTTCACATAACAATTCTGAATGTTCTTCTGTGCTTACGTTACTTATGTCTTGGTGCATGGAGAAATGTGCACCATCAAGACTTGCATGTGAACATTCACAATTAGATTTGACAACTAATACTGATTCTTACAGTATTTTCCCTGTATTGATGTATATTTTGTGTTAGAAGACATGGAGATAAATATTTGTAGTTTACAATGTTTCCAAGGCAATTGGTGCAATTATTGTTCTTTTATGATCCAACAAAACTACATTTCTTTAGAGGAATGTAACTTCAGGTGGCACAGTGGCTCTGCGGTTAGCATTGTTGTCTTACATTACCAGGGACCTGTGTTCAATTCCAACTGCGGGTGACTATGTTGAGTTTGCGTGTTTTCCCTGTGTCTGCGGATTTCTGCTAGGTATTCTGGTTTCCTTCTACAGTCCAATGAGGTGGATTGGCCATGCTTAATTGCCTATAGTGTTCTGTGATGTGTAGATTAGGTGCATTAGCCACAGGAAAGGCAGGTATAGGGTAGGGGATTGAGTCTGGGTGGATGCTCTTCATAGAGTCGGTGAGAACTTGTCAGGCCGAATGACCTGTCCCTACACTCTGGGGATTCTAAGTGAATGTCATTTTCTGCAAACCAGTCACTTTGATTTGACGTTTATGCTACTTGAAAATTGAATGAGTTTAGCAGAAAATATATCTTCTCAGCCCTGCAATGCTAGGTAACACACACTTCGTGGCTATTTGATGTCAATATCCTCAAGTGATCGTAGAGATCATTTATTGAAGCCATCAGTGAATGACATTAAATCTTCAGATCACTCTTTACCTGGTTTAAACAAAATATTCCAAATCATATTTTAAAGGAGGTTGCAATTTAGTTAAAACAATGTATTTATTTAGTTGAAAGGAATTAATTGAAATAAAAATGATGCTGATACTCCATTTGAATAGTTTTTGCTAAGAAACTAGTGACTATGTGTTGTAGAAAAGCATAAGGCTTTTGGAGACCAACAGTTAGAAAGTTGACAATTCAATGTAGACTGAATGGGCTGAAGGGTCTCATCTGCACTGTATGATTTTATGATCACTAAGACAGAAAACAGACTAATCAACGCTGAACCACAGGAATTCATTTAAAAAAGACAGTTTTTTTAACAAGCGATAAAACATTGTTTTGTATGAAATATTGTGAACAATAAAAGCCACAAAAGACTATAAGTCTTAAAACACAATGTGTGTGTGTGTGTGTGTGTGTGTGTGTGTGTTTGCGTGTCAGGGCCCAAGTGACTGCTTGAATGGGATGGCACAGTAGCTCAATGGTTAGCCCTGCTGCCTTACAGCATCAGGGACCCAGGTTTGATTTCAGCCTCAGGTAACTGACTGTGTGGAGTTTGCCTGTTCTCCCTGTGTCTACATGGGTTTCCTCTGGGTGCTCCGGTTTGCTCCCACAGTCCAAAGATGTGCAGGTTGGGTGGATTGGTCATGGTAAATTGCCTGTAGTGTCCAGGGATGTGCAGGTCAGGTGGGTGAACTATGGGAAATGCAGGGCTAGGGGATTGGTCTGGGTGGGATTCTCTTCAGGGGGTCAGTGTAGACAATTATTACTGTGTCACACAGTTCAGCAAGTATTCACAGCATTCTTGGCAAGCCTATCTGACTATTAATCTTACTTAGAGATGAGAAATTGTTTCCTCTCTGCTCTCTGAATATTCACATTCTAACTTTTGGGGAATATCCATCCAAAAATGCACCCAGCCTTCGACAAAGATTTCTTATGTACGATAACCAGTGGATATAAGATGGTGAAAAATGTTTGAAATTTAAATTAATCTATTTGAGCTCATTAGCTGTGGCTCTGCCAGTACTGTTCTTACTTCTAGGTTGGAAAACACTAGGTTCAAATCCGATCTAAGCATAAGTATCAAGATTAACACACAATTATAGCGCTGAAGATGTACTACAATGTTGGAAGTGTAACTTTGCCCACATTTCCAGTGATAAATTTCCGAGATAAGTTTGTCTCTCATTCAACACTGCAAATGTAAATGATCTGATCATTATCCTGTTACTGTTTGTGGGACACTTCTACACTTAAATTGGCTGTTGTGTTTTCTTCTATTACAAGAGTGACTAGACTTCATTGGCTGGAAAGTGATTTGAGATGTCACATGCTCGTGAAGGTGCTATGTAAATGTACATCTTTCTATTTTGAAATCTTGGGTAAACTGATTGTTCATCTCAAAGTGACAGTTATGGTCTTTAAATGAATCCAGAGGATTTGATTAGTGTGACAAAGATTCTAAAGGTTAAGGAAAAAATAATGGGAGTAGGTCAGGCATCTAGCCAAGATGAATCACACAAAATGAACATGTTAATCACTTACCTAAGCAATGCCATAGATATAATTATTACAAATTGGGTAGATGAGCAGCAAGATCTGTTTCTCTAGATAAGTAGAAATGGAAGAACCTAGCACAAGGATGGAGTTATATTCACTGAAAAGCAGTGTACACATCGAACCATTATATTTCCAAAGGAAATTTATTTTCAGTGCATCAACATTCAATTGCACCGAGAAACCTCTGTGATAAAGTGTGATTTTCTGATGCTGATCATAGTGAGCAGTCTATTTGTCAAATGCAGCTGCAATACTTCTTAAGGAATACATTTGGACATAAGTGACTGACTCAGTCCTGTGATATCGTTGGCAATAATATGAAAGAAACAAATAGAATTAAAAATGAAGCTGGCATCCCTTGAGGAACATTGGTAAAGCTTCCCTCCTCAAAGGTTTGGAATCTAATCACCCTGAAACTCCTGAAAAATGACAAAATGTCTGCAAACGTAATCTCATGATCTTCCAGGCTTGGAAGTCTGAATGACTGAGTAGCTAAACAAGAGAAAAATTTGGAGTAGAGAGGTATGGAGTTGAAGAGACTGCTCAACCTTGCTAGTAGTTTTATCAATAAATTAGGTTCTGCATGAATATGCACAAACACACATTCAATCCTAGTTCTGAGGAAGGATCATCACTGGACCTGAAAAGTTAACTCTAAATTCCCTCCACAGATGCTGCCAGACTTGCTGAGCCTATCCAACAATTTCTGTTTTTGTTTCTGATTTCCTGCATCCATAGTTCTTTCGGTTTTTATTCCATGTGGTTTTACTTCATGTGTTAGGGAGTCAAGTGTTACAACCAAGTTTGGAGGGTTTCACCATTCTTTTCCAGTTGCATTCATCCACTGATCGGGTAATGTGTTAATGTAAACAGGTTGTTGATCCAGCCATCTATGTAAATTTTAAACTGTAACAAGTTTTGTATGAGGAATAATTCAGTCAGGTTTCTTCAATTAGTAGAGAATAACTAGTTTATTACAAAATAAACTTAAACAAACAGATAAAGATTGTTGACAAAAATAACAGTTAGACTGCAAAGATAGATTTTTTTTATAGCTTCATGGATTGTGCACATTGCTGATCGGTCATCACTAGCTGCCCTTGAGAAGGTGGTGAGATGCTATCTTGAATCACTGCAGCACATGTGCTGAAGGTAGACCCATAATGTTTGAGTGAGGGAGATCCAGGATTTTGATCCAGCAATACTGGAGGAACAGTGATGTATTTCCAAGTCAGGATACTGAGTGGCTTGAAGTGAAACTTGCAGATGGAATGCATCTGCTGTCCTTCTAGATTTTTCTGGTTGTGGGTTCAGAAAGTGCTGTTCAAGGAGTCTAGCAAATGTCTGCAGTGCATCTTGTAGATGGTATACACTGCCACAACTGAATGGTGATGGCAGAGGAAGTGAATATTTGTGGATGGGTTGCCAGTCATGTGAGTTGTTTTGTTCCAGGTGGTATCAAGCTTCTTACTGCACTCAACCAGGCAAGTGAGGAATATTCCATCACATTTTCTGACTTATGCCTTGTAAACTACAGACAGGCTTTGCAGAGTCAGGAGACGATGCACACATTGCTTGTTTCCTACTACAAGCTGTTGTGACCAGTCCAGTTCACATTTGTTCAATGATAACTCCTGGGATGTTGATATTTTAGGATTCAGTGATGGTAACGACATTAAATGTCAAGGAGTGATGATTAGATTCTCTCATGTTGGACATGATCACTGCCTGGCACTTGCATGGCATAAAGGTCACTTGCCATTTTAGCCCAAACTTGTGTATTGTACAACTCTCACTACATTTGAATAGGGACGGCTCTGGTCTCTGAGGGCTGACTAACAGTGCTGAACACTGTGCAACCATCAGTGATTATCCTTACTTATGACCTTATGATGGTGCAAAGATCATTAATGAAGCAACCGAAGATGATGGGCCAAGGACACTACCTAAGGAATTCCTGCAGAAATGTCCAGGAGCTGAGATGACTGACTTCTACCAATCAAAATAATTTTCCTTTTACAGGGTATGAATCCAAATAATGGTGAGTTTTCTCTTGATTCCCATTGACTCCAGTTTGGCTAGAGATCCTTGATGCCACACTCAAATCAAATTTAGCCTTGATTTCAGAAGTCACTCCCAACCAGCTCTGGAATTCAGCTCCTTTGTCCATGTTTGAGGTCAGGAGTTAAGTGGCTCTGAAGGAACCCAGTCTGGGCGTCAGTGAGCAGACTGTAACTACCCAAAGGCTGTTTGAGAGCACTATTGATGACTCTTTCCATGTCTTGTCTCATGATTGAGAGTAGATGGATGGGGCAATAATTGGATAGGTTGGCCTTTGTGTATGGGACATTCTTGGACAATTCTTCACATTGCCAGGTAGACGACAATGTTGTAATTACATTAGAATAGCTTGTCAATAGGCATGGGAAGCTCAGGAGCACAAGTCTTCAATACTATTTCTAGAACATATGTCAAGGTCCATAGCCTTTACATTGTCTAATGCCTTCGGCCATTTCTTGATATCACGTGGCGAGAGTCAAATGAAGAATAGTGTCTGTAATGTTGGAAGTCCAAGATGGAGGTTGAGATGAATAATCCATTTGTGACTTGTGGCTGATGATTGTTGCAAATAATTGAGCTCTATCTTGTATACTGATAAGTTAGGCTTCCCTATCATTGAGTTCAGAATATTTGTGGACCTGTCCTCCTTGAATTCTTATCCAACCAATCCAGAATGTATTAACAACAGCCTGAAAATTTTACAGCTTGGCTTGAACTTTTTTTTTCTATTCATTGTGGGATGTGGGCATCACAGGTTGGCCAGCATTTCTTGCCCATCCCTAGTTACCCTTGAGAAGGTGGTGGTGAGCTGCCTTCTTGAGCCACTGCAGACCTCCTGTTGTAGGTTGACCCACAATGCCATTAGGGAGAGAATTCCAGAATTTTGACCCAGCAAAAGTGAAAGAATGGTAACACATTTCCAAGTCAGGATGGTGAGTGACTTGGAGGGGAACTTGGAGGTGGTGGTGTTCCCATATGTCTGATGCCCTTGTCCTTCTCGATAGAAGTGGTCGTGGGTTTGGAAGGTGCTGTTTGAGGATCTTTGGTGAATTTCTGCAGTGCATCTTGTAGATAGTACACACTGCTGCTACTGAGCGACAGTGATGGAGGGAGTGGAGGCTTGTGAATGTAGTGCCACTTAAGTGGGCTGCTTTATCCTGGATGGTGTCTAGCTTCTTGAGTGTTGTTGGGGCTGCACTCATCCAGGCAAGTGGGGAGTATTCCATCACACTCCTGACTTGTGCCTAGTAGATGGTGGACAGGCTTTGAGGGGTCAGGAGGTGAGTTACTCGCTGCAGTATTCCCAGCTTCTGGCCTGCTCTTGTAGACATTGTGTTTATGTGGTGAGTCCATTGAGTTTCTGGTCAATGGTAACCCCCAGGATGTTGATAGTGGGGGATTCGGTGATGGTAACAGCACTGAATGTCAAGGGGTCATGGTTAGATTGCCTGTTATTAGTGATGGTCATAGCTTGGCATTTGTGGGACACGAATCTCACTTGCCACTTGTCAGCCCAAGTCTGGATATTGTCCAGATCTTGTTGCTTTAAACATGGACTGCTTCAGTATCTGAGGAGTCACAAATGGTGCTGAACATTGTGCAATCATCGGCGAACATCCCCACTTCTGACCTTATGACGGAGGGAAGGTCATTGATGAAGCAGCTGAAGATGGTTGGGCCTAAGACACTACCCTGAGGAACTCCTGCAGAAATGTCCTGGAGCTGAGGTGATTGACCTCCAACAACCACAACCATCCTTCTATGTTTCATGTATGACTCCAACCACCTGAGCGTTTGTCCTCTGATACACATTGATTCCAATTTTGCCAGGGCTCCTTGATGACCAGGCTCGGTCAAATGCAGCCTTGATATAAAGGGCTGTCACTCTCACCTTACCTCTGGAATTCAGCTCTTCTATCCATGTTTGAACCAAAGCTGTAATGAGGTCAGAAACTGAGTGGCCCTGGCGGAACCCAAACTGAGCTTTACTGAGCAGGTGCTGCTTGATAGCATTGTTGATGACACCTTCCACACTTTACTGATGATCAAGAGTAGACTGATGGGGTAGTAATTGACTGGGTAAGATTTGCCCTGTTTTTTTGTGCACAGGACGTACTTGGGCAATTTTCTACATTGTTGGGTAGATACCAGTGTTGTAACTGTACTGTATCAGCTTAGCTAGGGGAGCGGAAATTTCTGGAGTGCAAGTCTTCAGTACCTTTGCCGGAATGCTGTCAGGGCTCATAGCCTTTGCAGTATCCAGTGTCTCCAACCGTTTCTTGCTATCATGTGGAGTGAATTGAATTGGCTGAAGGCTGGTATCTATAATGCTGGGGACACTGGGGGAGGCCAACTTGGATCATTCACTCTGCACTTCTGGCTGAAGATTGCAGTGAATGCTTGTGCAAGTAAAAATGAAGCCAATAGTCCAAGTCATGGCTTTTGGAATTTTTGGTTTCAATTATCACTTCATCAGTGTCCCCGACTTTTATGAATGTTTCACTGACAGAGGCAGTGTTCAGTTAAGTCAGTTTATACTGTTATTTTGTCTGTTTGTTGCCTCAGAAAGCTTGTTACCCATTAACATCGAAGCACACTCTATAGGTTGGCATTGTAAACATATTCTCAGGGGGTCTAGATGGACAATGACAGCCATACTTTAGGAATTAGTTGTAATTTAGTGCTTTGTAACAGATTATATTAAAAAGGCTAACATTTTTACTGGGGACCGTGACATGGTAATTTCCTCTGTAGGTTAAAGTCAATATGCATGCTAGTAATCCATTAAAAAGAAATTATTTTTCAAAGGTTAATGGAGCAGGTACAAACTTAAAATTGCTTCTCTGGGTAAACAGATGCAATATGTGGTAACACATTTTGCATATTTATCCTGCATGTGTAACTGCCAAATAGGCTTGTGGCTGGACATTAGCCAAAACCATAAGCAAAACTGCAAATAACCAGAAGGAAGGTAATTGCCTTGAATAAAAGTTGGATAGCCTTTTCTAATTAAAGAGTGTGTAGCAGTAAATTCCAAAATAATATCAGTTATTTGCAACTGTGAAGGGTTTAGTTCTCTACGGTGTACACCAGTTGCCAAAAATGTTAAACCTTTTCTATAAACACAAGGGTGCATGCTGTAGATGGGAAGAATTTGCTCTTGTCTAAGGCATCTTCATGAGCAGAGCATGAGCTCTCCAAATTACTCTTTATTGAAGAAAGACTAGTTCCAGAGACTTCAGTCAATAGGACAAATGAACATCTCACCACTGAATTGAGGGGCAAGTATATGAAGGGCCAAGGAACAACTATAGAAATAATGTGACCCCTTAAATAACATTGATGTCATCTATGTGTGAAATCACAGGGGATGGGAGAGATACTAAATAAATATTTCGCATCAGTATTTAATGTGGTGAAAGACGCGGAAGCTAGGGAACTCAGGGAAGTAAATATTGATGTCTTGATAACAGTAGTAGATTTGAGCAAAAATCTCAATAATCTAAAATACTGGACCAAAACGCCTGGACTATTCAAAACCTTTTAAAAGTAAAAACGCAGCTGGGCTGAGCTTTGCAAAAATTCACAGACACAAAGATGGCTGTTTGGAACCATTTTTTAGTTTGAAAATCCAATTCACCACCTCAACTCTTGGTGAACAATCAACGATACATAACACTCTAGACTGAAACTAACTTTTTACACCTCAGGTAGACATACCAGACATTCAACTTCAAACAAAATACATTCACACATAGTCTTAGCTGTCAGGAAGCCAATTGAGCCAAAAGAGAGTACCACTCACACAATTGCAAGTGCAGATTTGGTCTGAAAATAAGAGGACCACAATTAGTATAATTGTAGGCCCCAATCTCACCTGAGAGAGCTATCTCCCCAACAGCTATCTGCACAGCTATCTCTGGAAGGGGAATCCCGAAAACAATTCTGACAACTACTGACACAGGCACCTGTTCCATACCAGGGGAACCAACTGCAACTGATCACAGCTAGCAGATCTGAGAACCGATAACTTCGGAAAACCACCGAGCCGACTGACATCACAAGGCCTCAGACACATCCTGAGGTGGGCACCAGTCTGCAAAACCACCAGTAAGTAAGGAAAACCAAGTACTCAACCAATAAATCCAAATACCCGTCCTACCACATCAGCAGACTCAAACCAGACTGAAGGCCTACACAGTCCAAAGTCTTCAACAAGGCACCGGATATGGCAAGCGGGAACAGCCAGTTGTACTTCGAAATTGTGTTTTCCCCTCAGTGGTGAGCTTAAACTTCCAAGATCCCAAAGTTTACAATTTAGCTGGCAGGGAGGGGAAGGTGGGTGCTGACAGTGCTGGACCCCCAAGTTTAGGAAGTCTGATTAAAGTTTCTGTGATTAAGACTGTTGTTCAGTTTCTAATAATATTTATCTCTGTTTAATTTAATAGTGTATTTAATTACTGCCTTATGTATGGTTGATTGTGTCAATTTCATTGCTTGTTACATTTGCCTTTATTTCCAGTATTATACTGATCATTTGTATTTAATAAACACAGAGATTCTTTTGCCCTGAAACACCTAGCTACTGCCTTTTTCATTTCACATTCCCTAAATAAGTCCAGTGTCAGAACCAGGGATTTGGGGGTGATTGGAACCACCTAAAAATCAGCAAATCACTGACAGCAAACCAGACCCCTATACAGTTCACATTACAGAAGAGGATTTGCTGGTAGTTTTAAAAAGCATAAAGGTGGATAAATCTCTGGGCCCTGATCAAGTGTCTCCTAGGGTGTTTTGGGAAGCTAGGGAAGAAACTGTGGGGGTCCTGTTTTGGCTACAGCCACAGGTGAGATATCAAAGACTGGAGTGTGGCTAATAATCAAACCATAGAATCCCTATAGTGTGGAAACAGGCCCTTCGGCCCAACAGGTCCACACCGACCTCAGACCATCCCATCCAGACCCATTCCCCTATAGCTCACCTAACCTACACACCTCTGAACACTACGGGCAATTTAGCACAGCCAATCCACCAAGCCTGCATATCTTTAGACAGTGAGAAAACCAGAACACCCAGAGGAAACCCACGCAGACATGAGTAGAATGTGCAAATTCCACACAGACAGTTGCCCAAGGCCAAGATCAAACTGGGGTTCCTGGCACTGTGAGGCAGCAGTGCTAATCACTTGAGCTACCACGCTACCTGTTTTATATTGCTGTATGTCTGAAGTCACATGTAGGCCAGACAAGGTAAGGGTGGCTCTTCCCTTCCCTTCCCTAAAGGACATTAGTGAACTAGATGGGTCTCTTCCCCCCAACAACAGTCATTGTTAGACTCTCAGTTTCAGATTTTCTTTTCATCGAATTCGAATTCAAATTCCACCATCTTCTGTGGCAGGATTTGAACCCAGGATATTACCTGGGTCTCTAGATTAACAGTCTAGTGACAATACCACTAGGCTACCGCCTCCCCTTAATGTTGTGCCTTTATTTAAGAAAGGCTGCAAAGAAAGCCTGTGAACCGTAGACCAGTAAGTCTGATATCCGTGGCAGGTAAATCATTGGAGGATATTCTGAGAGACAAGATTTACCTTCATTTGGAGAGGTCGGGACTAATTAGGGTTAATCAGCATGACTTTGTAATGGCAAATAGTACCTCACAAACTTGATTGAAATTTTTGAGGATGTGACCAAGAAAACAGATGAGGGTAGAGCAGTAGATGTTGTCTACATGGACGTTAGCAAGGCCTTTGACAAGGTTCCACCTGGTAAACTGATTCGTAAAGCTATACCACATGGGATTCAGGGAGGGCTTGCCAACTGGATACAAAATTGGTTTGACAGCAGGAGACAGATGATGATGGTGGAGGGTTGTTCTTTGGACCAGTGGCTTGTGACCAGCAGTGTTCCATCGGGATTGGTGACTGGTCCACTGTTGTTTGTCATTTATATAAACAATTTGGATGAGAATATAGGAAACATGGTTAGTAAGTTTGCTGATGACACCAAAATTGGTGGTGTAGTGTACAGTGAAGAAGATTACCTAAGATTACAAAGGGATCTGGATCAATTGGGCCAGTTGGCCGAAAAGTGGCAGATGGAGTTTAATTTAGATAAATGTGAGGTTTTGCACTTCGGTAAGACAAACAAGGGCAGGACTCGCACAGTAACTCATAGGACCTGATGAGTGTTGTAGATCAGAGAGGCTTAGGGATTCAGGTACACAGTTCATTGAAAGTTGCATCACAGGTAGACAGAGTGGTAGAGGAGATGTTAGGAATGCTTGCCTTCATCACTCAGACCATTGTGTTTAGGAGTTGGGATTCATGTCGCAGTTGTACACAACATTTGGGAGGCCACTATTACTTTGTACAACTCTGGTTGCCCTATTATAGGAAGGATATTATGAAATTGGAGAGAGCGTAGAAAAGATTAACAAGGATGTTACTTGGATTGGAGGGTTTGAATTACAAGAAGAGGCTTGTTGGCTGGGACTTTTTTCACTGGAGTGTAGGAGGTTGAGAGGTGACCTTATAGAAGTTCACAAAATCATGAGGGACGTAGATAAGATGAATAGAATTTTTTTCCCCTAGGATAGGGGAGTTCAAAGCTAGAGGGTATAATTTTAAAGTGAGTGGAGAAAGATTTAAAAGGAACCCAAGGGACAACTTTTTCACACAGAGTGTAGTGGAATGAACTATCAGAGGAAGTGGTAGATATGGGTACAGTTACAACGTTAAGAGACAGTTGGACAGGTACATGAATAGGAAAGGTTTAGAAGGATATGGGCCAAGACCAGGCAAAAGGGATTAATTTACTTCGGGAAAACTGGACGGCATGGACGATTTGGACCAAAAGGTCTGTTTCTGTAATGTATGACTCTATGGCTTGTGAGGTGTTGTATGTGCTATATTTCATATTAGACATTAAACCAATTTGACATCTTTCTCCTCAGGTGATCGTAAAAGACCCTAGGCTACAATGTGAAGAAGAAATACATGGAAGATCCCTTGAGATCTTAGCCAACATTTTTCTTTTCAATCGACATCAATTTAAAAAATATTCACCTAGTCATTATTGCAGTGATGTGAGTAGGATCCTGTTATTTCCAAGTTGATTTTGTTGCCTTTTCGCATATGACAACAGTGATTTAAAGTCAAAGGTACTTAATCTGCTGCAAAGCATGTTAAGATGTCCTGAGGTGTTGAAAGATGCTACGTGAAGGCAACTTGTAACAAGCAGGTGAGGAGCAGTGGAATGGTTCCTGTCTTTTTCTTCCTCGTTTGACTGCATCACGATTGTGAAAAGAATATGCTTTCATTAGATGCTTAACTGTTTGCAAACTATGACAATAACTGACAATAAGGTGTAGTTGAAATAAGTCAATCAAAGTAATTAAAATGCTTTGACTTTCACAAGCACATGTATTTGCCACAACAAAAACGCAACAAATAAGTTAAAAACTGAGCGGAAAAATTATGCAGCTTTTTTTAGACTCCAATTAAACAGTTACAAATTTTGTATGTTGAGGACTTGGATATTTTGAGGCTGAACGCATTGCTTCCTCTAGATTTGACATCGAGACAATTTAAATATGTTGAAAGATGATAAATATCTGTCCTCGTGCTGTCAGCAGATGGCAGGTTATTTCTTAACACACTGCCTATGATGAGTATTTCGTTGATAATAAGGTAGGTCTTAGACTTGCAGCTTGGATGAAGATAGAGACAGGAAGGAAGGAAATGTCCCACTCAGCAATCCTTCTTCTTGATTCCTGTTGTATGGCCTGCAGCAAAAAAACTCTTCCTTAAACACAAAAGAGTTTGAGTCAGCATTTCATATAATTCTCTGTCTTTGAATGGCCACTTATGCACATATGGTCTTGGTCAATCGTTCCTAGATGCATGGTTTTGATTAGATTATGGCCGGAAAGTTTCCTCACTCAGCCAAATTTAATTGTTTGCTGAATGACTACATCAAATAGCCTTCACACTACCCAGATGTTACTGAATGTTCTGTGACTGGGTCAAGATGTATAGGACATTCAAACTGCTCTGAGGTGATTATCTTTGTTGAGCTCCTGAAGACAGATCGACTCCCTTTTTACATAGTCAGAATGTGTAAGGTATGGTAATACAAATGTACAACCACTTAGAAACTTTCATTCCAGGTGACTGAAATATTGTTTTATTCCTTTAAAAGCCAGTCACTGCTTTTCAAAAAGAAAATGCATTTGGCTTTAAAGCAAAGTCCTTTCACGCTATTAATGACTGTGCCAAGCCAGTGTTATATCTGTAAAAGAAACATCTAGGTTTTAGAAAATAACCCAAAACAGACAAAACCAGTGCATGAGACAGTGAGGAAACTGAGGCAAGTGTCAAGGAAGGTGCAGCAAGTCCTAAGTTGCCCTGATGCAAAGCTTCCAGCCTGTTAACCATCGACTAAATGTCAGAGCACATCTGCACTTTGCAGATTAGAACTGGAAAATAGCAGTAGAGATTTATGTTGACAAGCAGACTTGGAGTCATGAACAACTGAGTTCAGACACAGTATGTCACCAAGCCAGAAAGAAAGGAGTGTTTATGTAGCATCTTGGATGTGGCAGAACAGTTCACGTCATTTATGATGCCATTCGCAGGCTAGCAGGACCAGTATGATTTATTGCATGCGCTGATCTTCAACCTCCTGTCAGCAACGTGAGATTGAATTAATCATTTTCAATCAAAACAAGACATTCAATTTAATATGCTTAATGGACTTGATATGTGTTCAAAGCATTTTCAGTTTCAGATTTCAGATTTGCAGCCCTCTTATTTTCCCATTCAAATAATTCCTTTTTTTTTGAGAGTGGAGCATTTATTAACTGACACATGCTGTCGCTATAGGGATTAACTCTATCAGAATTATTTATAACTCCCATGCCTCCCAAGTTGTGTGCCAGAGTGGAATTGAATTCATCTTAACAGAATTCATCTTAACAGAAACATATAAATACACTTTCTCTCACAGAGACTTTTTTTAATCTATCCACCAACATACAGGTTTAATGAAAGAATACAACTGGACTTGTCATAAAAGACTTCAACTTTCAGTGACTCAAGCTGGCAATTACTGGAAGTTTACTGAATCTTGTCTGTTAAATCTACTTCATGGTCTAATGTTTCCTGAGTAACTAATTACTTAATTGCAACATAACCCTCAAAATTCTCCACTTTAAATGGACACTTTTGAACAATTTCCAGAAGAATGGAATTGCCCCGTGGTTACTCCAGGTTCCTGAGCAACTTCTTCAGATTCAGCAGGGTCTCCATCAGTATTGGAATAATGACTGTCCAGCCATCAGAAAATCTGGGCATTTGAGTCCACAGATGCATTTTTCAATAATGGATTCCTTCAGCTGAGCGTATTCCCCTGATGTTCATGGTGAATGTAAATTGATCGACTATTTGGTAAAGACCCGTGTAAAGCTCAGGGAGTATTGTACTTGAGTGAGGGAAACTTCGAAAAGGGAGAGACTTGATTAGAACAGTTAGCAATACAACTGAATATATCTTCCCCTCTTAGCAAAAAGCCACTTCTTACAGACATATTTATTTTAACCTTGGCAATATGCAAGAAAAGAAGTTACAAACTGACTGAAACTCTTGTGTGTGTTGGCATGTCACTGGCTGAATGCCCTAGTGTATGGACTAGAGAGGTGAGAAGTTCACAGTTTTGAGTTCAGCTATTTCAAACACCTCTGCACCCAAGCAAAGAGTGGATTTCTGGGTGAAATCTTATATTAGTCTGAACGACATGGGCTACCACAAGATTTGTGGTAGAGTCAGGCAAGAATTTCCACAAAGCATATGCATCAAACAAGCTAGAAAATGCAATAAGGAAATCAGAATTAGTATCTGGCAACTTCAGGTCACTGCTTGCTTCAAAGGATCTCCACGTTGAATAGGAAAAAACAGCAACTCAGCGCATGATCTGTGGGCACCAGCTACATTGTATCCCTTGTCCATGTACATTGACATCCAGCATTTGGCAGGTACTAACAGCCATCATGGTGCATCTCCAAAACAGTTGCAGGCCACACACGAATCATCAGACTATAGCGGTAGGACGACCAGCAAGTAGTACTGAAAAGCTGCAACAGGGATAAAAGGTACTGCAGATGCTGGAGAATCCGAGATAACAAGCATGGGGCTGGATGAACACAGCAGGTCAAGCAGCATCATAGGAGCAGGAAAACTTGACGTTTCGGGCCTTCTTTGCAGACTCAGAAAGGGACTTAGCTCAGAGACTGGATCAGGGTACATCTCATGGCTGTTTGCTTGCCTCTTAGCATCACCCACTTAGCCACTACCTGCATGCTCACAACTCTTATGCTTTGCTGTATCAATAAGAACAGTCACATAACCAGACAGCTTACTTTGCTCCAAAACAGTCCTCGGTCAAAAAGTGTATATCTTGCTATATGGCACCTGCCATATCAACCTCATACCTGCACCATGTGGGAGCAGCGTACTCGGCTAACACACTGCATGTGCAGCAGTTAAGTAGCTATGCCTCAACATCTTAGGGGAATGGTCTCACTAAAGGCCATGGAAACACCCTGTCAGTCAGGGGTCCTGGCAGAGTATATCAAGGGCAGCCTTCGATATCCGTCCAAGAGATTATCACGATCAATCATGTGGTCAGGCGTTCTGTTCTTATGCAGTCAAGATGTGTGTCATGGTCAGCCATGTGGGACCATTGTGACCAGCCTGAGGGCTAAGACTGGCCAGAAGCAAACGGAGCATCTTGGTCATGGACTGCCAATGGTTGGAAGGAGGCGGGGTGGAGATGGAGGGTGAAGCCACAATTGGAGTTTCCTGGGTGGAGACTTCTGAGGGGGCTGTGTGTGATTCCTCCTCAGACATCTCCTTGTTAGGAAGGGGCACCTGGAGAATGTGGTGACACCATGTCTTTGGCCCTGAGGACATATTGCTGGGGGTGAAGGCTGAGGGTGCTAGGCCTAGATCTCCATGGTCATGCAGATAGACAGACAGTCACTGTGCTGCTGCTGCTGTTTCTGAGTAATGAGGCCATTAAACCTCTTATTCCTGCCTGCTGCTCCTGTTCCTCCCTGTGAAAATGGTGGATGTCCATGATTGCTGACAACATAGGGGCTCAGCTGAGCAAATTATTAGTCTCTGCCAGTGCTCCAAGTGCTAGGGGCTGAAAGCTTTCATCCTCAGCCATGTGCCGATCTGTTGCAGCGTGATGCTCACCAGATTGTAGTTCCTAACTTTCACACTGAGGTATCAGTATCTGAGCAGGTGAGGGTTGTAGGACGTAGTATAACAATGCTTCCTCCGTGGCTTTGGTTCTCTCAGCCTCAGGGGTCAAGGAGGTGCCTTCTGGGGGAGGTGATGGAGATGCTGGTGGAACCTCATGGCACAATATAGAAAAGGTATTGCTGCCAGGGATTAGCAATAGCATACAATCACTGTCACTGACAGTGGAGTTACTGTGCAAATTAGAGTGGAATGAAGACTGGTACTTCATCATTTTGTGGGAATTGGATTCTTCAGCATCACCACAGGAGTGGTCCCAGTCTTCCCCTGAAATGGCAAGGGTTTTCTCCTCGTATGGACTGAAGAGCCTCATGTCTGGCACTCCTGTACCTATAGAGACTCTCTGTGCCATGTTATGAGCTGTCTTCTCCCCGAATGAGTGAAAGCGAGGAGTTGAGTGATGTTAAGGTGGGAGGCACAGTTGTTATTCCTGGTGCAGTTTGGGGAAAGGTGGGTGAAGGTTGGTAAGTGAGAGCAAGTGACAGAAGATGTTACAGGGCAAAGGTGAGAATGGCACATCATAAACCTTTGCGGGAGCTGGATGCAGCAGCAGAGATAGAGTGAGTGTGTGAAATCAGAAAGAAGAATCTGGCACCTATGCTGGTGCAGTGGAGAATGTTATTAACGTTCTTGTGGTACTGCTGACCATTCCTCTGGACCATTGAGATGGCATTAACCCATTTGATGACTTCAACTCCTCAGAGAAGGCTGCCAGGGTTTGGTGTTGTGACCTCCTCTACTAGGCTTCCAGGAAGAGGATTCCGTTTCCTTGTACCATTCCCTAGTCCAAGACCAGCTCCCTACTGGAGAATTATACTGCATTCTTTCCCATTCTCCAACATCTTCTAGGAATATAGCCTAGTGGTATTATTGTGAGATAATTAATCCGGAAACTCAGCTAATGTCCTTGGGATCTGGATTCAAATCCTGTCATGGCTGATGGTGGAATTTGAAATCAATAAAAGAAAAATGTCTGGAATTAAGGATTTACTGATGACCATGAAAGCATTGTCGATTGTTGGAATATCCCATTTGGTTCACTAATGTTCTTCAGGGAAGGAAATCTGTCATCGTCACTTTATCTGGCCGACATGTGACTCCAGTCCTACAACAATGTGGTTCACTCTCAGTTGCCCTCTGTCATTCAGTTGAATCAGTCAAGACAAAGTCTCAAAGAAATGAAACAGGACATATTACCTGGCATCAACCTAAACACCAGAAAAGACAACAGCAGGAACAACCCTGTCAATACTGCAAAATCCTCCTCACTAACTAGGGGCCAGTGCCAAAGTTGGGACAGCTGCCTCACTGATTAATCAAGCAACAGCTTGACCCAGTCATACTCATGGAATCTTATATTATGGACAATGGCCTAAACACCACTATCACCATCTCTGGATATGTCCTATCTCACCAGCAGGACAGACCTAATGGAGGTGGTGGCACAGTGGGATAGAGTCAGGAAAGAGTTGCCCTGGAATCCTCAACACTGACGCTGGACCCCATGAAGTCTCGTGGCTTCAAGTTAAACATGGGCAAGGAAACACCCTGCTGATCATCATAGAATCCTCTTTCCTCTGGTTTGGAGATATACCTGACACATAGGAAGATTCTTGTGGTTGTTGAAGGGCAGTTGTCTCAGCTCCAGAACATCCCTGCAGGAGTTCCTCAGGGTAGTGTCTTAGGCCCAACCATCTTCAGCTGCTTCATCAATGACCTTCCCTCCATTGTAAGGTCAGAAGTGGGGATGTTCGCCGATTATTGCACGATGTTCAACACCATTTGCAACTCCTCAGATATTGAAGCAGCCCATATTCAAATGCAACAAGACCTGGACAATATCCAGGTTTGGGCTGATAAGTGGCAAATAACATTTGTGGTACACAAATTCCAACATTAGCATTTACCCAACAATGTGGCCATGACTATCACCAATTAGAGACAATCTAACTACTACCCCTTGACATTCAATGGTGTTACCATCACTGAATGCCCACTATCAACATCCTGGTGGCTACCATTGCCCAGAAACTAAACTGCACTTGCCACATAAACACAGTGTAGCCACAGTGGCTACAAGAGCAGGTGTTAGGCTAGGTATATTACAACAAGTAATTCACCTCCTGACTCCTTCAAACCTGTCGATCTTCTCAAAGGCGCAAGTCAGGAGTGTAATGGAATACTCCCCAGTTGCCTAGATGGGTGCAGCTCTAACAACACTCAAGAAGCTTGACACCATCCAGGACAAAGTAGCCTGCTTGATTGGCACTACATCCACGAACATCCCCTCCCTCCATCACCGATGCTCAGCAGGAGCAGTATGTACTATCTACAAGATGCACTGCATCAAACGTCCTTATGCAGCAACCTCCGAACCCACAATCACGTCTTTCTAGAAGGCCAAGGACAGCAGATACATGGGAACATCACCACTTCCAAGTTCCCCTCCAAGCCAGTCACCATCCTGATTTGGAAATATATTGCCATTCCTTCACGGGTCAAAATCCTGGAATTCCCTCCCTAATGGTGTTATGAGTTAAACCACAGAAAGAAGACTGCAGCGGTTCACCACTATCTTCTCATGGATAACTAGGGATGGGCAACCAATGCTGGCCAGGCAGTGACACCCATATTCCACAAGTGATTTTTAAAAAAGCATCCCTGCCAGAACAGGGAAGTTTAGGAATACTAGTGCTCATCTGGGTGCGCAGCGGCCTTTTAAAGATGGCAGTGGATTCTGGCCTTTGGATGGAATTGTAAAAAGTGCTGGGAACAACACATGGTTAGATAAGGCTGGAATCAGACATGATGGAATTAATGGAGCAGGGTACATAGTCAATGAGGTGAGTTTGGTCGGATACAACATGAAAACATGGTAAGCAATCCCCCAAAAACTTAAAACAATTTGCATTCAGCCGTCTGCCTCTCATTCTGAATGCTAGAACTCAGCTACTGTCAAAGGGAATCAGAAAAACAGTATTTTTGCCAACTTGCAAAATCTCAGATCTCCAAATTAGCTGCTCAACTGTTAACGTCAATGTTATCAATAGCATCAAATAACGCCTGCTTATTCAGTCTTCACAAACAATCCAGAATCTGTTCCATATGCTTTTTTTTAACTTCTATCTTTTTGGACTCACATCTTATCTGTAATCTATGTGCACTATGTTATCGTTTCTTTTTGTGTTGTACAGTGAAAATTTCAATCTTTTATTAATTTAAGATAGCCCAGTTAAATTGGCCCCTTTTATTAAAGTAAGTTAATTTGGGTCTGACGGAAGTCTGTCCTCAAGGAAATGGATTCTTTTAAAATTAACCACGTTGCAACCAAGTGAAGGGGTGTGTGAATCGAGAAGGGGAGCCCATGCATTTCTTCTTATCCAAGACCTTAACAACTTGGGGTATGCTATCTGGAAATGTAACGAATTGCACAATTTCATCCAAGACCTGGCTGTAACAGTCTAGACTTCCTTTCTCTTTGTTCAGCTATTAATAGAATCCTTGAAACACAGGACCATTCTGAATGTAAAATCTTAAATAACACTCTCTTTACTCATATCAATGTGGAAGATTTTTTAAAAATTCTCAGTTGAGAAGATGCGCTGTTAAACTGCAATCCAGCAAAGTTTTAATACTGAAAAATAATAAAACCTTATTATGTTTGGGTTGGTATGCATTGCTACATCTAGCAGTGATAAGAGCTAACAGTACAGATGGCTTCATTTTTGAAACTGGTCCTCCCTTCCTAGCCTTCAATAACAACATTGTTGTGCAAATCAGACATCCTCCATCTGCCATCAGTTGATTAGAAAGCCTAAAAACATTTATTTTTGCTAAACAGTAATTCCAGACAGACCTGTAGTCATTTAACCTTCTCAAGCCTAACCTGGCTAACCATTTTCCTATGTCCATATGTTTCCAGTCCCTGGCTTAAGGAGGCATTTTATTTGACATCTCACTCAACCAAACATTTTACACTCCTGCAGCAGACTCGCGAATTCTAAATTATAAGCTTGTCAACTAGATCTCCTAAGTAAATATCATAAACAATACACAGTGATTCTGAGAGAAAAGAAATCATGACTTTTGGAAAGAAAGCTACAGCTCCCCATATAATAAAAAAAACTCATAAACTTAAAGATTCTTTAACTCTCCCTTCAGCAGATCATTCTTGCAAAGTATTATTGCTTCCCAGGTCACAATCGTTTGCCTCCAAATTTTGCATCACTCTTCAATTTCAATCACTTAAACAGGCACCAGTCTATTTGACTAAATCCTGATTATTTCAAACTAGTTTTTTTTAAAATATATGGTGTGATACAATGCCTTAATGATTTAAAAATGTGTCTCACAATCCTGAACCAAAACATCAGGAGCATATTGCACTATTATCGATAAATGTGCTTGTTGGCAAAATCACCATGCATTTCCAAATGCTAAATGCTCATCTGTAACAAATATTATCTACGTGTTCACATGGATTTAAAAATGTCATCCCTTATCATGTAACATCTAATGCAAACTATTCTTAAATTTTCATGAGATCTTATGAAAGGAAGAGCGGGGGATTTCTGGAGACCTTTGCTTATGTCAACCAGCTTGCATTGTCTCAATGTCTAGGTCAAACTTCCAAAAATAGTTTTCATAAAAAACTATCTCCAAAAGGAAGCAATCAGAGTACTGTTCTCACTTATACTTCCCTGGCATTCACAAAATATACATCTTTAGTTCTAATTTAATATATTCTTTCCTGCAATGTGGGAATTGCAGGTGAGACAAGAATTTGTTATGCATTTCTACATGTCCTTGAACTAAATAGTTTGCTAGATCACTGGAATGATTGGGGTAGCATGGTGGCACAGTGGTTAGCACTGCTGCCTCATAGTGCCAGGGACCTGGGGTCAATTCCAGCTTTGGGCAGCTGCCTGTGTGGGGTTTGCACATTCTCCCTGTATCTGCATGGGTTTCCTCTGGGTGCTCTTGTTTTCTCCCACAGTCCAAAGATGTGCCGGTTAGGTGGATTGGCTGTGCTAAATTGCCCATAGTGTTCAGGGAGGTGTAGATTATAGGGGGATGGGGAGGGGGATGGGTCTGGGTGGGATGCTCTGAGGTTTGGTGTGGACAAGTTGGGCCAAAGGTCCTGTTTCCACACTGTACGGATTCTATGATTCTATGAATAACATGGAAACCACACAGGTACTGACAGATTTACTTCCCTGAAAGGACATTTGCAAAACAGACGGATTTTCAAAATGATCAGTGATAATTTCATGATCACCATTACTGAAATCAGCTTTTAATTTCCAGAATCATTAGCTTAATTTAAATTGACTTGAACCATGTTCCCAGGGCATTACTTCGGTCTTCTGGATAATGAAATCAGTAATATTATTGCAATATCAGGATTGACAATTTTAGTTCCCCAATATTTTTTGGTGATTTGTGATTTATTTCAATGCTGTTAAGGAAAAAAACTATTTCAGAGAAAAAAAGGATTAGATTTGGTTGTGCAAGTTTCAACTAATTTCCTCAATCACTTTCTCTTCTTCAATTTTATACATTAATGATCATTGCATCTCATTCACAAACCCTGAAGGAACTATGGTTTCTAATATAAGGTGAAGGATAGAAAATGTATATATACATTTGCCATTGGTCCAAGTATTAGTACAGTTTTATTTGTTCATTACTTTAGATATACTTTTATATCTGAAAATAATCTCAAATATTGCACCCACATGTTGTCATTGCAAATTGGCGCTAAATGCAAAGAAGTCATCGTTGAACTTAGACTCAATTTCATTGATGCTCAATAATCATTTTTGTGCCCACAAAATTTTCTTCTATGATGCAGTCTGATTATTAGACTCATTTTTTTTTTATAAACTTTGAATTTCAGGTAGACTTTCTCTTCTTCAGTGTTTGAAACAACAACTCCTATCAATTCTAATTTCAGAAACAAATAAAGCCAAAGTTTAATGGTTTTACTTTTGAGGCACCGTTGATTGCAATTACTTTGAAGGCATTCTCCCCCACATCGCCTCTTGAACAGTAAGGGTGAGAGTTAAAGTGGGCAACAAAGTCTAATGGAACCCTATCGAACTGATCTCCAGGAACTATAACTGAGTGAAGTTCCCAGTTGGCAACAAGAACACAGTTGGTTTCTGCATGGTGTTTATAGCATTGTACCTTTTCATTGTACTATAGAAATCCTAACCCCAAGAATCAATCAGAAGCCAGAAGCTCTAATAGCCACTACTCTTATAGCACAAATGACTATCCAGAGGATGGGTGGTGCATCCTCTGGAGTTGGATGAGACTGGGGCACGTGAGATTCACTAGGAGGGAAAGGCACTAAGCTGAGTCTGGCTCAGCGGAGGGATACAACAGTGAAAGGAGATGACTTCCTGCGTGACTCACACCCTGTGCCACAGAACCCCACATACTTCCCGATGCTGAGCTCCTCAATCAGGCACAGAATGTCTTTGATAAAGAAAATTCTAGAAGGCCAATGGCAAACTGGACAGAGTTAGCTGAGATAAAAGGTACTGCAGATGCTGGAGAATCCGAGATAACAAGCATGGGGCTGGATGAACACAGCAGGTCAAGCAGCATCATAGGAGCAGGAAAACTTGACGTTTCGGGCCTAAACCCTTCATCAGAAATGGACAACCTCACTGGAACAAGCCATCATCATACAACAACACAAGACCAGAACAAAGAAAAGAATAGCCCTACAAGACCAACCCATTTCTGATGAAGGGTTTAGGCCCGAAACGTCAAGTTTTCCTGCTCCTATGATGCTGCTTGACCTGTTGTGTTCATCCACCCCCATGCTTGTTATCTTGGACAGAGTTAGCTGGCTGCCTTAGCCTTTACGGTGAGTTGTTCACCCTCCAATGGTTGAGTATCAGTGCTAGCGGGATGAGGTGGTCACTTAAGAGCCTCTTTTGGCCTGTAGGTGGAGAAGGCAACTCTGAAGCACTCCTGACCAAGGCTTCATTTTTGCAGAAGTAGGAAGGAGACAAGACCTCTACCGTGTACTCACCCTGATTTTGCCTCTGAAGTGGAAAACCTGAGTTGTGACATTCTTGAGTATGGAATGTGCAAGGCTAACTAGAAAGACATTGAAGCACTCTTCTAGATAGTCATTGAATTCCCTTCCTAAAGGCATTTTGGGTCAATCCACAGCAGGTAGACAGCAGCAATTCAAAAAGGCAGCTTGCCACCACCTTCTGAAGGGCAACTAAGGATGGGCAATAAATGTTGGCCAGCCAGCAACACCCACATCTCACAAATAAATATTTAAAAATGGCAAGATTGGAGGTGTGAAAGACATTGATGAGGACAAAACTGGATGTGGTAAAAGTCTGGATGGTAAGAAAACTCCTTCTCCCATTGTGGAGCATGGAACTTTACATTTCATCTACACTCATGCATAACTGGACTTCAAAGTCAGCACAGCTTGTGCTTTTACTTGGTGCAAAATGGCACAAGACAGCCTTTAATATGAACAAAGCATGATTTCTTTCTTTACAGGAAGGAGAGGTTCCTCCAACTTCTCATTGTTTTTAATTTTAGATATTTTCTCATCAACATGTTCAGAGAATTTATGACACACATCTGGCACAGGTAAGAAGTGAACTCAGGGTGCCTGGTCTAGAGGTAGGGATGCAAACACTGCACCTTACAAGCCCCGAAAGTCTACTGCACCTGGTATTCTCAGATGGTTTCTAATTCAAGTACTAACTAGGCCTGAGGCTGCTTAGTTTCTGCGATCAGGCATTTTTAGACTAGTATAACCATAGCCAAAGATTCTGTTGTGGTATTCCAAAGAACTGCAGGTTAGGTATTTTCTAATCAACCTGCTCAGAGATGTTATTATACCAGTGGGACTTGAAAATAATCCTTCTGGTTCAAAGGAAGGGGCACTACTACTGTGCCACAAGAGTCCTAAAGATTTGATTTGAAAACACTTCTAGACTGGAAGGTAGAATTTTTGAAATGAACGCACTGAGCACTGGGTTTGAAGTCATGACCCTGAGATAAAGAGTCTCATGTTCTACTGACTGAGCTAGCTGGGCACATCACAGCATGATTACTGTGAGGGAATTAGGCTCAGTGCCTTCTCATTAGCTTTCAGGAAATGTCACTGTTATGTTACAAGCTCATGTGCTTTAGTGTGATCTGAATGTTGATGCCTAAAAAAAATCAGCCTTGTAATGAATTTACGATTATGTCTGTGGTAAGCTTTTAAGCCATTGTTATTTCAGGTGTTCTGATTAACTCAAATTGTATTCAGAACTGCAGCAAAGCATTTCTGCCCATTACTTTGTGGTGAATCCATCCTGTGCTTTTTGATCATTATCAGAGAAAGAGAGCTTCTAAATACCATTAATATGAGGATGCTGGCAGTATCAGTCAGTAATCCTGACACCAGCTCTGTACTAATTTCATTTTCTGTGGTCTTCTGTGAAGAGTTGAAGATTTTGTCGTGTAAATTCTGATATTTTATGCATTTTTGAAATCTGTAATTGGAATATTATTGAGGTGTGTGCTCTAACAGCTTTCTTTGCGAAAGGCATCACCACTTAGGAGGTTATCCTCTGGCTGTAGTCCCTTTTAAACAGCCACTGGACATATAGAGGGGTACAATCAGGAGGCGAACTGACCGGTGGAGAGCAGTAGTCTTTGAGACTGCTGTCAGAATGTATGGATCACTCTTGATTCTCTCGCTCCCAATCAGAACCAATTGCTTTTCTTCAAATAGTCATCTCTAGTCCACTTAAACTGTAACTCCACTACTGTCCAAATCATTCATAATTTCTATTTCTTCAGTTCTGTAAACATCAGGATATGGAAATTGGTTTGACAAGGGATTAGGAAATTGAAAGGAGGTGATTTGATTGAGAGGGATGGAAAAGATGATTGGGAGGATGTCACTGAAAGGGTGAAAGGGACTAACCTGGTAAGCGGAAGAGGCCCTTCAGCCCATTGAGTCTGCACCGACACTTGAGAAACACCTACCCTTCCACAAAACAAAAACAGCAGTTGATCGAAAAGCTCAGCAGGTCTGGCAGCATCTGTGATGAGAAATCAGAGTTAACAATTTGGGTCCGGCGACCCTTCCTCAGAACTGATGGTGGCTAGGATAAATGATTGGGGGTGGGGGGGGGTCAGGAGTAAACAATAGCTGGGGTTCGAGCCCAAAGACAGAGAAGAACAGTTGGAAAGACAAAGGAATAGATAACGAACTGGCTAGGAGGGTGAAAAGCTGTTAATTGAGACTGTTAGTGGCTAACAATAGGTAGTGAATAATGGCAGACTATGTGATAACAAGGCCTGGAGTGTGGGGTAGGGGGCTAGGACATAGGAGAGTTCAGGCCCTAAAATTATTGAACTCGATATTGAGTCCGGAGGGTTGCAGGGTCACGAAACAGAAAGTGAGGTGTTGTTCTTCCAGCTTGTGTTGAACTTCACTGGAACATTGCAGAAAGCCAAAGACAAGAGATGCTGGTCAAGGAACGGGGTGGTGAGTTAGAATGGCAGGATGTCTTTTGCTGGCAGAACATAGATGTTCTGCGAGGTGGTCACCCAGACTATGCTTCATTTCCCTAATATAGAGGAGACCACATTGTGAGCAGTGAATGTGGTAGACTAGATTATGAGAAGTGCAGGTAAAGTGCTGCTTTATCTGGAAGGTATGTTTGGGCCCTTGGATACTGAGGAGGAAGGAGGTAAATGGGCAGGTGTTACACCTTCAGAGGTTGCAGGGGAAGGTGCCGTGGGCTGTGGTGGGGGTTATTGGGAGTGAAGGAAGAGTGGATCAGGATGTTCTGGAGGGAATAGTCCCTGCAGAAGGCAGACAAGGGAGGGGAGGGGAATATGTGTCTGGTCGTGGCATCTCGCTGGAGGTGATGGAAATGGCGGCTGATGGTCTTCTGGACGTAGATACTGGAGGGATGGTAGGTAAGGACAAAGAGAACTCTATTGCTGCTGCAGGAGGGAAGAGAAGGGGTGAGGGTGGAAGTGCGGGAGATGGGTCGGACCCAAATTCCTCCACTTGGCCAAGCTCGTCCTCACCCTCAACCACTTCTCTTTTGACTCCCCTCATTTTCTACAGGTCAGAGGGGTGGCCATGGGTTCTTGCATGGGCCCCAGTTATGCCTGTCTGTTCATGGGGTATGTGGAACATTCCTGTTTCTCTCCTATTTCAGGCCCCATCCACAACACTTTCACCAATATATCGATGATATCACCAGTGTTGTCTCCCTCTCTCGTCTGGAATTTAAAAAATTCATCAATTTTGCTTCAAGTTTCAACTCTGCCCTCACTTTCACCTTGTCTATCTCTGATTCCTCCTTACCCTTCCTTAACATTTCTGTTTCCATTTCTGGAGACAGACTGGCCACTAGTATCCACTATAAACCTGCCAACTCCAACAGCTACCTGGACTATACATTCTCACACCCTGCTTCCTGTAAAGACTTCATTCCATTCTCCAGCTTCTCTGTCTCTGTCGTATATGTTCTGATGAGGCAAACTTCGACAAAGGAACTTCCAAAATGTCCAACTTCTTCGTCAACTGAGGATTCCCCAGCACTGTTGACAACAGGGCCCTCAACCGGATCCAACCCATCTCTCACATTTCTACCCTTAACGCTTCTCTTCCCTCCCCCAACTGCAATACGGTCCCCTTTGTCCTTACCTCCCACCAGCATCCACATCTAGAAGATCAACAGCCGCCATTTCAACCATCTCCAGCAAGGTGCCACCACCAGACACAAATTCCCGTCCCCTCTCTTCTCCGCCTTCTGTGGGGACCATTCCGTTCGGACACTGCGATCCACTTTTCTGAGGAAGTGTCATCGAACTCAAATGTTAACTCTGATTTCATTTTACAGATGCTGCCAGATCTGTTGAACTCTTCCAGCAAATTCTGTTTTTGTTTCTGATTTACAGCAACTGCAGTTCCTTCAGTTTTTATCCTTCTACCTAATCCTGTTTACCAGCACTTGGTCAATAACCTTGAGTGTTTTGATGTGCCAAGTGCTCGTCCAGGTTGTTTTTTAAAGGTACCATCCTCCCAGGCAGTACATTCCAGACTGCCACAACCCTCAGTGTAAAAAACATTTTCTTCGTATCTCCCTTAAACCTTCTACCTCTCACCTTGAACCTATCTCCTTTCATGACTGACCTTTCAACGAAGGGGAACAGCTGCTCCTCATCCACTCTGTCCATGTGCTACGTAATCTTGTACACCTCCATCAGATTTCCCCTCAGTCTTCTGGGCCACAAATAACACAATCTAAGTCTAACAAAACCTCCCTCGTAACTTAAATTTTCCAGCCCAGGCAGTATCCTGGTGAAATTCCTCTGTACCCCCTCCAGTGAAATCAAATCCTTCCTGTAATGTGACAGCCATAATTGCACACAGTACCCAAGCTGTGGTCTCACCAAAGTTCCATACAACACCAACATGATTTCCCTGCTTTTATAATCTATGTTCTCAATTGATAAAGCCACTCTTGGTCCCTAATGGGCACTACACTTTCCCTGGTTATCCTCTTCCCATTAATACAGTTATAGAATATCTTGGGATTTTACCTACTTTTACCAGCTAGCGTTTTCTCGCAGCCCCTTTTTGCTTTGCTAATTGCTTTCAATAAACTCCACCCTGTACTTTCTGTAGTCCACTAATGCCTCTGCTGCTTTGTTCCCATTGTACCTGATAAAAGCCTTTTATTTCCTTCTCGCTTATCCTGATTCTCACTGGTCATTCATAGTTTACTGGGCTTGTTACTTCGTCTGTAGTGATTGCAACAAGGTCAGCCAAGTGGACTTCGTAGAATATAAGTTCTCTGATTGGACCAGATTATCAATCCCAATCAGGGACCCCAGACTGACAGATAAGATCAGGAACATCAAAGGTTCTGTTCACTCTGACAGCGGGCTCTCAGGGAGCTCAATCAGTATCAGGGGCTCTCCATGTGTTAATAAAGGGTGACTTGGGTGACAGGATACCAGCCTCTGTGGAGTTACTTCAGTGGCGACAAGAGAAAAGCACACTCCTGAAGAAATTTGCTCACAACAGTTGCCTTTGAGTCGGGGTATCATGCCATTATTTGGAAAGCTTGACTTGTTTGATCCTGCCATTATAGACTGGGTCCAGTATGTGGAAAGATTGTGTTTTTTTTTCAGACAAATAACATTGGGGCAGATGAAAAGCAATGAGTAATCCTTCTGACACTTTGTGGACCTGCAGCTTGTTGGGTTATTAGGATCCCAACTTTCCCTGAGGCACCAGGTACTAAAACATTTCAAGAGTTGACAGATTTAGTTAAAGAATGTTACAATCTCAAATCTCCTCTAATTCTGAAATGTTATCAGTTTTACTTGGCAATTTGAGAACCAGGGGAATTTGCAACAAGATTTTTAACAAGGTTAAGATGACTGACACAGGTTTTAGCTTCAGCCTTAAAGAGAAGCTGAGAGACTGTTTAGTATGTGGGATTAATGCTGTAATCATGTAAACGTGCCTACAAGCTTGAGGAGTGACCTTATTGAGGTATATAAAATCACGAGGGACGTAGATAGGATGAATGCATATAGTCTTTTTTCCAGGGATGGGGAATTGAAAACTAGAGGGCACAGGTTTAAGGCGTGAGGTTTTCGTTTTAAGAAGGACCTAGGGGGAACTTCTTCACACAGAGACTGGTGCGTATATGGACTGGGCTGCCGGAGAAAGCGGTTGAGGCAGGCACAATAGCAACATTTTTTTAAAAGTGTTTGGATAGGTACATGGATGAGAAGGGATTAGAGGGATATGGACCAAATTCAGGCAATTGGAACTAGCTGAGTGGGCATTGTGGTCAGCATGGACCAGTTTGGGCTGAAGGACCTGTTTCTATGCTATAATACTCTATAACTCAACTGGATTTCAAACAGGCAACACAAATGGCTTTATCATTGGAAAATGTGCCAAGTGGAGGATATGAGTCACAGGTTATTCTGATGGACATGACCACTCTTCCTAGCTCTACTGAGTTGGGGGAAACACCACTTGAGCGAAGGCAATTGCACAGCCTTACCCAGGACATATCCTGAACAGAGGGCCTCTAGGTCAGCCCATTGCAAACAGTTAAAATTTTCTTCAAAATCCAGGCTGGCAAACAATTGCAGTTGCTGCCAACATGTGGACTCAAGACAGCAAAAGAAGCTGAATAGGCCTAAATCGAGTAAAATAACTCATAGGCCGGTATCCAGGAGAGTGCATACCTAGAAAGTCCACCTACATCTGAATTGGAACAGTTAAATTGCTTAGCAACATCCAAATTAGACCAAATCAAAACAAACCCGGTTCTAATGGAGGTTGATACTGGTGCGGCCATTTCTGCGGTTGCAGAACAAGTCTTTAACAAAATTTGCTCTGGACACCAATGCTTAAGTTTGTGCAAGACCTCAAGCTAGACTAAGAATGTATACCAGTGAGCCTTTACAGATTAAGAATACAACTTTGGTTCCCATCTTTTATGAGAAGCAGCTAGTTCAGTTACCATTGTTACAGTGAGGAGGTCAAATCCCTCTAATAATTAAAGCTGAAACACCCAGAGAAGCTCAACTCATCTCATAATCTGCCAAATGACTTGGGAAAAATGTTATCACCTTCCTTTCACCTCCCAATCTATTATAAAGGAGAGGTTAAATGAAAGAAATTCCTGATAATCACCTTAAAAGCAACAAGTAACAATTTATTTATCTTACTCTAATAGTGAACAAATGAACAGATATACTAACAAACCGAACAACTCCCCCTTAACTACTAACTATTCCCAACCAGAACAAAATTCTAATGTTCTAATGACATGCAGTTCAAATAAATACAAGTTCCACTTATGTAAACTAAAAGAATAAGAAAAATAAATTAAAACTTAGACTCTCAAGACTATGATCAGGATACTTCTTCCAGAATGTTCCGTGCCTTTTCTGTTATTCTTCAGTCACGAATTTTATCTTCATTGGATTCTTGTGTCAGGAATATGAGCTAAGAGTGTTGTGGTACCTTTTAGATGGTGACAATCAGAGAGCTGAAATATTTCTGTGAGAGCTAGAGTTTTACTTTTCTGATGGCAGTTCGCTTTCACATTGATTTTCAAAAATGCTCTTCTTATGTACCCTTGATGGCCTGTCAATTTTCTGATAATGGAATTCGTCCTGGGTTGTCAACGCCAGAAGATTTAAATTTAATTGGGTTTTGGTATCTAGGGCCTGGTTTCAATTAATTGGCTAATACTTAAACTGGTTGCCTTAACATCAAAACAAGCCTGGGTTATCAACCACACAGCCAATTGATACATATGTATCAATTTCATAACTGCCAATACATCCGCAGATGCTTGAAAGTTATTTTTAATATCTCTCCAAGCTTAGAAAAGCTCATCTTAAAGGGACCATATACCCTTCCCCCATCATTTTTACAAACAACTTCTAACATCCTGCCTTCTAATTCACAAGTGCTCTATCCAACTTCACAACACCATTGATCACAGTAAAAGGCTCACTCACAGGACTGATGGCCACAATAGCTCCTGTCTGTTCCCCTGACTGTAAAAGCCCCATTAGTATTGCCCTTCCTCTTTTCCTACCCTACTGCACAGACATTCTATTTGTGGTACCAGAAGCCTATCATGTGAGGAGGAAAGTAAGCAATTGAAACGGGAGTGGGGATGGTGCAAGGAAATGAGCATGATACTGTCTTTGATAATTTTGATAATAAGTCCACAAACTACCTCAAAAAAAGACTTTGTAAAAATGTTTAGATATTGGTCTCTGGACTGGGAACTTGAGGGAGGAGTGGGCCAAAATATACAGGTACTTGAGCAATGATGGGCAGATAAATACTATCTGGTCCATTCAGTCCCACACAGGTGACACAGTGGCTCAGTGGTTAGCACTGCTGCCTCACAGCGCCAGGAGCCAGGTTCAATCCCACCCTCAGGTGACTGTCTGTGTGGAGTTTACACATTCTCCATGTGTCTGCATGGGTTTCCTCTGGGTGCTCTGGTTTCCTCCCACCGTCCAGAGATATGCAAGTTAGGTGGATTGGCTATGCTAAATAGCCCACAGTGTCCAGGGATGTTTAGGTTAGGTGGGTTAGACATGGGAAATGCAGGAGTAGGGCAATGGGTCTGGGTGGGGCAGTATGGACTTGTTGGGCCAAATGGCCTGTTTCCACACTGTAGGGATTTTATGAAATAGAATGCAATTATACATAATCATATCCTTCCTCCCACCCCAGGCTCCCCCCCCCTCTCCTACCTACTAACCTCATCCCGCCCCCTTGACCTGTCTGTCCTCCCTGGACTGACCTAGCTCCCCATCTACACTCACCTCTACTGGCTCCATCCCCACCTCTTTGACCTGTCTGTCTCCTCTCCACCTATCTTCTCCTCTATCCATCTTTTATCAGCCTCCCCCTCTCTCCCTATTTATTTCAGAACCCTCTTCCCCTCCCCCATTTCTGATGAAGGGTCGAGGCCCGAAACGTCAAGCTTTCCTGCTCCTCTGATGCTGCTTGGCCTGCTGTGTTCATCCAGCTCTACACCTTGTTATCTCAGAGTTTGTTTCAAGTCTGATATGATTCTTCTAAAGAAGATGCTGTTTCTTTCTTTGCAGATGCTTCCAGACCTGCTGAGTTTTTCCAACATTCTCTGTGTTTGTTTCAAAAAAGACACAGGGATCATTTCAACAATAAAATCTGGGAACAAACACTACTGACCATCTTTCCATTTTATTTCCCATCTGTCTACATGCAATTTTCCTCTGTCTGAGTGTGTGTAAGGGTGAGTTTCTAAGGGGATTAATTAGAAGTTATATTTAACTATATGCTGACAGTTTATAACTGTTTACATGTAACTAGAACCTAATTGCTTCTAATGGATAGTGATTCATCAGTACAGAAACTTAGTCCATGTATTCTAACAAACGGTTTGTACCATTCAGGTAAATTGTGGAAATTTGCACAGTTTATAAAAAAGCATTAACCTTTGTGATGACACCAAGAATAGCGTGCCTCAATTTCCAGTGCATCATAGCATTAGGAAGGAGCTAAAAATATAAAAAGTCTACAAAGTAAACCTTCATAGCAATCCTCAATGTGAAAGAATACATCAATAAGTGGTAAAAATATTTTAGGCCCGGTAAGAGACAACAGCTGAATCAGGAAGCAGTGTTCAGGGGGTAATAGTCCCAAGTCAGAGTTCAGGGGTGAGCAATCAGACTTTGCAGCTCTGTGAATAAAGCTTAAATTCCTTTTTGAGCCAGGGGAAATTTTAAAATAGCACTGTAATCCAGACTGGAAAAGCAAAAATTTTAAAAAAATTGTTACAGCTCAGTTTGATCCTCACTGCAAAGAAGAGGGGACACCACAAGGTACAACTATAGAAATGAACTTAATTGGCCATGAAAGATTGCAGAACTAGGACACTGAAGAAACAGTAATTTATAGGACTAAAAGCCTAAAGAGACACGATCTAATTGAACTGAAAGTTTGGCAAATGTTATTCAGGCCACAAAAATGACGTGAGTTCATTTATAGGAGGTCTGATAATGGCAGGAAACACTTATTTAAGGTGTGAGAAGCTGAAATCATTCAGTAAAATCATGATTAATGTGGGGGTAATTTACTAAAGATTCAATTAATACATTGAAGCCACAAAAAAATGCTAGAAAGAACAACAGAGGAACTGCTACTATTATAAAGAAAAAGTTTTCTTTAAGCATGGAAATCATATAATTACATTAGCAAAACATGGCATTAGAAATTATATAAAGACTTAATTTCAGAGCTGATAAACTAGAATACAGAATTGAAAATCTTTCAGCAAACAATTTCTATGATACAGAATAACTTTCAAATTAGACACTAAATTTGAAGCTCAACAAATTAAGTACAATTCTACATACAATATGAAATATCATGTACATGGTATGTGATGGCACGATGGTGGTATATATTGGCTAGGGGTATAAGATGCAAGAGATACTTTTGAAGAGGAACTGAAAGCTTCTTACAATTACTTCAACCTCAGAACCAACAAATCTCTTAAAAGAACAAAAGTTAACAGAAAAGGTCAGCATCCAGTAACCAATTGATTGTTTTCATTAAAAATCTCCACAGATTAGTAGAGTAATCTGACTACGGAGACTTCAAGATAGAAGTTGTAGTAATTGCTTATGATTCTTTCTCAGAATAAATACAATCCAAAGAAGACCTAAGTCTGAAGACATTCAGGTGACAAGAGAAGCAGAAAACTAGAAGAAACACAATGCTATCCTAAGAGAAGATTATCTTTGGCACAAGAAATCAACACAGTCCATTCAGTTCTTAAGGTGCAAAACCATTAATAGCATATATGAAAAGCCAACAGAACGAATGGGACAAACACTAAACATTAAGACATGTCAATGCCGTAAAGAAACCTCACAAGTCCAGACACTGTCCAGCGATTAAAAGTGAATGCTTTTTCTACCATAATATAATGCACCATAAAATGCACAGAACTAGGACACAATTTAAGAAAAGAAAGAAATTAAATAGCTATCCACATAAAGAGGTTGATGAGTTTGAATGTTCTACAGCAGAAGAAAAATTGAAAATGATCTATATTTTGGCAAGCTAATATTTATGTTAACCATCATCTCGCAATTTTCAAGTTAGACAGTGTAGGAATTGACACTATATTATCAGAGAAAGAACCAGGGTTATGAAGAAAACTGTTTATACTTGATACTATATGATCAGGAGACTTAGCGTGTAAGATTTACGTATGCTATAAGCAGTTCTCCAATATAAGAGGCACAAATAATAGAAAATCTACTTCACGATCAAGAATTCTCATTCTTGAGTTGGAAAGCATGTCTTGACTTCAGTCTCCTTCAAATATCGGGAGGGGTTAAACTACATAATGTTAAGGAAAACTAGTCGAAGAACAATTGTCAAAATATTACATATAAGAGATTCCAAAGTGTCCCCAGGACTCATGTGGAACCTAAACAAAAAAAAAAATCCATTGAGATTAATAATATAGGCATAAGAAATTTGTTTTAGCAGCTAAACAATTGAAGCCTGTGACTATATTGAATTGTCACAAATGTATCCCTTGCTATCAACACTGAAGAATGTTCAGAATGCAAGAGTCAATACCGTGTGCAAGAAAAAACAAGCAATAGATATCCAATGAACAGCATGTCCCACTTGAGCCAAATGACGTGTCTAACTGCTCGAACACAGAGTGCAACACAGCTAGGGGAACAAATTGCTATGACAAATTCAAAAAGTTTGATGTCAGATGCTGATGTGACTCAGAAGAGACAAGTTCAAAGAAAATATTTGACTTCATTATCTTCGTGAGAAGAATTTTCAGCAACAGTAACAGAGGTCATGCCATGCTAGAAACAATCCTCAAATAGCAGAACTGATGAAGTGAAACTATCGGCTTCACCAATAATGCAGTTACCGAGAGAGAATGAGAGAGTCCAAACCAATCAACATGTCAAAGTAAAGAAATTACATGCTTAGCACATATCAACAGGTGGATTGAGAAGAAAAGTCTTTTGACATAACAACAGATATGGTGCATACAACTCCATGGAAGCCACCCCTAGCATGGACAACTAATAGAGTCAAAGAGCTGTACAGTATGGAAACAGACCCTTCAGTCCAAAGTGTCCAACTCAACATCCTAAATTAATCTAGTCCCATTTGTGAGCATTTGACTCATAGCCTTCTAAACCCTTCCTATTCATGTACCCGTCCAGATGCCTTTTAAATGTTGCAATTGTACCAGCCTCTACCACTTCCTCTGGCAGCTCATTCCATACACGCACCACCCTCTGCATGAAAAAAGTTTTCCTTTGGGTCTCTTTTAAATCTTTCTCCTCTCACCGTAAACCTGTGCCCTCTAGTTTTGGACTCCCCTATCCCAGGGAAAACACCTCGGATATTCACCCTATCCATGCCCCTCACAATTTTATAAACTTCTATAACGTCACCCCTCAGCCTCTGACACTCCAGGGAAAACAGTACTGAACAATTCAAGATACTGCAAGAAAGAATTAAACATTTTCAGAGACAACTACTTAAAAGAGATGTGTGCAATGCTGAATAGGTCAATATTGACTTCCCATCCCTAATGGGCCTGGAAGAGGTTACGGTGAACTGCCTTACTAAACTGCAGTCCTCAGGTTGCAGGGATATCCACTATGCCATTAAGCAGGGAGTTCCAGGGTTTTGACTTAATGTCATTGAAGGAACAATGATAAAATTCTCAAGTCAGGATAGTAAATGCCTTGGAGAGGAATTTGGAGGTGATAGTCTTCTCGTGCGTCTGCCTCACTTATCCTTATAGATGGCAGAAATTGCAGATTTGAGAAGCTGGACATTGGTGAAAGGGGTGAATGTTGAAGGTGCCAAGCAAGTGTTTGCTTTGCCGTAGGGTGAAACTTCTTGTATGTTGTTAGAGCTGCGTTCATTCATGCAAATAGAGAGTGAACCATCATATCCTTGACTTGTGTCTTGTAGATGCTGAACAGGCATTGGGGTGACAGGAGCTGCATCACTTGCAGAATTTTTAGCCACTGATCTGCTCTTGCAATAACATTATTTATATAGCTGCTTCAGTTCAGCTTCTGGTCAATGATAACCCCAGATGTTAACAGTGTGGAATTCAGTGTTGACAATGCTTTTGAAATTCAAGGGGTGATAGTTAGGTTCTTTATTGTTGGGAATAGTCTTTGCCTGGCACTTGTATGCTGGATAAGTTACTTGTCACTTAACAGTCCAAGACTGGATATTGTCCACATATATGAAAAATTAACAATGATCAGGAATAGGCCATTCAGCCCATTGAGCCTGATCTAGCATTCAATAAAATTGTGTCTATCTGATTACAACTTCAAATCTACATTCCAACCTACCCTGGATAACCTTTCACATGGATGATTATCAAGATCTATCAACCTCTGCCTTAAAAATATTCAAGAGCTCTGCTTCAAATATCTCTTCAGGAAGAGAGTTCTCAAGACTCACCTCTCCCTGTTTTAAATAGGCGTCCCCTTATGTTATATCAGTGATCCCTAGTTTTGATTCACTGGTAATAGGACATATCTCCTCCACAGCCAATCTCTCATGACTCCTCAGGGTTATATATGTTTCAATCAAGTCTCAACTTACTCTTGAAGTTACCAGAAAGTATAAGCCCAGCTTTTCAAACCATTTCTTATATGACAACATGCCAATTCCAGGTATCAGTCTGGTAAACTTTCTTGTACTGCATTCAATGTATCAATATCCTTCTTAATGGAAAAATGACAAATGCTATGCACAATTCTTGAGAAGTGGTCTCATTCATATTCTATAAAGCTACCCCCATCCCAGGCCCCAAGAAGACTTTCCACATCAAGCAGATGTTCACCTGCACATCTGCTAACGTGGTATAGTGCATCCGCTGTTCCCGTTGTGGCCTCCTCTACATCGGGGAAACCAAGCGGAGGCTTGGGGACGACTTTGCAGAACACTTACGCTCGGTCCGCACTAAACAACTGCACCTCCCAGTCGCAAACCATTTCAACTCCCCCTCCCATTCCGCAGACGACGTGTCTATCCTGGGCCTCCTGCAGTGCCACAACAATGCTACCCGAAGGTCACAGGAACAGCAATTCATATTCCACTTGGGAACCCTGCAGCCTAATGGTATCAATGTGGACTTCACAAGCTTCAAAATCTCCCCTCCCCCTACCGCATCCCAAAACCAGCACAGCTCATCCCGCTTCCGTAACCTGTCCTTCCACCTATCCCCTCCTCCCACCTCAAGCCCCACCCCCATCTCCTACCTTCTAACCTCATCCCACCCCCTTGATCTGTCTGTCCTCCCTGGACTGACGTATCTCCTCCCTACCTCCCCACCTACACTCACCTTTACTGGCTCCATCCCCGCCTCTTTGATCGGTCTGTCTCCTCTCTACCTACCTTCTCCTCTATCCATCTTCTATCCGCCTCCCCCTCTCTCCCTATTTATTTCAGAACCTCCATCCCCTCCCCCATTTCTGAAGATGGGTCTAGGCCCAAAACGTCAGCTTTCCTGCTCCTCTGATGCTGCTTGGCCTGCTGTGTTCTTCCAGTTCTACACCTTGTTATCTCAGATTCTCCAGTATCTGCAGTTCTTACTAACTCCGTAACTTCCCTACTTTGGTACTGAATTCTCCTCGTGATAAATGATAACATTCTATTAGCTTTCTTAGCTACTTGCAGGATCCTGCAATGTAGAAATTGCCTATTTCAACAGGGGAGATTTCATCCATGAAGGAAACCCAAGAGGTTAAATATCCTGCCATTTAAAGAGATCAATAGAACTCAGATTGTCAGGATGAGAATAGAGGGAATAGTCTTCTATCCAGCAAACTACTCATCTCCTGAATCTGAAGACATTGCATTCTTGGAGAACATTGAAATCTTCAGATCACTTGAATTCATAAAGTCAGATACCTGGGGAGATGGGGTCTTGGTAACTGTAACTATATATACAAATGTTTGAAATTAATCATGGAAAATAAATCTTGGATGAAATTTTAAGTCTGAAAGGACTCATCCCGAGGGGTGCCATGATCACCTCATTCTGTGATGATGCTAGTTAGATTTGTGAACACAGCAGCCTAGGACCTTCAAGGAGTGAGACCTCACGGGTGATCTTCCTTAAAATATGTGTAACAATGTTTACCATATCAATGTAACATATATCACGTTGCTCACATGCAATAAATTGCATTTTGTTAGCTACAAGATATTCTCCTAGTTTGACCATGAAGTTGTTTTCTTTTACCACACTAGACCAGGCAGGCCCTGTAGTTTTCTATACTGAAAGATGATGACAGCAGCAATCTGAGCAGCAGGTGGTACATGTTGTTAAGGAGGTCTGCCAATAAAATTACAGGAAATCCCCATTTCAGAAGAAGGGTCTAGGTCCGAAACGTCAGTTTTCCTGCTCCTCTGATGTTGTTTGGCCTGCTGTGTTCATCCAGCTCTACACCTTGTTATCTCAGATTATCCAGCATCTGCAGTTCCTACTATCTCAAACAATTTTAACCCCACTGCGAAGCCTCTTTTAAGGATGCCTACCTTGAAGAAGTTACCCTCCTCCCTCCGGAACAACCTCAGTGGATCTCTCTCCCACTGCAACTCTTTCCCATTTCTGAAGAAGGGTCTAGGCCTGAAACGTCAGCTTTTCTGCTCCTCTGATCTGCCTGACCTGCTGTATTCATCCAACCCTACACCTTGTTGTCTCAGCAAATCAGCAGCTGGTTTTACAATCCTCTCCATTTTATTTCCATCAATGTCCATTTGCAATCACATGAATAATCAAAATCTATCTTGAACTATTCACGTAGTTTTAAAATTGACTTTTCAACACGAGATACTGAAATTGAAAGACTTACCTTCATTAGAAAGCAGTATGATATTTGACATTGAATGAAGTCAAGTTTCACAGGGGCTTTTGGCAATGATTGATGCACACATATTGGCTTTCTAATTCTTCTCTATACAATCTTGACAAACGTATTCACTTCTCTTAGTGGCATGCACAGGTTTTCTAACATTACTGAGCTTGTATTAAACCATAAATTTATGTTCCATATTGGAGATGAGGACGTCCAAGGATTCAAACTGAAACACAGCATCCTTAACAAATCATACCATATTTGTGCATAGCCCACCAAACATTGTTCCGTGTTACAATTAAAAATGCTTACATGGTGATATATATATTTTAGTGACAACTTACATTATTGCAAGGAATGGAATGATAACGCATTTTTAAGTAAAATGCCAATTTCTATTCTTGCAAGTATACCAAGATTTAGCCTGCAATTCAATTTTCTCTCGATAACTTTTTTTCAGACTTCTTTATACTTTCTCTCTTCTATTTTTTCTTCTTTTTGTTTTCCATTTTCCCCTTGTGTCTTTGATTCACCCTTTCTGTTAGGCTTGAGAAATAAATATTCCTGGAATTGTATTAATAGTAGGAGAAGGATGAGTTGACAGCACAGTGTCTCAATCTCATTTGTCTTTAACTTCAGAAGCACCAGGTCTGCATTCCATTCTGCCAGCAAGCTCTGGCATGACCAGTGCTCTGCACCACGATAGAAGAATTAGCGATGTCAAATTGGTGATTAGCCCTGGTAAATAACAATAATAGGAACAGACTCTATTTATATCCCTCTGCTAAAGCAATAAAATATTCCAAATTACTTCAAAAAAGCATAATCAAAAAAGAAAACATTCATTATTAAGGCTTGGACCATCAGGGCAGATTGCAAATAGCTTGGTTCAAAAAGGTAGGTTTAAAGAGGGTTTTTTAGAATGTAAGAGAGGTAGGGACGGAGAGAGAGAGGGAAAGTGTTACAGAGTTTCAAACCTTGGCAGTAGAGGGCTTTGTGTCAGTAGAGTGATCTAGACGGGGGTGTGAAGAGGCTAAATTTGGGGGAATGTAGATATCTTGCAGGGTTATAGAGCTAGATGAGATTATAGAAATAGAGAGGGGAAAGATCAAAGAGACATCTGAAAGCAAGGATGCAAATCTTAAAATCAATACTTTGCTTAACTAGGAACCAACACACATCAGTGAACACAATGATAACATATTTAAATGGGATTTAGCATAAATTAAAATATGGCCAGAGGAGGTTTGGATAACTTCATGTTTTTAGAGAGTAGAATGTGGGAAATAGTCCAGAAGTGCATTGGAATAGTCAAATCCAGAGGCAACAAGGCAAGAATAAGGGTTTCAGCAGCAAATAAGCTGGGGCAAGGTTGGATCAGGTAATGTGGCATGAGTTGAAATAAAGGGTACAACAATGACATGCTGTATGTTTTAAGGTTTTGGATTCACCTGAATTAGGGGTTGAAAACTCACAAGTCATAGTTTATTAACTTTATTGAGAAGCAATGATTTAGATACCCAGTGAATGGAGAAAGAACAAGCAAATGCAGCCATTATTGCAGCAAGAAATGACCATCCCTTGTCTATTTCAAAACAGCAACCTTGGCCCTGTATTATTCATTGCTTTCTGAGTTCATTATGGTGTATCAAGGTGGTTGCCTCTCTCTTGTTCAACACTTTGTCTTGAGTTTGTCTTTTAGTTAGAAGAGGAAGTTAAATCATCTACCATTACCAGACAATGATATAGATAGCAAGGTCATCAATTCAAGAGTGTTTGTAGAGTCTGTTGCCTTTTAGTTTACTCTTATGTAACTATTTTCTCTGACTTGCCTTAGTGCCTGACTGCTTGGAAATGTATTAGTGATTTTTCAGGGAGAGAAAACATATAGCTTCTCTGCCAGGTGGTCTGGTACCATATTTACCAGTTTCAAAAGAATCCTATGTTTTCTTCTGAAATTAATCATTTATTAACATCTCATTTCTTACAGTGGGGAGGTGGTTGGAAGCTTGACTCAGGGTCGAATGGCAGACCTAAGCACCAAATCAATCTAGGTACAGTCTCGGCTGGTTGGGAGAAGAGAACTGGAATTGGTGTCTACAGAACAGAACTACTGGCTTCAGTCTTCCCACTACTTAATTGGAAGAAATTTTGGGTCCTCCATTATCGGAAGTTGAATGAATAGTGTAAAGATTAAGAGATAATGGAGAAGAAGAAAGAAAGAGAAGATGGTGAATTAGAGCTGTACATCCGCTCCATCACATGGAAATAAATGCTCTGTTCATGGACGAGGTCAACAAGGGAAAGTCAGTAGCTGAGAAATATTAAGAGTCCCAGGATATATTCCTTGGGAACTAAAGGTAATGGGGAATGATTGGGAATGCAAACCATGACAGATGTTTCCTGGTTACAAGCCATTAGATAAGAATGTAAGCAGGTGAGAGAAAGGCTATCCAGCTTCGTATTAGGGAGAGGTTTTGGAGGAGGACAGTGTAACTAATCTTCGCAAAACTGTAAGAGCTCCCAAAGGACAAGGAGGGACAAATTACTTTTTTCACTGAGCTCAAATTGCATGGATACCTTTTGTTAAGAATTTCACTGTCTTTGGTCTTGCAACTAAGAGTATCAAATTGAACATTCATAAGGGGAATCAAATTTGACCTTGAATTCCACAATATTTCTGTCACCTTATATCATATAGAAAGTCAACTGAAATTGGGGATGAGAATGAAATTTTTCTGCCCAATGACTCAAATAATACATATGTTTGGGAATAATCTCTAGTAGTTGACAGAATATTTGGCAAAAGTAGTTGCTTAGGAACACATGAGGCACTGATAGTGACAGCATTGTTTATAAATCAGAGGCTTAGAAGTAGGTCTGGTATTTAGAAATCTGCAGCAGAGTTTAATGCCCATCACTCCAGAGATAAGGGAGGACTGTGTGACTGGGTGGGAAATGTGGAATGGTAAACTTCTCTACATCCTCTGGTTTAGTCCAGTTGGGGAAGGTATGAAAGTAGCCCTCTGATCGGAAGTCAATTGAGGCCCTTAAGTGCTATTTTAAGAACCTCATCCCACCATTGCAGGCATTTAACAGAGGCACTCATGGACTGGACTTGAGAGACCCAGAGTAAAAGCCTACTCTGATAGTGGACAAGATCCACACTGTGGCCATTAAATTCTGCCTGTGATATTGTTAACATTATTAGGAACAGGAACGTGATCAGGAGACAGAAAAATACAAAGGAAAAGCTCAAAGTTATCAAACACAATATTAATCTTCTGCTTTGAGGACACTCCACTATTTGCACAGAGATTTGGTATAAAGATCACCAGAACAAGCGTGGCCTCTTGCACTTTGTAATTTTAATCGGCTCACCACTAGCATCCATTCCGTATCCTGACTTCCCTTTATTAACCTTTTCAACTGCTTATCTTCTTTTAAGCCTTTCGCAAAACATGCTCCTTTCATCAAGTTTTTGATCACATCTCCCATTTTCTGTGCATAGGACTTGGTGTTAAATGTCATGTGATACTGTCCTGTGAAGTTCCATGGGATGTTTTTTATGTTATTGTTCTGTATAAATGCAAGGTTATACTGCCGGTGTTCCCAGTTTTTTGGTCATTTGTCTGAGCATTGGATTGCCGCAAGTACCACCAGTTGAAAGCTGGTTTTGTTCAGTATTACCATCACTGTATTCATTTAACCCAAGGGCCTATAGAAGACTGCCATGATAAACGGCTTTTTTGAAGACTGTCTGAAAGACCATTTTTGCTCCTGTAGTGTTCAATTGTTCTGTTACTTGAATCTGGTTCCCTGTGCTGGATTAGTTAAGAAAGTATGCTGATTCAGAGCTCAAATAAACTAACACTAGTAAAAGACCTAGACTTATAACTGGCATATGCACATCCTCATCTGATCAAAACTGCCAAACAAACTGGACGTCTGGAAAACATGACAAGGAAATTAGAGTGTATACCTGGCAGATACAGCTCACTGCTTTCTCTGATGGACCTGCACATTGTCTATGATCAAACCACAGCTCAAGTAAGATACATGGGAACCAGCCTCTTGAACTACCATGAACATTCGCTTCTGACATTTACCAGCTCATCTGGACCATCTTGCACTTCTACTGTGTACTGCCCATGCGATCTGGAAGCATACACTACACTTGCATTCAAGGGCACACCAACAACTTGTGTTGAAGGTCTGCAGCAAGGACATTTTGCACACAGGGACTGCACCCTGTTCACAGAATGGATCAAGCTGCATCTCAGGGATACTCAGTTCATCTTTTAATGTTCATGCACTCACTACCTACCACGGCATCCCCGTCTAGCATTGCACTTTCTTACTGTGCAAATGAGTACAGTAACATAACCATAGAGGTTATGTTGCTGCTAAGTAGTGCTCAGTTTAGAGGGCTTACATCTGACTATATGGTAATATGCAATCATGGAGTGTCGGAGGCTAAGGGCTGACCTTATAGAGGTTTATAAAATCATGAGGCGCATGGATAGGGTGAATAGGCAAGGTCTTTTCCCCAGGGTGGGGGAGTCCAAAACTAGAGGGCATAGGTTTAAGGCAGAGAGGAAAGATATAAACGGGAACAAAGGAGCAACATTTTCACACAGAGGGCAGTGCGTGTTTGGAATGAGATGCCAGAGGAAGTGGTGGAGGTTGGTACGAATACTAAATTTAGAAAGCATTTGAATGGATATACAGATAGAAAGCATTTAAAGGGATATGCACCAAATGCTGGTAAATGGGACTAGATTTGTATAGGATATCTGGTTGGCATGAACGAGTTGGGCCGAAAGGTCTGTTTCCATGCTGTATATCTCTATGACTCTATGGCCTGCACCATATGATAGCAGCTTATGCAGGAAACACACAGAATATGCCACAAGCAGGCAGCCATGTAACCAAATCTAATCAGTGATCCTCAACGAAGTCTATGGATGTACCCATCAATCAATGGGCCCCAGCACAGTATCTCAGTGGAAGCTTTCAATACTATTTCAGGGGATTGGCTACTATCAGGCATCCAGTCTAGGAGGTCTTATTCAGGGGTCCATGCCTCTGTAGTGCAGGGAGTAGGTAATGGTTAGTCAATTGGTTCTGCAGTGGTTAGTTCTTTGAATATGTCTAATATAGTCAGAAATGTGTAAAAGCTCAGGCTGGGCCTCTGGGAACATCTTGTTCAGGGCTGGTTGGTCATGTCAGTTGAGGGGGTGCGCAAATTAAAAGAGAGAGAAAACATCATGGTGGTTAGTCATGGTGGCAATCATTAAGAGTGACAGAGGAGTAAATGGGACAGCAGCAGTAAAATTCAGAGTGGTACTTAATCATTTGGGAGAGCATAGATGTTTTAGAATCCCTGCTGGAGTGATTCTCGTCTTCTATGAGGGCAAAATTTTCTCCAAGTTAGGGATGGGATTCCTGATGCTAGGCATATATCTATGCATCTGACCTCTCTCTGCCCTGGTATGGGCTATATCCTTCTTTAAAAAAAATAAAGGGGGAATGAGTGAGATGACAGTGGTGGTATGGCTATCAGTGCCAGTGCGTGTGAGGGAATGGAGGACTGTAGAGGCAGCATGGAGGGCACCTAAGGTTAGTGACGTATAAGGCTGAGGGGAAAGAGTGGGTGAGGGACAACTCTGCTGACAATAATGAGAGCAGTGGGGTATGAGCCTTGGTGGGAGATGGGTGCAGTGGCATGGCGGAGTAAATGTGAGGTAGTAGAAAGAAGAATGCGACACTTACTCTGGCAGTGTGGAGAAGGTGAGGCTTTCCTGGCCATTCCTCCACACCCTAAAGATGGCAGTGATCCTTCAGCAACCTCAAACAAAGTTGTCAGGTCTAGTAATGCAGCCTCCTCTGGCACTGCCCTTTGCATTGCTCCATCCACCAGGACTTCCAGGACCCTGTCAGTGAACCGCAGTGCCAACTTCCCCTTCTCTGACATCTTGTGGATAAATCCTTCAAGGATCACGATATGTGCAGAATGACAATGCTTATGTGGGTGCATAATTGGGTATTAATCATGCAGACTTTGAAATGGCTGTGGAACAGACAGTAACAATCCTGCTCCTCCTGGTTCACTATTCTGGTTTACTGCAGCAAAAAGCCTGTTGCTTTTCTTTAATAACAATCCCTTTATCCATTAAACTCTAAATGTACTTTCCCAATCATTCCTCCTCTTTCCTGAATATTCAATTTTTCTTTTCTTTATTCGTCAACAGGATGAGGGTATCGCTGGCTAGGCCAGGATTTATTGCCCATCCCTAATTGCTCAGAGGGCAGCTGAGAGTCAACCACATTGCTTTGGGTTTGGAGTCACTTGTGGGCCAGACCAGTTAAGGATGGTAGTTTCTCTCCCTAAAGTACATTAGTGAACCAGATGGGAGTTTTTCCAACAATCGACCCCTTCCCCATTTCTCACATCCGATTTCTGCTCCATGTAAAAATGCGCTCTTCCGGGAGCAACTTGCCACTCATAAACACCCAAAAATTGGCATTCCACCCCTTCCTATTGAGCCATCTTCTGATTTCCCACTCCCAGTCTCACCCCCTTATTTATCCCCTTCTTCCCTCCAAAGACCTCATTAACATGACAGAATCCATCCTCTTTAAATGAACTTCTCTCTTCCCTCTTACAATTTAATTTATTGCTGGCTGTAGGATTATGCACCGTGCACATTGACTGTTTTTTGAAGTGTCTCATTGTTAATCACTGAGCCACAAGACGTCTGATGAATGCAAGTCTTTCTCTGTCCAGTGTAATACACCTACTTTGAACTACTGCAGTCATTCACCTCGTGGTGTCAAAGACAGCCTTGGGTTAAAACTGTCACTGGTACTTCATCAGAGGGAATATCTGCAGTTAATATTTAATGTTGCTCTTTCACACTGATATCAGAAGCTAATTCCTCTACCTCCATTGGTATAAATCAAATCAGAAATGCAGCTCCTTCTGAGTCCATTGTTACAATGGTAAATAGTAAGAAGATAGTAGCAAGAGATTAGTGCATTGCTTTTTTCCTTGTAAATTGTCTACCTATGAAAAATGCTTCTTTAAGACCCATAAAATTACTCTGAGATGTGTTATGAAACATTGGAACACTAGACAGAAAGATCATGATAGCACAACTGAGGTGCCACTTCTTGCAATCAAGATCCAGTGTGCATGGAATTCAAATTAAAGTTTAAAGAGCAAAGGAGAAGTACAATTACATGTTTTCTTTGTTGGGTCCTGCCATCAGGTGACAATACACCAGACATAAACAGACAATTAAACATCCTTTGCATCATGGTCCACTTTCAATCCTCCCACCCAAGGCACTTCAACCAAAAAAAAGTCTGAGCCCTGACAGAGATTAGTTTGGTGATGCCTCCTGGCAGACTCTCCTCTAGGCCTGCAGGAGGAACCTCTTCCCACAGATAGTAGCATAAGACCCTTCCCCAGGCCAAGGGAGCCCGAACTGAAATTGTAGTGAATGTGGACAATAGTCCACCAGAGATCCATGGATCAGTACAGGTAAAATCCAAAGATGTGCAAGTAAGGTAATTGGCCCTGCTAAATTGCCCATCGTGTTCAAGGATGTGTAGGTTAGGTGCATTAGCCACGGGAAATGCAGGGTTACAGGGATAAGGTGGGGGAATGGGTCTGGGTGGGCTGCTTTTCAGAAGGTTGGTGAGGACTTATTGGGTCGAATGGCCTGTTTCCACACTGTGAGGACTGTATGTTTCTATGATCAATGACCTACTCTGCCAGGGTAAATGGTACAATCACATATTATCAAAAGGTATGGCAATGTATTTGTTGGTACATGAAAAAATAATCAATTTATTGATCTTGCAAGTAATGACATTTGAAAGACTTGATATGATGAATGCAAGCTCAATGTTGACCAGCAGACAATTAACATAATGGAAATGAAATGGATATCTTTTTATACCTGTTCACAGGTTGTAGGTGTCACTGACTGGGTCAGCATTTATAGCCCATTCCTTGTTGTCCTTAAGCGAAAATGAGCTGCCTTCCTGACCTGCTGCAGGCTCTGAATTTCCAGTTTTGAGCTGCTGAGTATATTTGATGCCTGTCCCATTTAGCACAGTGATAGACCCATGTAACACAATGGAGTATGTTCTCAGTATGATCATAGAACATTGTTTTCACAAGGGATGTGCAGTGATCACTCCTATCGATACTGTCATGAACAGATGCATCTGCAACAGGTAGGTAATGAGGGCAATGCAGAGTAGAATTTTTTCTGTTTATGTTAGTTCCCCCATCACCTGCCACAGACCCAGACCTAGAAGCCATTTCTTTCAGCATTCAGTTAGCTTGGTAGTGCTGCTACCAAGCTACTGTTGGTGCTGGAAATTGAAGTCCCTTGCCCAGAATATACTTTCTCATCCCTAGCGCGTTCTCTAAGCAATGGTCAATGTGTAGGAGTGTGGAGCTGGCAGAGATCAGCAAGAGGTTTTGTTACCTATACTTAACCTGCTGCCATTAAATATTATGGGGTCTGGGGTCAATGTTGAAAACTCCGAGGAAAACCCCTTTCCTATACTATACTGGTAACCACCGTCTCTAGTGTGTTGTCCTACTTTTGGGTCAGAACATACCCAGAATGGTAAAAATATTGTCCAGCACATTATAGAGTGTGATTTATAAGTATGACTAGTTTGTTACTTGAGTGAAATCTTCTAATTTTGGATCAAGCCCCCAAATCTTAATAAGGAAGACTCTGCAAGGTCAATGTGGCTTGGTTTGTCATTACGATTTTGGTGCCTAGGTTGATGCCAGATGGTCTATCTGGCTCAATTCCTTCATTTTTTTTTTAGATTTTATAGCAGTTTGATACATCTGAGTGGATGACTAGGCCACTACAGAGGGCAGTCGAGTTAAACACATTGCTATGGGCTTGGACTCCTGTGCGGACCAGATCAGTTAAGTATGGCAAATAGTGGTCCCGAAAGGACATCAGTGAACCAGATGAGTTTTCAAGACAAGTGTTGATGTTTGCATGGTCACCATCACTGAGAGTAAATTCTAATTTCATATTTAAGAATTGAATGGAATTTGAATCCATGGACCCAGACCATTTGGCTGGGCCTCACCTTTACTTGTCCATTTTCATTATCACTGTCATCACATTCCCTTAGGTAGGGGATCAACACACAAATGCTCTGGCGACATGAACTGAGAAACTGATCATGATCACGTTGTAACTAGATCACAGTCATGGACTGCATTAACTGTGTGCAGTAGATATTCTCAAATACAAATTACACTAACTCTCAGTGTCCTTGCAAGCAAAGGCTCCAGGCTTGAAATAAACTGTTTTTTTTTTTGCAAATGACAATTTAGATACCATTAGAAGGTAATGTCTTTAAAGTGCACTGCATAAATTGAGAACATGATGTAGACTGACACTTCCATGCTGGAAATGTTTCATTGTTGCAGATGCCAACATTTAGATTGCAAACTGAGGCCACCTCTTCCTATCTTGAAGGATGGAAAAGATATTTCAAGAAGAGAAATCAGTTATCATACTGAACATTCACTCCTCAACCAAACAGATTAATTGGTCATTCATGAAATGTAGAAATCATAGAAAACATACAACACAGGAGGCCATTTAGCTTATCATGGTCATAGTAGCCGATGAAGAGTTGACCAGCCTGATTACACATTGTGCATTTGACCCAGGCAGGCCACTGTCCTTTAAGTGGATATCCAAGGACATTTTTTAAATGTGGTAAGAGTTTCTGTTTCTACTACCTTTCTCAGGCAGAGTTTCAGGGCAACTCCCGCTCTGGTGAATGAAAATAATATTTCATCGTGTCCTAACAAATCCTCTTCATTTTGCTGTTGATTAATTTTCTCTACTGTGGGCAATATGCCTGCTGAACTTTCATACACAGGCATAGAGCAGGAGTGGATTATTCAACTCCTTGAGCCTTTTCTGCCATTCAACTAATTCGGGGCTAATCCTTTAACACCATTTTGACAATATTTACCAGGTTTTTCTCAAATCCCTTAATATCCTTGAGAATTAGAAATCTATCAATCTGAATTTTGAAATTTTCAATTGATGCATCGCCCACAGAATCTTGCGAGGAATAGTTCTGAATTTTCATTACCATTTGTGATTTTTAAGAATTTCCTGATATTAATGTGGAATGATCTGGCTCCAATTTCACATTTTACCCTTACTTTGGGACTCCTTCAACAGAAGTAGAAATTTCGGTCTGCCCTAGCAAATCCCTTTATAATTTTATTCCACTTTCAATGAACCTTTCTTTCCCCTCTATTTGTTGAAGTGGTACTTACATGGTTCAGGTACGTGAGAGTTACGAGATGCAGCACAATCTCATTTGTGACATTTTTTGGGTTGGATTTTTACAGCTGTATGGGCAAATTCATTGGTATTTATTCTCCCTAAACTAGCCATTTATTGGGCAGTGTGTGGGCTCACCTTCCAATTCAAATTGGTTTGTGAACTCGAGAAGTTGAGAGGTCTCCACTTTGAAGCCCTCACTCTGCATATTTTAAAGGGATTCTTGTGTGGTGCTTATAGCTTCCCCTATCAGGAGATGTGCTGTCATGGATTTTCCATGGCTTGCCATGGAACTTACATTATGTGAGGTCCCAGAGTCTTCAGAGGTGATTGCACACTTTGCCTTCCTAGGCATCAGGACTCTGCCCTCAATTGCGTCGCACTTCTTGCAGGTCCCTGCCTTCTGAGCCATTTTCTTTTAGGATCATCTGCTGTTGCCTGTCTTTGTGTGCTTATCCATGGTGATGAACCCACTCCTTCACTTAATTTTGCATGACTTGTGAGTTGAGTTCCTAGCGCAACCAAATACTTGGAGTCACAATTGAGAGCTATGAAGTCGTGAAGTACTGGTTTACTACACCCATACCGATGTTGTCATAGGTTTAAAGCTTGGCAGGAAATCAAGGGTATCACCCCTCCCATACACCTTATATATATCCCAAATTTTAAAGGCATTTAATATCAAAATGGTCTCAAACACCTCCAGCCTGTGGCCAGACAGGAAGGGTGGCCCTGGAGCATTTGGCACCTCCTACCCCACCTCCACTCTCCTCAGTTTGCAAATCAGGGCGCCATATCCAGATGATGACCTAGCCCCAGGCTGCATGCTGACTGGGAATCCGAGTTTGTCTCTGATAATTGTCCTCTACAGGCTACTAGCCACCTGGGGGTTGATAGCTCTCCGAATCCCACTGGAGATAGCCCAGTGACGGCAATGTGGGTGATGCTGGAGCATGAGCTAGCACTGTGAGTACCTCTGTCTGCTCAACTCCCACACTCACCCTCCTGCACTCAATGTTCATGTGACATCCCCAATTTTGTTGTAGAGATGCAGCTGCAATGACTGCGTTGACCATCCTCGTGTCTGGCCTGATATGATACCATAACTTTAGCCTTGAAACAGCACCTTCTAGTGCTCTAGTTGAAGATTTCTTTGGAACAGATTGATGCCAGTGTTTAAAAATACAGGAAGGAGAATTTGATCTCCATACCTTAATTTGTGCAAAAGCCTTGTTCATCAAAAGAATGTTAAGTTTAAATTTGCAATGATGTTGTACCATTCGGAAGATCAGGTATCCTGAAGTTCAATGCAGCCAATCAAGTACTTTGAAGTAGCTATCATCTAATCAACTTGTTGGGAACATAGGCACAGGAGTAGGCTGTCCAGCCCCTTGGGCCCGCCCTGTCATTCAATAAGATCATGGGTGACCTGTAGCCCAACTCCATATGCATACCTTTGATCCAATCCCTTTACCTCCGCTTGACAAAAATTATCTCCCAAATTTAAAATTAACAACTGACCTAGGGTCAACCGTCATGTCTGGAAACCACTATCATCCTTTGTGTGTACAAAAGCTTCCTAATATCTCTCCTGAATGATCTGGCCCTAACTTTTAGACTATGCCTCCTAGTTCTAGAATCTTTAACCAGTAGGAAATAGTTTGTCTTTATCTATCTGTTAATATCTTGGAGACTTTGATCAGATTACCCCTTAAGCTTCTATTCTTGCAAAAACAGGCCTGATATGTTTAATCTCTCCTCTTGCCATAACCGCTGAAGTCCGGGTATCATTCTAGTAAATCCTTGTTGTACCCCTTTCAAGGTCAATATATCCTTCCCAAGAGATGTTATGACACATCTCAGGACCAGGCTTGAACTTAAGACTGCTGGCTCAGAGGTAGGGATGGTACCACTACACCAAAGAAGAACTTTAGCATATTGCATCTGGAATTCCCTGATGGTCTTCCATCCAAATTTTAATCAGGTGTAATCCATTTAGTTTCTGCGATCAGACATTTTCAGACTAGTACAGCCACAGACAAAAAGCGTACTCTTATCACACAACCCATCACATGGAATTGAACCCCGGTCTCGTGTGTGACAGGTAGGGATACTAACCCTATATGAATCAGGAGTTCCTTTTTAAATTGTTAGATCATAGAGAATAGGTACTGGTCTTGTGTTGAAATAAAGCAGTTGATTTGCACACAGTATGTTACCACAAATCGAAATAAGGCAATGACATGTTTTGATGATAACTTGTTTTAGTTAGATTGTTGAGAAATAATTATTGACCCAGGAGCTACTTTCCCTATATTTTAGTTTTCTTCTGCATGGATCTCGGAGGTCAATCTGCGGCGATGACTACCAAAATCGGAGGTCCATGCTGGGAACAACATCAGCCGTCGATTGGTAAGTCTACACCCTCAGACGGCTGCATGGGAACATTGCTCAGGATAGACACAACTTCATTTCTGTTCTTCCAAATACTGCCCTGGGAACTTTCACATTCACTTAAGTGGTCAGACCGAGCCTCGGTTTAACACCCCCGTGAAGTGATGGTGCCTCTGACAGATCGGCACCCTTTCAGTACTGCACAGAGTCGTTAGACTGATGGATTCAAGTCTTTGGAGCTGTTTATATTCTTCATTTAAGAGCAAGCCTTACAAATTTAGTGAGGAAGGCTAAGATTTCTCATTAACAATTTCAAACATTCCATCAAACTTTCAGACAATCCTGAGGGATCAGCAATACAACATCACCCTTCCTTGCTGACACACATATGCACACTGCCACACGTGCACACACACAAACATTCACATACACGCACACGTTCACACACTCATGGACAGCGGAAAGGAACTACAAAGAGAACTTGGGAAGGAACATCAAAAGGATTTGAGGAGGAAGATAAAGAATTTAATTCTAAAATAATTTACACTTCCTTTAGATGTCTTTAGTTATATCTTTCAGGTTTTCATTCAGTGGTCTTAAGGATTTTGGAATTCTCGGTGTTGCAGGTAACCATCTAGGCACTATTCTTTTGATCTACATGAATAGACTGCTGATACATTCTCTCCATCATATGCTGCTCCATCATACCCCTGCAGGAATTAAATAATGTATAATTCCAACACTACACACGAGAATTTGAACTCACTTCTCTCCTCATTCGCAAAAGTCACACTGCACCCAACATGAGGCAGTGAAGTGAACTGTGTTGAATCAGATGTTTCCCTGCCAAGCTGGGCTAATAATCCAGGCAAAATCAAATCTATCTTGGTGACTGCGGTTGTGTGAAATCTGCAGCTGTTAGCTTGTCAGTCCATAAAGGACACATTTTGCAATTTTCACATCAATTTCTTTGTATAATCTGGAGAATGAGTCCAATCCAAATGGTCCAAATTGGGTTATTTGTCTATACATAAACTCAGACAGAACACCTACTTTGGCTGCTGCTCAATGTATTGAGTAGTTTCAAAACGAACATGGCCCCTTTTCTGATTCAGAAATGCCATGTCCTGTGCTTAAAACATTTTAAGTGTCATCTCATGAACATCCAGATTGCTACCAGCCCCTTCAAAAGGCCTATTGAGGACATAACCTTCATGATTTACAGTTCAGTTGTTAGGAGCTTTGCTGTTTCAAGGCTAGATAGACTAACCATCAGTTTGTTCCCAAGTAGAATAACACCACCAGCAAAGCAACAGAACTGGCAAAAGGTAGTCAACACTGAATGTCAGCTGATCTCAGATGAGTGAGTCTAATTTAAGGCTTCAAAGAGATGTGCCTTGTGGACGATGTAAAGGTATAACAGACTGGGTAGAACCTTATAGGTGCCTAAATGACTTGGGCTATGGTGAGAGTTGTGGAGAAATTGTGCTAGAAGTCTGGTGAGCTCTATCTCAACTGCAGGAGCAAGTCCCTGCAATTGTTAAGCCCCTGCAGTTGAGGCAATTTTCCTGCCATGCAGCAGTGAATTGTCTAATATGGCAGATTGTTGCATGTTTAAAAGCCTTATTAACGATATATCTCAACCTAGTTTCCTATCTTATCAAGCATGTTGAATGCTGAGAATTTGCGTTATGAAAGTCAGAGCTGGTCAGCTCACAGCTGGTGCAAGGTTGGTCACTATCAGCAACTCAGGGCATGATCCATGGGCACCAGCTGCATACGCCCCTCATCCTTGGACTTTGGCATCTCACATTTGCCAGTCCCTCAGGTTCCTTATGGTACATCTCTGATCTACTTGCAGGATGTTGGGAAAACATAGACCTACACTGCAGGATGCTCTGGCAATTAACACTGACAGGCTGCTGCAAGGGCACTTCATGTGCAGGGGCAGGCATTCAGCTGACAGACTGGACAAGGCTGCTTCTCAGGGTTGCTCGCTTGCTGTTCTTGCGTTCACTCACCTAAAACCTACCTGCATGGTTACAGCTTTTGAGCCTTGCCTTGCTTTGCCTGTTAGTGGACGCGTGCTTCAGCCAGAGTGTAATGTTATTAACACTGCCATATTTGACATGCTATGGGGGGGCGTGATTCTTCAGTTGTGGAGCTTCATAGACAGGAGTCTGGGTCTGCTCATTGAAATTGGGCAGAGGTCTGTGACAGTTACTGTCTGGGGTCTGAACGTTGATTGTTCGTGAGGGTGTAAGGCAGGGGCTATAAAGGCAATGGAGGGAATGCTGCAGAAAGTTACGCGCGGTTAAGGCTGGAAGGAAAGCAGAGGCAAATTTTGAGATGAGACCAGGACCACCACAAGGGCAATGCAAAGGATTGAGGTTTGCATCATTAATGTCAAGGTTCGGAGCAGGAAGGATAGTTGGAGGTGAAATTGAATTTGGTGGACCTGAATATTGGGTGGGGAGGGGAATGGGTAGAAATAATCTGACAGGGTTGTCTGAGATAAAAGCGGGCATGACACAATGCCCAGGGTTGGTAGAGTAAGCGTCACTTTGATGGGTAAAAGCACGACATCCACTTCTGGGAGATATTAGGACATTGAATGGGCAAACATGTGAATCATGGGTTTGCAAACTGCAGCTATACTTCATTTCCAATCATTCACCAACCATTTGCAATGCAAGCAGAGTAAACGTGTTTACTGTTTGAAAGCTGGCAAAAGAAATTTGTACCAAGCCATTAGAGGGAAAATTGCTGCATTGTTTGTCACGTAAGGATTACAATGGACTCTGCTGAATTCATCAATAAATTTCACAGTTGATGTGGGTCAAGGACTGGAAAGGGTTGGAGCACAGCAGGCTCTCCCTTTTCGATGTATTGTGTTGGTCACTCAACCAGTGTGGCACTTTCACCAGGCCTTGCTGGAGCTGAGTAGTGGACTGCTACAGACGCAATTCTCTCCTTGGGCCAGTCTCAGTGGGCTTCCTAAATAGTTTGGACAGAGTGCACTGCATCATCCTTACATTCTGTGATCTGTACAATTGGAGCTGGCAGCAATGGATGCTAAAGTGCCAGGGACTGGGAGCAGTCATCCCAGGGAAAGGATAAAGAAGCTGGGAGGAGAAAGTTCTCCTTGCACATGACAGAGCTCAGCTGCATCAAGCGCTAAAAGCCAGACAGGCCCTGAATGACACCCAATCCCATTAAAAAAAGAGCTGGGCGCAGAAGATCATCATGAAACGTCGAATAGGGGTTGATTATGATGCCAGCTGTTGGTTTGCATTGTGGGGGTGAACTGTGGCCTCAATTGGTTTTGTTTCTGTACAGTTTTGCTAGCTGTAAATAAAAGCTAAGGGCAGGAAAACTGATCAGCCTGATTGTTAAACAGTGAGTATTGTAAGAGAATAGGCGTGTATATAAAAGGGAGTGTTAACCATGCCAGCTATGTGCCACAAGCAGTGTGGCTTTGTGACTGCTGTATCAATGACATTGTTGATGCGTAAGGCATTGCCTGATTTCCAATACTTGTGTGGGTGCACAGTGGCTTATCAAAGATGGAATGGGCACCAGGAATGCAGTCTTTTGGTTGATATCCAGAGAACGGCAAGCTGTTCTGGAAATGGTGCATGGTTTAGATGAGATCAGCATCAGATGAGTGGAATGCCATTGGGGCAGCATATGTAGTTAATGAGGCACATTTGGCAACATAGGGCAAGAGATCTCACTAGGCCTCACAGTGAGAAATCTTTCACAAAATTGAACAAAATGACAGTTAGACAAAAAACATCTAATGTCATCCAATTTTTTTCTGAACTTTCACTATCTTTCATGTTAACACTGTAAGGTAGGGTAAAAATCTACATCAGCTTATGGATATACCCTGAACTGAAACCCTCTGAAGACATAAGCTTGAGGAAATTACTTTGGACTAAAATTCACTGAACTTTTGGACTCAAGAAATCATAGGCCTCAACCGAAACAGGAAGAGGCTGGCTGGAGATAAAAAGGTGTGGAGCTGGATGAACACTGCAGGCCAAGCAGCATCATAGGAGCAGGAAAGCTTGACGTTTCAGGCCTAGAGATGTTGAGGAAGGTGTGAGAGTGGGTGGAAATTGGAAGTAAAATTGATAAACTTTTCCAATTAAGGACAAGAAAGGGAGGCAGCACCGATGATATCATCAATATATTGGAGAAAGAGTTGTGGTTGGGGGGCCGGAATAGGACCGGAACAAGGAATGTTCCACATCTCCCACGAAGAGACAGGCATAGCTGGGGCCCATGCGTGCACCCATGGCCATCTGTCTGATATGATGAAAATGAGGGGAGTTAAATAAAAGTTGTTCAGAGTGAGGACAAATTTGGCCAGGCGGAGGAGGTTGGAGGTGGGTGAGGATGGTCCAGACCTTTGTTCCTAGAAGAAGCAGAGAACCCTGACACTATTCTGGTGGGGAATGGACATGTAAAGGGATTGCACGTCCATGGTAAAGATGAGGCGCTGGAGCCTGCAAACTGGAAATTATGAAACTGGCAT
>JAHRHZ010000024.1:27796632-27828415 GCA_024137785.1 Ginglymostoma cirratum
CCACACCTTGTTATCTAAGAGGCTGGTTGGGGTAGATTGGGTAATAAACAAGGCCAGGATAAATGTCTGGAATAGGTGTTAGCTTGCAGAAGCTAAAGGAAGACCCTCATTCACGCACTAGGTTAAACCAATGGATGCCAGACTGCAGGAAACAAATAACTTCAGACCTTCTGGAGCCTACAGAGGTACAAATTTCCAACCAGTGGTCAAGCACGGAAATACCGAACATTCCACGTCATCGTGCTACACGTAAACCTGTTTCATCTTTGGACGTTAGAACATTCACACCACTATTCAAAACTTAACAAATACCCATCCAAGGGAAATACTGGACATTCCAAACCATCAAAACCGTTCACCTTAATCGAAAAACCACTCTCACCTCCTCCAATGATCAGGAAGCTCATTCAGCACGGAGAAGTGGAACAATAGCTCGGCAGTTGAAACCAGATTTGGCGGGAGATAAAGGGGCCTGCAGTTGGGTACAACTGGGGGCCACGATCCCAGCACTGTGCACTGTGATACCAGCAATGTGCTTCAATTCCAAGTAAATGTGTGCTTTGAGGTGGGCTCTGTGTGTACCCGGAGTGATCAGTTCACGAGAGCAGTTCGAGGATCCAAACGAGAAGCAGGCCCCGCACGCGAAGGAATCCTTGAGCCAAAGCTGTGAGGAAGGGAAAGATCGTTCAGATTAGCGATTGAGAGAAAGGTTCCCGCAGATGCCTCTGATTCAAAGACTCCGCGAACCCCCCCCCCCCCCCCGGGAGCAGCCCTCGCATTCGCCGAAAACCATCAACTAACCACGAGCCTCCACAAAAGACACTGACATAGGCAACACCAGCAACATCCCCTACTATCCAAGAAAACAACCCGCTCTCAAGGACCACCAAGAAAGGAAAGAAACCCAAGGTACTCACCCGTCAGGTCCAACGTGGCTAATTGCACCAGCAGACACCACCAGACTGATGGTTATCAATGCTCGTGACCCTCTGCAGAGGCCCAGCTGCGGCAAGAGAGTACAAACAAGAGAAAGTCAAAATCACCTTCCACTCCAGAGGTGACCCGAAGGTTATTGAGACCCTCTAAACCATAGGGGAAGGACAGATTTGGGTCGAACGGTGTATAGCATCCCTAAGGAAGGGAAGTGGGGTAGGCCTTTCGGTTAGCAAGTAATCTCTTTTTGTCTCTCTCTCTCTCTCTCTCTCAGCCATTAGGTAACAATCACTCACTGTAACTATTAACCCCACTGTATCAATTCTTGGCTGCAAGGCTTAACTGAGGGTAAAGTTAACTGTGAGACAGGTCTCAGTCAAAATTAGTCTGGTTTGGTTTTTACTTTCCAGTTTTCCCGTAAATATATTCAATTTACCTGTTTTTCAATAAAATCAGATTTTTCTTTGCCTCTGAAGCAACGACCTCCTGTGTTTTCACACCACATTTCACTACATAAGCCCAGTGTCAGAACCAGGTGAACAATAAATCAGGTAGCACTCCCTACAACACTTGCTTTTTAATCCTGCACTTAAGACTTCTTGACCAACTACTCTTACACGATATGCAGCAAGTTGTCATAACGTCAGGATGCTCTATGAATCATAGTGTAGTGCTCCTTGAAAAGTTAAAGAAATTACCATTTTAGTCAATCCCATTGTATCTATGGTAACCAGCAAATAAGAGACATTTATGTGAAGTTAGAACATGCTTTTTGTTGGTTATGAGGAAGATCATACTTTTCAGGCTTATATCTCAGATTGTACATATCATCCTGACTTAAATCACCCTCTTATACATGTTATTTGGGCATGCTTGCTTTTCTACATTGCATACCATTTCAGCAAAAACAGAGATACTTTGACATACTGTAATTTTCAGTCACCCAAACAGTGTCAAGGATGAAGTATTCTTCTAAGTGCTTGCAATTTTTTTTGTTATATTATAGGCAGTGAAAAGCATTTGTAAAAGTTCCCTTAACTGACTGTTTTTCTTTTGTCCAATAGAACACATTTTAACGTATTTTTACAGAAAACGAGAATACTTTTTTCCCGTTAGAAGAGCATTCTTGCCAAATATATTGCTGTCATATATTGCTATTCATTAAACAGAGGTGTTGAGTTGATTTTGGCTGATAGTGTAATAGTGTAAAAGAGTGTAAAACAGGTGACAATGAGTCAGTAACTTATTTTGTGTCTTCCTCTATTTTTTTAATTCCATTAAAGACAGCAACGAGAGATGAAAAATGGGTTGTCAACTCTGGGTTGGTCTTTTTACACGAGGAATATATACGAACAAAAGTAGACCATTAAGGGTCTCAAGCCTGTTCTGCTATTCAATAAGATTGTGGCTAATGCGGCCTAGCTACATGCACTGTCACACAAAGTGTACATCAAACACCTTGTTAGTGATGCTGTAACATTGCACCAGTATCTGGTAAACTACACTCCATATAAAATGTGCACACACCATTAAAGAAAGACAGGACTAGAAAGGTTAATAATATTTAATGATAAATTTTATTCATAATAACTAATTAGGCTAATAACTCATGACTTTAAAGATTTAAAATCATTTATACCAGATTGTCTATCCGAATGTTTCTCCAATGATATAACAACTTTGAGTGATGGCAGCTGATGTTTCTGTGGAGAATCTTTTGCATTACTGAAGGGACAATTTGTATTAAATGAGACTTTGGGGTGTCAGGGTGCAGATTGTAAAATATAATTTGAGTGCCTGCCACTCTTACCCACTGACTTGAGAGGAAGTGGATAGTAAGCAGTCCCTACCATTTTATATGAGTCACAATGTCCCTACTTTCACCACCTCCTGTCTCCACCCCCAGCACAGCATTCCAAAATTGAAAGTTTCTTCAAAACACTTTTAATAAAACTTTTAGTTAAGCATGTAAATTCTGGACATATGTTCAAGTAAGCTCTCGATATAGTCACATGACTGTTGAGAGTTATTCGATAGTGCATTAACGTAACTAGAATGTATTTAGTGAGACAAGTAAGGATAATACAAATGACATTTTTCATTGAACACCTTTGTTTTTCAAGCATTGTTCAATGTGTAAAATAACTGAACGCTGCAGAATTAGTAACACAGTTATCTCACTACAGAATACATATCCTCAACAAGGTCATAGGTTTGGTTCACAGATCATTTTTGTCTAAAATGCAATCTAGGTCATTGCAATGAGCTATGGAGGTAGGAGGTTTACAAATGAAGAACAAAGAAAATAAGAGTAGCCATTCAGCCCCTTCAACCAGCTTTACATTTCAACAGGAACATGGCTAATAATCTCTTTCAAAACCATTTTCCTGTCTATCCTCAAGTTTGTTATTTTTATTGTCTAGAAACTTAATGACCTGTTTGTTTAACATAACTGACTCTCCACGGACTTTTGGTGTAGACAATTCCAAACAATAAATACAGCTGATAGCAAAACGCTCCATCTCTGTCGATTGTAAAGGTGCATGAAGATTCTAAGGGCATAAGGCAGATTGATTCTTTGAGGGGGCAGGCAATATTTACCAGCAGGTTCAGATGCTAAAATTCATGTAAGATGAACAAAATGGAGCCTTGAGCTTAAATAGTTTTGTCCACATTAGACGGAAGATGCCATCATAGTAAAGGAGTTTGCATTAAGAGTGGCTACTTTGAGGTTCATTGGGAAGCCTATTACAAAACAAAAACCCTACTGATTATCATTAAAAGAGGTTACGTGTCATTTTGTTGGCAACAGCCAAACACTATGCCTGAAAGGGACACTCAGCATTTCATGGTCACTTTCTACTGAAGCTAAGCTGACCTCTGAAACACAGATAGACTTTGCCAAGACTTCACCAACTCTAAAGACATTGACTCCATGAATTTAATAACATCATCTGAAAAAGTAGAGCTGTGCTGCACTGCTTTATTAAATATCGCATAGGGTGTACACAAAGAAAGGGAATGATTTGGAATTCAATAACCCCTTTGGTATTCATCTTGTCTATCACTTGGAGTGTAAAACTGACCATGAAAGTGAATAACTTCCAAGAATTAACTCTAAATCAATAATCTTGTAAAATGGTCAGTCAGTGTCATGATATTTGCTTTTGCTATGAAATATTTGCTCCAATTAAAGTCTGACAATCACACTCACCTGTCCAGAGTTTGACAAATTTGACATATTTCTTGAGTCGGCGAAAAGGTTCATTATCAGTTAAAGCTAAACTAAACTATAACAATGTTGTTGTGGAATATAAGGTCATTTCTGCCCCAGCAATCAATTAGAATATCAATCATATAATTTTATATATATGATAAAGTAAGAAAAAAAAACACAATTTGAACATTTCCAATTGTCCTAGCCGTGGCTATTACATTGTTAAGGATGATATGTCTATCTGTCTGCAATCTTGAACTTAATGGATTATCATATTCCAACTAAAGTGAGAGAGAGAATATGATTCTGGGAGGCTGTGACGTAGTGATAATATCACTGGTCTAGCAATATAGGATCCTAGGGCAATATTCTGGCATCAAGGGTTTGAATTCCAACATGGCAAACGGTGGAATTTTTGTTCAAAAGGTAACTGGGTTAAAAAAAAATGCCAGCCTAATGGTGACCATGTAGTTAGTGTTGTTTGTAGTAAAAAAGAACACCCAGTTCACAAATGTTCTTCAGCAAAAGAAATGTGCCACCCTTACCTGGGATTCCTAACCTATGTGTGAGTCCAGATGCACAGATTGACTCTTAGTATCTTCTGAGTTATTAGGTCTGAGCAATAAATGCTGGCCTTGCATGCTACTCCAATATCCTATAAGAGAATAAAAAGAAAGAAAATGCTTTTCATCCTCCTTACACTTGTATTTAATAATTTTCACACATTTCCAAGCTACTTTTGTTTGTTACTAATTCCAGGGTGTACACATTTGCTGGGCAAATAAGTTGTGAATTTAACATGCATGTTGTTATTTACGGGTATTTACTCAGCCATTTTTGGCATGGAAGAGATGTGCCACGAACTGCATTTCACCATTGACATTGTGGGTGTGTGGAGCCAGTCCATCATTAGACTCACAGAAGCGACAGCCTGTCTTCAACTTCAGATGAGTTTTGAGAAAATGAAAGTATGTCCCTCAAAAAGAATATAAATTAAACCTGCCACAGAAGAATGGCTGATTGCTCTAAGAATTATGAAGCCTTTCAATGGTAAGATTGGTGATCCTAGAATATAATTTAACCTTTCTAAAATATCTCCACAGAGACAGGTATCCCAGCACCAAGTCACCCATTTGTTACACGTGGATAGTCATTGACATTGATCCAACTCTCTCACAGCGAGCTCTCAGAATAAGCGGGATGTCTGACACTCCTGTTCTTATCTATCAGCCAAGGCTCCCTGATTGGACCAGATTAACAGCCCCAATCAGGGAACTCATATTCTATGAGGTCCACCTGGCTGACCTCATTATAATCACTACACTCTCCAGCCAATAAAAGAAACAACTGAAACAATGGGTTTTTCTTGCAGACAGTAATTTGTTCCGCCAGATATTTTGAAAAGAATACATTTAATGTTACCTTTTGAATTATTCTTTTTACTTTCAATTGCTTCATTTTCCCTTAATCTAATCTTGCCTCTGTCTCTTTCTGTCCGTGATTCAACTGCACTCCAACCTATTACTCTTTATCATTCCTTTTTTTAAATCTTTAGATATTATTGGTTTAGCAGATTATTGATATAATCATTTAGTACAGACTCAAGTGTCCTATTTCCTCACTGCATTGAGTTAAATGAAGACAACTTATATTTATATAGTATTACTAAAAAAAGACACACTTGGTCAGAGTTGCTTTTTAATCTTGCACTCATCATGACATTTGCAAGAAAACCCATTTGGAACAAAATAACAGTTTTATTTGGAAAAAAAGAACATCTGCACATTTTGTGACTGTTTCTACTTAAAATGTACAACAGCCCTTCTTTAGTCCTTACATCAGGGCAATGCCTGGTTACTTTAGGCAAAATTTTGTTATTAACTGTCAGCCATCATCTGATACATCTGCTAAACAAGGTCCTTTTGCTAACTGATCAGAACACTATTCTCACGTGGCATAAAAAAGTTGTTATTCCTCACATTGGTATTCTTGGGAATGTCCTAATGTGTGTGAGAGGAAGAAACATTAAAAAAAACTCAATTTCTGTACAGCCAAACAATTAACTGCATAACACTTTTCATGTCATAAAATATCCCAAGGAGCTTTACAGGAGCATTATGGGATGCAGTATGACATCATGACATGTAAGGAGATATTGGATCAGATGACTAAAAGGAGATCAGTTTAAGGATTAAAGTGTTTAAGGAGAGGCAAGATTAAGGATAGGAATTATAAAGCTACTCCGTGCCTCCTGCTATTTATATTGTTTGTTTAATTTTCTCTGGATCCACACCCAGACTTAGCCAAACAAGCATGGTGAACATCAATAGCCAATACAATCAATCATTGTACAATTAAACACTGAATTAATGTTAAAAGAGGGTTGCATGGCTAGAAGACCTCATAGACATAGAAAGAAGGCAAACCGTGGAGGGATTTCAAACAAAAAAATAGCATTTTGCAATGATTTTACAACAGGGGGCCTGTGTCGATGACCAAAGGCAGGGTGGGGAATTTGTAAATGGGATTTGGTCCAAGTTAGAACAGGCGTAACACAAGTATTGGATAATATTGGCTTCGAGGCTTGTGTGCTAAATCTGTGGAATTTGAGGTTAGCACGTTCAATTTATGGTAATCAGCAATCAGAATCAAAATTTCATGTGGAAAAACAGTCTCTCAAATAGTTGTCTTACCGGCAGAGCAGCCACATTGCTCCTATCTTTACCTTTTCAACACAATCCCACACATAGTCTATCTGGAAATCAGACTTTAAAAGGATTGTACATTTGAAACCAGAAAAAGAAACAGCACTGACAATCTTCTGAATATCTGGCAACTATTTCAGATGAAAAGTCACAATAAGATTCCCATCCAGTTCTGCACAGTGAAGAACATATAAATAATGATGGGCAAAAAGATTGCTGCATCCCATCTAGCTTGGCTCATGAAATTGTCATGCTTTATGTAACACTTTCTTTACCTATGATGATCTTCTGGGAGAGCGAACAAGACAGATTTAAAACCAAGGGAAAATGAATTTGGGAACTTCCTTTCAGACCTCCTTCATCGATCAAACAATCAATCAAATCCACAAGATCACTCTAGACCTGAGAGTTCCATGTAGTCCGATATATTGTTATGAGGTGATTAGCCGACAGGAAAAGGTCTAACTTTAACTTTGAGGAATACTATATCATATTTCCCACACTCAGGTCCAAATTTGGCCTCAGTTTTGCCACAAACTTTGATGTTGCGGCAAAAGGCAAATTCAGGCTCTGTACTTGTCAACTACTGGAACACGTCGGTAATTTTACAACAAGACTGGGCACCCACAGGCTCTGTATTCAATCACAGGATTTGAGGCCTCAGTGTCACCCCAGGAGAAGTATTTATAGCTGAACCTTGGGACTGGGACAGATAAGTTTAACACATATCACGTGGCCAAGGACTGAAGTGGGAAATCCCTCTGGGGATATTGTTGAGGTTGGTTCTACCCTGATAATGCCCTCTTCTTTGGAATCTGGCTTTGAAGGCAACCAATCCCAACCGCTCCATTCCCCCACCTACCACACCAACCCCCCCATCTTAGGTCATTGCAAGGAAGTTGCCATTTAGCTGCCAATTTCCCAAAATGACTTTACCTCACCAGCCAACCTCCATCTCCTCTGGACCAAAATATTTCTGGCCAAAGGACTTTTTTTGGCCGGTCTCAGATGTACAGTAAGGGTTGGCCATATGTTGAGAAGAACTAAAGATATAATTTTTTGCAGGTACTTACCTAAAAACCATTTCCTTTTTTGTAAGGATCTAAATGGCTAAATCAGTAACATGATTTTAGATGAGTTAGCCCATGGGATTGTTCTTTCACGAGATTGATGAATAGTTTCCTGTTGGTCAAGAGTACAAAACATTCAGGTGATCTGGTTTCATTCAGGAGGCTGGGTATGGATAGTTGCATGGTGAACCTGCATATTTAATAAGCCAATTTGTGTGTGGGTAGGTGCATGATCTTGCTGTCACTCAGATAAGCAGTTTGAAGATTATTTGTTTTGTAAATTGAAGTCCACCGTGTGTATCGTCTCAAGATCAATAACGTCAGTCATTCCCTTTGGTTATCTGCCTGCCTGCTTTTTATTTTCTGGAAGTTGACTCTATTTGCCCTTTATCTGGTCACATAGCAGTGGAACAGGAGGCAGTGTAACGACTAGAATCCCTTGTGATTGAGCCTGGCTCATTAATCTCTATCATGACAGGCTGAGTTAGCACTTGGTGAGGCATCATTTGGTTTACATTGGATCATAAATTGCTTTGTTCCCTGGAAGGTAAAACAGATGGAATATGATAAAAGCTGTATGGCACAGTCAACAGAACTGTTCATCAGTTGTCACAGTAGATAAGGAACATGCACTCGGTGGGTGGGTCACGTTTCATGTAAAATCATGAAGTCTGCTTGTACACTTAAAATAAAAGACTTACGTTTCTCTAGAAAGTTCTATGACTTTGGAATGTCCCAAAGTCCCTTACAGCCAATGAAGTACTTTGAAGTGTAGTGGCCTAATGTCACGTGGGAAAGGTGGATGTGAATTTACACACAGCAAGCTCCACAAACAGCAACATAATAATGAAGGAATAATTGTTCTATAGTGATTTAATCAAGGTAGAAATATCAGCGGTGATGCCAGGAAAATCTGCCCTCCTCTTTGTCAAAGTAACCACATGGCAAAGTAAACAGGGCCTCAGAATAACTTCACAATCAAAGGGTGTTACTTACAATGCAACATTTGTTCAACAATGCACTGAAGTGCAAGCTTAGATTTTTATGCTTGTGAGTCTGGAGTGGGCCTTGAACTCACAGCCTTCTTGCTCAACGATAAGAGTATGGGCCACTGTACAGTGAACTTCTCATTTAAGAAGTTTTTGCTGTCTTGAAAGTTTGGCGGGAGCCCACATGAAACTGGCACCATGAGCAGTAGGAGACTAGGAGGGATAATGTTTAGGAAGTAAAAACAAACACAATGTCTCTTGATGCCTTTGAGCATGTGCCTGTCGCAATTTTTACAGCTAGAGGTTGCAAGCTGTCGAATTATGACACACTGGCTCAGTGGTTAGCACTGCTGCCTCACAGCACCAGGGGCCTGGGTGCGATTCCACCCTCAGGCGACTGTCTGTGCGGGGTTTGGACATTCTCCCTGTGCCGGCGTGGGTTTCCTCCGGGTCCTCCGGTTTCCTCCCACAGCCCGAAGATGTGCAGGCTATGTGGATTGGCCATGCTAAATTGCCTGTAGAGTTCAGGGATATACAGATTAGGTGGGTTATGGGGGATGGGTCTGGGTGGAATGCTCTGAGGGTCGGTGCGGACTGGTTGAGCCAAAGGGTCAGTTTCCACACTGTAGGGATTCTATGATCTATGAAAACGCCCGTTCATGCCTTAGCTAAAGCATTTCAAGCCAGTCTACAGGAAACAAACAACCTCAACAATTTCAGACCCTTTGGAGCCTACACAGGTATAAACCCATTCAATTCCAAACCAGTGCTCAGGCACAAAGTTACTGAACGTTCCATACCATTGTGTTACATGCAAACCCGTTTTATCTTGGAACCTTTACACCACTATACGAACTCACCGATACCCACCCAAGGGAAATGCCGGACATTCCATATCCATCAAAACTAGCAATTTCAATTGAAAAACAATTCTCAACCATTCCAGTGCTCAGGAAACCCTTTCAGCCCCAAAAGGAGGAAGAATAGCTCACAGATTTGGCGGGAGATAAGGGGGGCCTGCAGTGGGATATAACTGGAGACCCCAAGCCCAGTGAAGCGAAGAGTGAGGCAAAAGGAAAGAGAAGCAAGAAAAGGCAAGGGAATTGAGAGAAAGAGAGCGAGAATCCTGCACCGTGAGTGGGGCACCGTGAACCAGCACTGCGAGGCCAACTACTGAGCAGCAGAAAACTAACTGCGAACATCTACTTGACATCCAGAGGCAACTGAAGGCATCCCAAGACACTAAACACCAACGAGGGCAACACCAGCAGCATTCTCCACCATTCGCAACAACAACCTCTTCATAAGAAGGAGGAGAAGAAAAACCAGGGTACTCACCAGGCCAGTCCCACAGGTCCAACCTCATAGACAGACACCGCCAGACTATTATCGATACCTGTGGCCCTTGCGGAGTCCCAGCTACGACAAGCGACTACAGACAGAGCCAGTCAAAATTATGTCTTTCACACCAGGAGTGAGCCGAAGGTCATTGAGACCGCTGACCCAGCTGGGCTAGTCATAGACAGGGAAGGGGAGTTTGGGGTCAACGGTGTAGGGCACCGGTAAGGAAGGGAAGTGGATTAGGACATGGGCTCAGCAGGTAATTTTCTCTCTGTCTCTCTCTCTTTTCTATATTAGTATAAGTAACAGTCACCCACTGTATCTATTTTACGTACTGTATTAATTAACTGGGGGTTAAGTTAACTGGGAGACAAAGTCTCAGTCAGAACAGAAGGGTTCTGATATTCACTTTTTTATTTTGTTTTCTGTAAATATATTAATTCTGCTTGTTTGTTTAATAAAATCAGAGTTTTCTTTGCCTATGAAACATTTGCCTCCAGTGTTTTTTTTTCCACCACGCTACATTCCAATCATAAGCTCAGTGTCAGAACCAGGGAGCTGGTAAACGGTGAACCAGGCAGCACTCCCTACAAGAGAGAATAGGTACTCCCTACAAGTCTGATCCAGCAGTTAATTGTTTTTTAGAGCACTTTTTGTGGACCAGTAGAAGCTGGAGGCGATCAACCCTGACATCTCAAGTAAACCTTCAGGTTTCATTCTGCCAATTCCACCCATCATCTGCCATCTAGCCCTCAAATGTGCTCAATGCCTACTTCCAAACCTATGTCTTATAGTTTTAAGGTGTCATGAAATTGAGCTTGGTTTTCTGATGTTGACACTTTACAATAGGCCTACAGGGTGACATAAAACTGCTGCTCATCAAATTTGTTTACATAATTATGTCCATTTGTGCATACATATTCCAAACCACTTTTAAAACTTTTTGCATTTGCCCATGTCACGTCGCTATTATTTCTGAAGTATTCTTTGTTCTAAATATATGTGTTTCTCACAGCTCCCTGTGCTTTTAAATTGAGGCTTTGAATTAAGAAAACAAAGGATAAATTTCAGTTTCACGGTAAGCAAAGATTTTAGATTTTATTGTCATGTATACCCAAGTACAGAAGTACAAGTGTGCGGTGAAAAGTGTATAACGTCACCACACATGGTGTCATCTTAAGTACCAAGGTACTTATCTTCGAAAAAAGTTTAGGCCCAAGGCTGTAAGAGAAAAGCGAGTTAAAAAGTTAAGCATTACTCCATATAATAGAAGAAAAATAAAGAAATAGGTAATAGCTTACATTAAAGTCTTCCTTTGTTTAAACTAGGAAAATAAAGGGATAAGTTAAGAGGTCAACAGTTTTTGATGAGTCCTTCACTTGCTCTGTTGTCTGTTGTCGATGCCACCATAGATACTGTCGCTGCTGCTGAAACTGCTGCCTCTCTGATCCTCCCCGGTGCCTCAGGAACATGCTTGGGTAAGATCCACTTACACACCAAGCCAAGACATCACGAGACCAGCTGACATACTGCTGAGAGACCAGGCTAAGAACCGCCACGAGCTGCTGAGAGACCAGGTCGGATCAACCATGAGCTGCCAAGAGTCCAAATGGGGCAAAAAAGAGAAAAAACGGGGAAAGAAAGAAGGAAACAGGAGGCGCTCCGGTTGGAGCGTCCTACTCTGCCGCCATCTTCACTGGAATGTAAAGTCATCATAACCCCACTCTCATTAGAGAAAGATGAATGATGGTTGAGGGACAAGATAGAGAAGGTTGTACCTTCTCTATAACATTAGCTCAAGCAAAAATTGAACCTATGCTGTTGGCATTCCTCTATATTGTAAACCAACCATGCAGGGAACTAAGCTAACTAGCACATTAACTACATGACACATCAGAGACTTCCCATCACATGCTGTCACTCAGATAAGTAAATCACAGTTTTGTATGTCATAAATATCCCTCTAACAAACATCTTTCAGGTTTTATTTGCAAAAGTATGCTCATAGATAATTTATAAACATATTCAGTACAAAAGGTCCAAAACGGTTCAATCCAGACTTTGCGGAAAATACAGCAGAATTTTGACATTGCTTATTAGAACTTCAATCCAATTATATCAAATGGACCATTTTCTAAACATGAAGGAAACCTATTTACATATCTCATAACCTTAATTGGAATCTCAAAATGTAACAGGCCCTTGTTATACTTTGGTTGAAAGACCTTAAATGGTGGCCTTGGCAGTAGCTGCCCCCAGGTTTAAAATATTGCTCAGCACTTTGCCTTGAAGCATGGAATGTGCCAGTCTGCAACACTTGGTTGAAATCAATTCTTTGCACTGGAAGATCAACGGGTTTTGGTCAGACCAAAGACTGTCTTTCGCGGATTTGATGGTCTTCCAGGTGCGGTCGATTTTTGTCTCAGTGTGCATCCCAGGGAACAGTCCATAAAGCACAGAGTCCTGCATCATGTAGCTGCTCAGGATGAACCTTTACAAAAACTAATGTGCCCGGACCTTCTTTACAAAGGCACATTCCAGAAGGGGATGTGTGACCTTCCTGCAATCATTACCCCCTGCCACCTCCCACAACCACTTTAAGAACAGCATGTGATGGAAGAGAGCATTCGTGCATCTCCTGTTCCCCAGAGCTTATTATGGGTCAACGACTGCCGCATAGACTTGTGGTCAAAGGTGTGTTCCTTTGCAATTTTTCAGAAATGCAGTATTTGTGAGAGATCAATTGCAGCCAACCATAATAACTAATTAGACCATTTACAATTGATTGACTGTTAAGTGTAGCTGACAGCAGTTTTAGGTAGATCATATAATAGGTTCTACGTAGATACTGTGATCAGACTTTACAGACTTTTGTTAACAACGGTTGGCCAGCACTGCATTTTATTTTCTATTCCACAATGATATGAAAGTCATCTGTCACTTTGTCACGCTTGACTAATTCCACAACCTCTAATGGAGTCAGGCTCCCAAATCATTAGATTGTTGGGCACAGTTCCTGCTCTCTTGGATACTTTTAATCAGCCTATTCAGACAGGTTATAACATACCTCTGGATCAGGTGGTCTCTACCAGAGGTAGGAATAGATTATAAGAATAGAGGACATAACATTGTTAACAATATTGAATTCCATATTGGAAAGTAGTGGTTAACTTTGTTTTCTTTATTATTTTGTGGGTTGTGGCTAGCATTTGTTGCTCCTGAACTGTGCATCCTTAAAGTCTATTCCAGGGGTCATTTAAGATTTAGCCCCATTGTGTGGACCTGTAGTTACAAGTAGGTACATCCAGGCAAAAACAGACTGAAGACATTGTGCCCACAAGAACCAATTTACCCAAATATACTTGTTAAAATGAAGCAGGATTTTGGATGTATAGCTTCTCTGATAGACAATGGAGGAGAAACTCCTTGCCCAAAACATGATTAGAATACTTGGAGCAGTCGAAAGATGCAGTTAAAGGGAAGCTCAACAGACACGGGAGGGTGAGAGGAATACAAGGCTGATTGCTGAAGTCGTGGCTGAAGGCTCCTGTGGAAGACAATCACTGACAGAACACTATTAAACCAAATAGCTTGCTCTTGTCCTGCAATTTTTAGTGAATTCTGTGCAAAACTTTGTGGGTGGATTTGCTGTGCAACCTTACATACTGACCAAGAATTTCTTCCACCTATTGCTCAACACATAATATATTTAGAACAATGTAAAATATTGTGAGGTTTCAGCAAATGAAATCTGACAAATTATATGCGCCATTGCAAGCTTACAACAACTGAGCCAGTAGAAATATCGGGCTTAGCACTCTGTTACTACTGACTGCATCAAAAACTACTTTGTACCTTAAGCGTTATTTCTTAAATGGTGGAATTGTTTGGCAGCCTCCCAAGAGCTTATTTTTCACTTAACTGAGCACCAAGTGTTGTGATGTGTCATATTCTGTCCAAGGCATTACAAGTTAACCTGACTAATGAAATAGCACAGCACATGGTGATATTTGTCAAGAACTGTTCAACAGTTGCCTTAAGCCTTCCTTATCTCTTATGACTGAAAACTGTTTGAAAAAGATTGGCAGCCAAACTCCACAACCAAGAAATGCTCTTTTGCTCAAGTTCATGCCTAATACGTATCCAGAAATTGTTGTTCCAGATTTTCTCAATTCAAATACAACTAAAATCTGTACCTTTTTTTCATTAGGAATTTCAATGTGGTAATACATTCAGAAGCAAATCTGTAATCAGATGGAAATGGGATCAGAGGTCCAAAGTTTTAATGCAACAAATCCATGATGGTGATGCTAGGTCTGTCATTCAGAAGCCCCTGCTAATGGTCTGGACCATAAGTTAAAATGTCTCCACAGTAGCTGATGGAATTTGAGTTCAAACAATAAGTTTAAAATTGAAAGCTGGCCTCAGTAATGGTGACCGTACAGTCACCATCGATTGTTATGAAAACCATCCAGCTCTTCAGGGAAGGAAATCTGGTCTTACGAGATTGACTTGCATGTAACTCCAGATCCACACAATCTGGGTGAATCTTAAATACCCTCTAAAAACCGCTACTTTTTAATAAAAAATGTACATTATTCATTTTTTTTAACAAAAACTGTTATTCTTGTTGCATCTGAAATAAAACATCTCCAATTATTGTGATACTAACAAGCTATGTTTATTTCTGATCCCTCTAGAATCTTCAGTCAAATGATCCAAGAGCTATTTTGAAGTAAAGTTGCTGTAATTTGCTAACTCCCATTAAGGATGGGTCAGTTCCCTACATGACATAGGCAGAGAGGGTATGTTGAAGTTCACTCAGTTGCTTTGGCAACTGGAATATTTTACTTGCATGTTGTAGCCTATGCATAGTGATAGCAGAGACTCCAATGTTCCTTGCCATTCTGAAGAAGAATCATACAGGACTTGAAACATTTAACCCTGTTTCTTTTTCTATGCATGATGCCAAATCTGCTGAGTTTCCCAGCATTCTCTGTATTTATTTCAAATTTCAAACATCTACAGGAATGTGCTTTCATATTAAGGAGAGGATCATTGTGTCTTCCGTTAATAATATTCAAATACCATATATTGTAGAATGTGGAAGTAGGCCATTCAGCACATCAGGTCCACAATGACCCTCTGAAGATCATCCCAACCAAACCCACCCCTCTATCTTATCTGTGTGACCCTGTATTTCCCATGGCTAGTCCACCTTGTCTGCACATCCCTGGACACTATGGGCAATTTAGCATGGCCAATCCACCTAACCTGAACATCTTTGGACTCTGGAAGAAACTCAAAGGATATGGAGAGAACGTGTAAACTCCACACAGACAGTGGCCCAAGGGTGGAATTGAACCTGAGTTCCTGGGTCTGTGAGGCAGCAATGCTAACCACTGAGCCACCACGTAGACCCATATGTTGATGTCTTGTGGTACAATGAATAGTGTCCCTACTTCAAAGCCAGAAGCTCAAGTGGGTTTGAGATCCACCTCAGAATTTGATAACCATGCAAGGTATGCTCATAGTGTGGCTAAACTGATTGAGTGTCAACCTGTAAATCATTCCAGCATGTGTGAATGGCAAGCAGTGAGAATAGGAAAGGTTCGTGGTTAGCCATGTGAAGGAAAGAGTGTTGGAATCTATACCATCACAATGCATAGAGTATAGATGCAAGTAAAAAATACAAAGAAACCAAAGAACTGTGAATAGTGGAAATCAGAACCAAAAACAGAAATTGCTGGAAAAAACTCAGCAGGTCTGGAAGTATTCGTGGAGACAAAGCTGAATTAATGTTTCGGGTCTGGTGACCCGTTTTCAGTTCTGAAATGTTCATGTCGGAAATGTTAACTCTGCTTTCTCATCACAGATGTAAAAAATATATGTTGCCACAGAAATTGAGTGAACTGTAACATGCCTCCTCTGGTCTATCAGGCAGAGAACTAAAAGCTTCATGAAAAAAATATTGCAAAAGAGATGACCAAGGGAGAAAAGTTTCCAACTGTACAGCACCCAGCTGGCTAAAGATACAAACAGCAAAGGTGACAACAAAGGAAAGGAATGTGCAAGAGGCTGGAAACAGAGAGGTGGGGAGTTAGATAGGAACTTGTACTGCTGGACGATACTTCTCAGAATGGAAGTGATGAAAACCTTTTGGAGTTGTAGGTAAGAATGAGAATTTAAAAGAAGTTTCAAGGAGCTGGGGGCCAACGTAAATTGATGAGAATTGGGGAGATAGCCTATAATGTTCCAAGTCTCATTTTCCTAGAAAAAATAGAGTTAGAATAGGCTGATCCAGGAGGACATGGCACTGGACACCAATCAAAAGAAGTTGGGAGCAAAGAAGTAAGGATGAAAAATACACTGTTGAGGTATTTGGCAGAAGAATGAAGCATTGAGAAAAGGATCCCAAGGATTCACAGGTGAAAGTTGACTAACTTTGTGCTGGACAGCCATAGGATCAGAACATCACCTGTGTGTTGAATTGGATGCAAATCTTGCAAAATGTCTGTTTCAATTTGAGACAGTAGTCAGGAAGAGGACTAATCAGTGACAAAGGAATATAATTTGTGTCTAGGAAGCCCAGTGCCAACATCCTGCAAATCTTGTACTGTTTGAAGTATTATCCAGACTGATCAAATACTATTCAGAGTTAATGTTAAGGATGCTAATATTTTGAATGCAACTATAAACAGTCGTTTAGGAGCTGGGAAAAATAATCAAGGTTTGAAACTGAAATAACCTTTCAAATGAAATGGATTGGATCAGTTTAACTTGAAACAGACCAGAATCTTGAATGGTGAGACAATTAGCTCTTTGTTTGCTAAAATCTATTCCTTGAACAGAATAATGCATTTCCAAAGAAAAATAATGGCAGCCAAGTGGAATAATGCTGCTTCTGTTAATGAGACTTTAGTGTTGTAGACTATTACCTGTTCATTTTACATGTTCAGGACATAAATCACTGAAGGCTTTCAACACGTTAGCAGTTGTGATGTTCAGAGAACAACTGGGCAACAAATTAAAAAAAAGCTCTGTTCCCATTCTGTTTTTGCCCTTCTGTCTTTTTACTCATTCATCACATAATTAATCTAAAGGTAGTTTTGAATTGAAAATTATTTGAATGCCAAAGGGTGACAATAATCAACTAATAACAACTAAAATAATTTTGACAGTTGTCTTATTTCAGTCAGCAGTCAATCCCAACGTCTTTCTGAAAGACTCCCTTACCATATTCAAACACTTCTCTGCTATTGCATGTGATCCTACACTTTTATGCAGAAAGTCAAGTGATGAAGGATGGAACTGACACCAATGCTTACAGAGTCTAATAACCATTTATTTGCTCAGATACACATTACAAACACATTTCCTAATTTAAAAACATTGTTTCAGGCTGTTCCTTTGCTTGGGGCACCAGTGAATTCCCACTATTACTCAACACTTTTGTAAGATTAGATAAATTAGCATATTGTTAATAAAATGGGTACAATGTTCCCATTCCTTAAGGGGAATGGGAAATGGTAAGAAATGTGGGAAGAAAATGACAAGAATGAAACAAGTTGGATTCTTGATGTCAAGAAAAAAATCCACTTTTCTCTTCAGGTTTTAGCAGCAAAGTCAGAATATTGCTGATAATCAGAGGCTATCTTATTTTCATGCATTTGCACCTTGTGAAAACTTAACTCACCTCGTTTTATGTGGCTTACAATTCTCCCCTCCTCTTCTGAGAAACTACACCATGACCATTCCTGACTTGAAAGTCAGAGTGGTTACCTGACAGAAACAGCTCGCCGCTTCCTTCTCCAAGCTTCCATTTGAATGTTCCTTCACCAACATATTCTTGACTGCCACGGACAGCAGGGTCTGAAGTCCAACAAAGCTGGCATCAGTAACCAACCAATCTCACCACATTAACATGGCTGAAATACACCAACTCAGAATCCACTTCAATCCTTCAGGGATTTACTTTGGTGCTCAGTGATACCTTTGACTTGCGTGTACTTGTCAAATTACTTTGCATACAAGGGCTCAAAGATATCACACCCTGAAATGACCATTGCACAATAATCCTATCCCGAGCTGACTTGACTCACCCCTAACCAACAATTCCCTCTCACCTACACCGATGACACCCTAACAGTTTAATGCAGCTACCTTCATACCCCCCCCCACCTGATAACCCACCTGGTAGCCTTTGCCACCTCACTCATGTACTACCCTAGCTCCTCAGGTGCCACCCTAATACTGCACCCACCTTAGCACTTACCCTATAGCTCACCAACCATTCTACCCCCTCACACACCTGCTGTCCAAGATCATCACACACTTATCCACTACTATGCCTCCCTCACTCAGCTGCCACCCTAAACGCTCACCCTTATATCAATGGCACAATCCTTTAACCCACATTGACAAAATTCCAAGTTGAATCTAGTGATGAAATTATCATTTCACCTCATAGCCCATGTTTAAACAAGGCTTGTCTTATAGGAAGTAAACTCTCCTTCCCCTCTGCTGGCTTGAAGTATACTGTTTGGAAAGCCTGAGGAAGGGGCAATGCTCCAAAAGCTTGTGTTCAAATAAACCTGTTGGACTATAACCTGATGGCATGTGATCTTTGACCTTGACTGTTTGGAAAAGTACTTGGGCAAACTTAAAGCCTGTTCTCATTGGGTTTGCGGCCCAGAAGCTTTCAAACACAGTCCCCATTGGTCAACCTCACACTGGCAGGCCTCACAAACAGCTGGTGTGCAAAATGAACAAGTCACATTGTGCCATAGGGTAACCATCTTCACTTGACTCATTGAATTTACCCAATTAGTGTACACTCAATGTTGGTGCCTCTCTGTAAGACAAAAAGGTTCCATTCCCTCAACAGTGACACTGTTCACTCACCTTGAAAACAACAGTGGTGAAACATTAAAAATTTCCTTTGTTCAGTTAAAAGTCAAGAAGCCAACCATAACTTTTGGGAGCTTTAGCTCCTTTACGTAGATGGGAGACAAGAATCACTGTCATAGAGGATGGTTTCGTGAAGAGCTTTTAATCAAGGCATTTTGATCCATTAGTCAGCAGGGCCCAAGAGAGAAATCATTGACCGTAGCAGCTTGGCCTGTTCCTGGACCACTTACTTGTCAACTGCTCCCCTACACCATTCTCCCTGACCAGTTGTTCCTCACACTTTCACCGACCTCCTCAGGAATGCATTTCTTTTCAATTGATTTCAATCTCCGTTTAATATGTCAACTCGGAACTAATACATCAAAATCGTATTTACTTTTCATTTTAAGCCAGTTTTGACAAAATCAGGATTGTGCAGTTTTTAACTACCACCAGCTTTGCATTTCAGTTATGACATTCTGATGTAGCATATGTTGTCTCTGTTTCCTCACAGACTTTATATGCTGAGGTGAGATATACTGGCACCTCCACCTCCTTGACAGCATCATCCTGCATTTATTATTTTTCAGGCTATACTGACTGAATTCCAATATCTTGCAGATACTTTACTTTTTTCCTGTTACGTTAACTCTGTCAAAGACATGATTTCCAACAGATGGTAACAGAGAAATCTCAATTAATTTACAGCCATTTAATTTAGTTTTTAAAAACTTGCATTCAGCCTGAGACATGCATAGTCCCTCATTAGGACTTGTGTTAATTCAGATACAAAGTTTAAGCTAATTCTTCGCTTCAATTCTATTAAACTCAAAATATTAACTCTATTTTGCTTTCGACAGATGCTGCCAGATCTGCTGGGTTTTTCCAGGACTTTGTTTTTATTTCAGACCCTCAGTGTCTACATGATATTGCTTTTATTTTAGACAAAACTCATTGGATTGAACTTTCCCAAAAATTGGCTGTATTAATTTTGAAGAGTGGCAAGGAGGGATTCTCTCCATGATCTCTAATGAGTTCTCACATAATTCTCCACAGCTCACCTTGCCATGCCTTTATGGCAACCCACTCGTGCCATTGTACTCTCCCCAGCAACAAAGTAATTGCCACTATGAGGATGTCCTGTGATTTCTGCCCCTCGCACCATATTTAAAGCTTTGCTGTGCATTTTGTCAAGTCTGGCTTGAAAATGTGCCCATTGTGGGATGGGAACAAAAACATGAAAAAATAGATTTTGAGGGCAGCATAGATGACAATTAATTACAAACACAAGCTCATATTCGTGTATTGCTATTCTCCATCAGTACTAAGGATCAAGTTACACAGACTGTGAACTCCCAAGCATCAGACCATCGAATCTTTTTTAAGGGAGTGTTACTCTTTCCCAAATGCCCAGTGTAGGATAACATATTGTCATCGTCCAATATGGGACCTGGAAAACCTTCCGAAGGATTGTACAAGTGAACTTATATTCAATGACAGCAAAAAGCAAAGGAGAAAAGAAAAGTTGCATTTGCTTCCGGGAGAAATGGAGACTTCGCTTTCCAGCAAAAAGGCTACAATGAATGATCTCTGCACCCAGCTCTCATCTATTGCAACAGGGTTATGAATTTATTTCTGTCTGGCTTGATTCTACATTGTACTAGCATGCTGAAAGTGACATTCCTCCTCTTTAATGTCCTCATCTTCCTTCTTAGAAGCCTTTTGCTGCTCTCCCAGATTTCAGAATCCAAGACATCACCTCATTGAGTCATGCAGCACAGAAGCAGACTCTTCGTTCCAACCAGTCCATACCAAACATAATCCCAAATGAAACTAGTCCAATCTGCCTGTTCCCCACCTATATCCCTCCAAACCTTTCTTATTCATGTGCTTATCCAAGTGTCTTTTAAATACTGTAATAAAGCCCGCATCCACCACTTCCTCAGGAAGCTCATTCCACAAGTGAACCACCTTCTGTGTAAAACATTCACCCTTCATGTTTTTTTTTAAATCTCTCTTGTCTCATCTTAAAAATATGCTCCCTAGTCTTGAGATCCCCCACCCTAGGGAAAAGACACTGGCCATTAACCCTATCTATTGCCTGGTCCAGTTTTGCAGAGCACAGCACACCAGGATTATGCAGCACACTCTGTTTGGAATGCATTGCAAGACCTCCAGATCTATCCGCAAGCCTACTGGATCTTTCTCTTGTTCCAATAACCATGGTTGAAAAGTTGGCTAAATTGTATCTCATTTCAGGCTCAATCAGAGGGTGTGCAAAAGAGTCACCAGCCATGGTTTCAGAGGGTAATCCTTACTTCCCAAATAACCCAACTTTGTTTGCATCTCACCCATCTGGAAGGAATGGCAGTGAGGGCAATGCACACTGTGTCTCATATACCATATCTTCATCCTCAGGGGACCTTCAGTGATGACTTCTCCACATGGAGGTTTTATGGCAGCTGCTCAAGATTGCTGATGGCATATGTTTCTCCTCAATTGCCCTCCACCTCTATTGCACTGCAGTCACACAGAGGATGACCCGGTGTGGCTGAATCCAGTGGTCATGATTCCAGTGAAAGTTAGTATGGAATATCAGAAACCTAGTAACGTGGGCAGCCAGAGTTCACATCATATACACATAAATGATGGTTTTGCATAGCCACCTATACAAGAAGGGCATGGAATTCCTGAACATGGAAATGCAGCTTAGGGTACCTTGTTCTAATGTATGTAGTTGTAGCCATGCTGTGTAAATACAGTAGGAGATTGTAAGTGTGTATAATTCCTGAAACCTTGTTTCCTCACCACAACCATCTCCCAAGAAAGCCAGCTCCATGCATTTGTGTACCCTCCGAGAGTTTGGATCCTCTTTGTGAATTGTGGCCCATATGTGAGACTTTTAAGTTGCTTGTGATTACTTCTGTTTCTAATGCTCTTAAAACTTCAATGACCAATAACATGTTCAAGATTGTTTGTAACCAGCATTTATACCCACAGTCAGACATTGTAATGCATTTTACATGCAGGGTGCTATGATCACAGATGTCTTCAGTTTATGGTGTGAAAGTGTCTGGATTACTGTAATTCCCCCTTGAAAGATCTCACAGTAGAGCCTTCGTGCTGATGCAGTTGAAAAGAAACACTTATTCTGTCCATTCCTGGTGTGGTTGCAAGCATTTTGCATTTTTATTGTGCATTTACAATTTGGCTGAAGGCGGAAGACAGTGCAGGTTGTGCTTGGCAGACTGAGTCACAAGCTTAGCCTGATTATCAAGGGTAACTCTCTGACATTCTATGTTCCTTTCATCCATGCACTATGATTGATTTCTATGCATCTCATCAACTGACTTTACCACAAACTCCTAGCCTGATTGAATGAGAGACCTAAAGGACTGGCCATGGTCCACTCTCTGGACTGCTGTGATATAAAACGCGTGAAATGATTTGGAGGCTCATGCAGCACATTTGGCACAAGATGCAGCTGTGTTATTGACACAGCACAGTGCTGCACAGAAACGCGGCTCCCCCTACCCCTTAAATAATCATTGCTGACAACCAGGACAAGGTCCTGGTTTTGTGGCTACACTGAAAAGCAGGGGAAAGTAGAATTATTGCGAGCTTGTAAGTCCTGAATGAGACGGCCCTGAATGAGATGGCAAAGTGCAAAAAAGAAAGCAAGGAAAAGATGCTGGGACTATCTAAATAGGTGTAAAATGAGTGAGTGCTCAGAGCAACCCACAAATTCTGAGGCATATCTTGGTTTAATCCATGCGTGATTTCTTTATTTAAATACAGGTAGGTGTCTAGCCCTGTGTACAAAGTGGCCTGGAAGCAACATTGCAAGTAAAGGTGTCAGTATGCTCCTAAGCATGGTAAAGTCACATAGTCTCACCAGACCATAGGGCTGTTCTTTCATGAGAGAGAGATGACTGGTGGTGGTTTGACTTAAAGGTCATGTGCCTCTTGCAAATGGTGAAGTTGAGCAGGTGAATCCTTCACAGTAATCTCAGCTGGTGAGAAGTGGAAATCTGCATTATAAGTGAGTTGCAGATTCACCAGGGGGGTGTTGTGAACCTGCTATATATCTGATACCATCTTCCATGAATGGAGGATGCATGCATTCATTGCCATGAAGTTGTGAGATATTGTATTATAGGTCTCTTTTGCAACCCACTCACAAGCACTCTATATTTAATAATACCATGTTCTCATTCATTCAGAGCTCTTACTAACCACTCACCAGCGCACTATGTTTACTATCCCCCATTTCATTCATTCATTCATTCATAAAACCATGGTCTTATAGTACATTTTACTATTACAAGATAGACTAAATTAAAACACCACTTGCAATCTATTAATGATTCTTTACGCCTTCAACCCTTATTGGTCCCATGCTGCAAGCAGTGTTTAGACTTATTTCTATATCAAAGACTATCCCTGAATAAGTGTTAATATTGCAACCTATTCACAACAATGCCATTCCCGCCATCGTGTCTCCATGACTCGACCAAAACTATGGAAAGAATATAATATTAATCAGGCCCATAGCACCCGTCTCTCGGACTTGAACAGGTTGCTGAACATCAAACAAGCTTCCTCTACTGGCATGTACATGTTAAATATATTCTGAATAGGGCCTCTGTTCCCTTGAAGGAAGTTACTATCAAAAGAGTACTTCCATGAAACTGCATGAATGAATGTGTAAGAACTGTCAAAACCAGCAACAGTAAATAAAATCTCATGACCCAGGTGCAGTTTAATACACTCTCTACACTAATTAAGTACTTGTATAATTTCTACTTATTTAGATCATTTAGGTCCAGTATTTTTATTAACATTTACTAACTTAAAAGATGAAAGGACTAACATCTCATAATTATGCAAGCAGACTGGATAGGAACTCTAATCCCATCAGGAGTAACAGCCAGAATTTAGTAAAGGTTTAAACCATCTCCTGCTTCTCCAGGACAGATGTCATGTAAACGTTTGCGTACTATAGATAGAATTATGAATACCATAGTGCTAGAAATTTAATGCATGTAAGAACTGCGTATAAAGAGGCTACTGTAAGAACTATACTTCAGACTCCATTGTCATCTTGAATTGTGCTACTGCAGATGCCCAATAAAGAGGTTATTTTCACCACTCACCAATTTCGGCTGTTATTTGAAACATGATCCCACAAAGCATATCTTGAGATGTTGTAAATGACTGTGCAAGATCGAAGCATGTGAGAAGCTGGACTGTCTGGTACCATTTGATTTTTGTGTTGGAGTTGTTGCCGTCTAGTTTGTCTCTGGTGTGAGAGAATAAAAGAACTACAAATAACTTAAGTAAAATTCGGTACTGATAACATGTTAACCCATGTAAATTGGCCTCTTGCCACTCAGTTCTCATCTTAGCATTCAAAACTTGGTTATAGACTTGAACTTCACATTGAGAATCTAATTGCCATAATTTCCCAACTGAATCTCCTTTGTCCACATCGCTCAGGGATTGGGAAAATGTGGCCCTTTAAGTTAAATTGCTGAGAATACGGAAACTGTGGTGGGCTTTATCATGAAACTCTCCAAGCACAACTTTTCAATACTCTTTTCACCATTGTTTGCATTTAATATTGCGTGTGAGGAAATTAATTGAAGCTTCCTACAAAACAGAATGTCAAGGTTACAATAATCCCAACATCCATTTTAAAATCCTTCACTATTACAGTCCATTTCATAACATTGAAACAAAAGAAATTGGAGCAGGATTACAGACTGCTCCGACATTCAAAATGATCATGGGCGATCTTGGGCTTCAACTGCATTGTCCTGTCCAGTCTCTACTTGGATTCCCCAAGAAACCAAAAATCTGTTTATAGCAGCCTGGACTATAAGAATTGACTATTAGAATCCATGCACTATTAATCCATTTGGTTTAAAAGAGAATCAGTGTTTGGAGGAGGTAATTCTTACTCCAGTATTTCTCCATTTGAGGTATCACTATTGCTATTAAAAATTCACTGATATATTTTTGATAATTTGAAACTTTATCACTGATATGGACCATATATGGTTGAAAAACTATGTGCAAAGAATTGTTGTGACACTACAAATTAGAAAGGACTGTACCTGATCCATTAGGAGATTCGGGTTTTGAGGCTGGGACTTCAAACTATCTTTATAACTTTCATTAAACCATTAGCCAGTAAAAGTATTATTTCAGTTCTATAGCATGAATACTAAGACGCCAGAACAATTGCAGCAGCTTTATCCAGTACAGGCTAGACTCTGCAAGTATTGACACCCTCACCCTCACAGGAACTCCAGTCCTCAATTCTGATTGATAGGATTAACTACTGAAGGAAAACTATGCTTTCAATGTAGAAATCTTGCTTTTTGACAGTGAGAAACAGAAATACGTGCTGGATTAATGATCAGCCCTGTGGAAATCAGTGATTTTATTTGACAATCTATATTACAATTTATGTCTGGATGATAAGTTGAAAATTTACCAGCTTGGTTTTTTCAATGCATAGTGATCTCAACCTCAGACAAATAGATTTACAGAGTCATAGAGATATACAGCATGGAAACAGAACCTTCCATCCAACTCATCCGTGCCAACCAGATATCCTCAATAAATCTAATCCATTTGCCAGCATTTGACCCATATCCCTTTAAACGTTTCCTATTCATATACCCATCCAGATGCCTTTTAAGTGTTGTAATCATACCAGCCTCCACCACTTCCTCTGGCAGTTCATTCCATACACCCACCAAACTCTGCATGAAAAAGTTATCCCTTAGATCCTTCTTAAATCTTTCCCCTCTCATCTTAAACCTATGCCCTTTGGTTTTGGACTTCCCCACCCTATCCATGACCCTCATGATTTGATAAACCTCTATAAGATCACCCCTCAGCCTCTGATACTCCAGGGAAAAAAAGCCCCAGTCCACTCAGCCTCCCCCCACAGCTCAAACCCCCAACCCTGCAAATCTTTTCTGAACTCTTTCAAGTTTCCCAACATCCTTCCGATTGCAAGGAGACCAGAATTGCAGACAGTATTCCAATAGTGGCCTCACTAATGTCCTGTACAGCTGCAACATGACTTCCCAACTCCTATACTCAATGCACTGGCCAATAAAGGCAGGCATACCAAATGCCTTCTTCACTATCCTATCTACCTGTGACTCCACTTTCAAGGAATCTAATGACTTCCTAGATTACCTGTAACTCCTCATTACCATCCTCATATCCATATACCCCAGCTTGAAACATCATGCTCTGAACTTCATCTTTGCCATTATGAGCAAGTTGGTGGAAAATTCATAGCAGATCTATTATGTAAATGCTTTTCACTTTAATTATGCAACAGGTCAAATAGATAAATCTTATTCTTGCACCTCATTATAAATGTTTATCAACAAGTTGCCAAATGGGTTTGTTTTGTTTTCACTTCTATTAAACAGCTCTGGGCATTCATGTCTCTGGGCATTAATGATCAGACTACAAAAATGAGTGGTAACGATCATGGAACTGAACAATATAATGTAGGAGACTTGTTAGCCAGAAGCCCTCTTAACAAAACATCTCTATCACATATCCCTTCACGTATAAGCTGCAATGTAGAAATTAGATGACAAGTTGGTATCTCTTGTGAACAGGTCAATTCATACATCTAATTGGTGGAAATATTGAAATTATCATTAATTTTAATTTCACTGCTAATGTTATCGTTTATGATTTGACTTCTAATCTAATTTCTATTTTTATCATTAATGGTACTGAAAATTTTTTTAATGCTGTGCTTAACACCTCAAGTGTATTATTTAATAGCTTCCTCTGTGAGATGACAATCTCTGCTGTAGCAAATTTCTATACTTCTGGACATGTTCCATCTCGCTCTTATCTGGCCTTTGTGACCTATACTTCTCTTCTATAACCTCTGCATTTTAATTGGTATTTTGATTTGCTTTTCTGACAGGTTATTTCATTTAGCTTTTGGGATATTTATTTATCCTCGACTGCTAATATAATAAAGCATTCTTTGAAGAAAGTTCAATTTTCTGTCAAACTAAGAAACATTACAGTAACATTTTCTCCTTTATTGTTGTCCTTCTGAAATTTGTCTTTCTAGAATGATTTTTTATCGTCGTCCAACTTAGTAACACTGGTTGGCAACTAATCTGAGATTGAAACATAATGGGCAAGTAATTTCTATTGTGGAAATATAAAACACCAGAAACCCATTTATACACAAAAACACAACTACCTCCCTGTCCCTAAGAATTTGCTCCAATAATTTCCCTATTATTGACATAAGGCTTACCAGCTATGATTTCTTGGATTATCCCTGTTGCCCTTCTTAAGTAAAGAAACAACGTTTGCTATTTTCCAGGCTTCTGGGACTTCACCTGTGGCTAAAGATGAGACAAAGTTCTCTGTCAAGGCTCCAGCAGTCTCCTCCTTTGCCTCCTTCAATCTCCTGGGATAGACCTTGTCAGGCCTTGGGAACTTGACCACCTTAATGTTTTCAAGACACCCAACGCCTCCTCTTTCTTAAATGCCTACAAAATCCAGAATATCAACATAGCCCTCTCTAATCTTACCATGACCCATGTCCTTCTGCTTGGTAAATATTGATGTGAAGTATTCATTAATGACCTCACCCATTTCCTCTGGCTTCAGGCATAAATTTCCTTCTTTGTGGTTGAGTGGACCCACTCTTTCCCTGGAGATAGCATGAACTGCAAATGCTGGAGTCAAAGACAACACAGTGTGGAGCTGGAGGAACATGGCAGGCCAGGCAGCATCAGAGGAGCAGGAAAGTTAACGTTTTGAGTCGGGACCCTTCTTCATAAATGGGGAGGGGGAAGGGAGCTGGACAATAATCAGAGAAAGGAGGAGTAGGGCTGGAGAAGGTAGGTGGGTTGGTGATAGGTGAATGCAGGTAGGGGGTGGTGGAGCTTGGTCAGTGGGATGGATGAGGCAGGAAGGTGGGAGAGAAGATGGACAGGTTGTGTCAGGTCAAGGAGGCAGGGATAAGTGGGAGGGCTAGACATGGGATGAGACCACAGTTGGGGAGATTTTAAAACTGGTGAATTCCATGTTTAGGCCATTGGGCTGTCGGCTCCCAAGGTGGAATATGAGGTGTTGCTCCTCCAGTTTGTGGGTGGTGCCTATTATATTCTATTTTTCTATCTATTGCCTTCAGCGCCAACTGTTAAAATATAATTCCTTTAACATCACAGTCACTGTTTCCAGATATGCATCAACCTGAAGCAGCTCATTCTAATGCTTCTGGCATTTACTTGCAGGCATACAATTGCCTCAAATATTGGTTCAAATCCCTCATCAACCACCTATATAAATTATTTCTGTAAATCTGGCCAATTTCTGGGCTCCCACCTTAAGATGGTCGAAAAATATGTAGGACGGTCACAATAATCCAAATAGTTCACTAAGTTTGAAGGGTCTCGACCCGAAACATCAGCTTTCCTGCTCCTCTGATGCTGCTTGGCCTGCTGTGTTCATCCAGCTGTACACCTTGTTAGCTCAGATTCTCCAGCATCGGCAGTTCCTACTTTCTCTCTAGTTCACTAATATGTTTCTTTGCAGGGACCTAACAATACCCCCAACTGATCTGGCCAAATGTAACTCCAATCCAAAAGTAAATTATCAAAGCTTAATGCCATCTGACTAACCAAGGTTGTTCAATAAGTATTATCCTAACACACTGGCCTACATTCTAAGAACAAATATTTAAAATGTTAGACTATAACATTTGCTCTCATTTTCACATGAAGGATGATTACTTTGTTCATGTACTGCAGCCAGAACAGAATGTTTCAGTTTATAATCCAGCTAAAATCAGGTTAATGGGAAACAAACATCAGGAGGAAAATAACCTCAATTGTCAAAACCTGTGAAACCTGAATAACAACCAACAAAATGCACTTCTTCTTGCTGGCTATTTGTTTCTTTGCCTTCTCCAGAGAATGTCCTTGTATAAATTGTTCAAAAGAGTCAGTGAATTTTCCACTTGTAACAGCTAAGCTAAGAGCATGAATGTCTAGAACTTTATTACTGCAACCTAAAGACTGCTTGCTTGGAACTCATTGTTCTGGAAATTCAGCAAAAAGTTATGTGATAGTGAGATGGTCTTTCTTCATTTAAACAAGAAAGGAGGGCTATTCATTGTTTCTTTTATCTCCAAAAAGGTAGCCGCTGACAGCCATATCATAGCAATAGATCAGCTTAGTTTTTCTTTGCATTTGCACTGAGTAAAACCACCAAAAACATCATATACGATTCTCACAAAAGGAACTAAATGAAATAACACCATAATAAAAAAAGGCAATTTATCTTCCTTTGATGCTGTGTCAAATGTTTCTAACTAGATTGGCTATGCATGACTCAACCAGTCCTGGCAATAATAGGCAATATAAAATAAACTTTATAGTCAGTTAAGAGAATAATTCCCTGATTTCCCCATGATAATAAATGATTGCTTTATAGCCATTCCTTGTGCTGTAATATTGTATCTCTATGAACAGAAAGGATTAGAGAGATGAAGGATAGATAAACACACATGTTGTGCCTCACCCTGGGACCTTCATTGTTAGAAGATAAGATCTGATTGAGATGTGTTTCTCAATCCATTCTGCAATAGGGCTTCCAAATGATGAATATGAGCTATAATGAAAGTGACAGAACCATTTTACTCTCATATACCAGGAGCTAGACACCTCTTTAAACAAACTGATTTCCAAAGAACCTTATTATTTCAGCATATCGTTTGCTAGAGAAATGGCATTAAACAATCAGATGAAAAAACTCTTAACAGCTTTTCAAGATTGAGTGTACAGCATTCACGCAGGCATTCAGACGCTAAGCACCAATAACCTTTTCACACTTTGAGTTTAGAATTAGAATTAGGGCTAGCTTTTATTGTGACATACACTCACTCACATGAAGACAGTGAAAAGTTTACAAGCTGCCACTTACGGCGCCATCTTAGGTACAAATGTACCTAGGCACAGAATCTTAGTACAAAGCAGAAAAGCAGAGAAAGCAAGGCAAGAAGTTAGATGTTACAGCCCTTCTTACGAAAGTGTAGAAAAGAACAAAGATACACGGTTAATAGTTCAATATCACAGTCCAGGCCTCACATTCCTCACAAAGCTTGACTTTGCCCTCACCACCAGCTCAGGCTGCCGGCCCCCGGAACACGCTGCCTGCGCAATATTCCGGGGCTGCTTCCCCGTGCTGCTCTGGGTTCTCGCTGCTGGCGCCTGCCGCTGCAGTATTCGCCTGCAGTGCTGAGGAGAGAAAATAAGAAAAAAAAAGAGGAAGGAAAGGATGAAAAAGAAGAGGCAGAGCAGAGGAGTTTAAGTGTAGACCATCAATTAGCTCATAGTTGCACTGGAATGTTCATTGGGAATTGGCAGGTTACATGATAAACATTGGCTTATTTTGATCATGTTAGGCTTCATTTAAAAAGTAATTGTACTAAAATTGATTCAACTTACAATGGCTTCTAATGTGGTTTCTAACACGCAATGCAAGGTTAATTGTCCTGTAGATTTATCAAGTTGCATCTATGCCAATGGGGCTTGTTAATTTTTGTGGCAAAATGGTACAACTGATGTAGTGGAGGTGATCGTGACAACTGTGCAGGTTATAGCATCCCTCAATGATTCGCTCAGTCGATTCATTTTTTTTGTTATTGTCAGTTCTTCTGATAGCTTAGTGAGTTTATTAAATACGTGATTGAACAAGCTAAAAAGTTCCACCTCTGTCTCCCTGCAGACCGATCTGTTCTCAGTCAGATCTGTCACATATTGGAAGAAAACCTAAGTGTTGGAGGAACTCAGGTCTGGCAGAATCTGTGGAGAAAGGAAAAAGTTAGTGTTTCAACTCCATTACGATTCTTCTGCAGAACTGAAGCAGTAAAAGAAGTATCATACTGGACTCAAAACATTAACTCTGTTTCTCTCTTCACAGATGCTGCCAGACCTGAGTTTCTCAAGCACTTGCTGTTTTTATTTCAGATTTGCAGCATTCACAGTATTTTGCTTTTATGTCAGCAACATATTGGACTAGATTTTCGCAACTGCCGTGTGAATCCTGGATCCTGTCACTCTCACAGTGCTTTGATAAGTGTAAATGAGCTGATTGGACGGAAGGCATACTGAACTTTAATTTACTCTGAAACCAGTTGGTGGAGTAGGAAAGAAGATGCTATAGTAAACTTAATATTAGATATATTTACAGAGTGCAACGTGTGACACCTGTAATTTTGTGCAAAAATTCCAAGTATTAAAACGTATGAGCAGAACCTTGGATTTTGGACAGAGCCCTGGACTTTAAAAAAATACTTTTACAAAACAGCTAAACCTGCAAGGAATAAAGAAAACCACCAGCAGAAGTGGGAAAGTTGTTCAGCTTGTATTTTCAATTTACACCTCCTCTCTGAAAAAAATCAACCCCAAAACCAAAGGGACCTATACCCAGAGATAAAAGGTACTGCAGATGCTGGAGAATCCGAGATAACAAGCGTGGGGCTGGATGAACACAGCAGGTCAAGCAGCATCATAGGAGCAGGAAAACTTGACGTTTCGGGCCTAGACTCTTCATCAGAAATTT
>JAHRHZ010000024.1:27828815-27887931 GCA_024137785.1 Ginglymostoma cirratum
GTCTAGGCCCGAAACGTCAAGTTTTCCTGCTCCTATGATGCTGCTTGACCTGCTGTGTTCATCCAGCCCCACGCTTGTTATCCCGGGACCTATACCCAAGATAGAATTGACACTTCTGGCTACACAACTCACAGTGTGGAGCCTTGAGAGATAATGTGAAAGTCCTCAGCATCCAACACCAATGAAAGGCTGTTTACACCTTACCTAACCATCAGAAAGACAATTAATCTCAAAGAGAACACCAAACAAACAATAAGACTACAGATGTGGCAGGGAGGTAACAGGTTACATCGTCGGTATAGCTGTCAGCTCCGATCTCACATTAGCAGCCTGCGAACCAAGACCCAAGAGAAGCTGAATTGGGAAGCTAAACCAAGAGCATCATTCGAACAAAGGACACCCAAGACGGGGAAGCCAACCAAGAGATCCGCAACAGAACAGGCAGAACCAGCTTTCAAGAAAAGAGTTTCTGAACACCGGCCTTTCCAAACCGAGACCATTGACGGCAAGCACCAACCACAACCATCAGAACCAAAGACCAACAACTCGAAGCAACAACCCACTCAACCGATACCACCAGGCCTCAGACACAACCTGAAGTGAAAATCAGGTTTGCCAAAGCAGCAAAAGGTAAAGAAAACCAGGCACCCACCCAATCGATCCAACGTGCACCTAGCTGCATCAGCAGACACAACCCAAACTGAAAGGGTTGCACAGCTCGAAGTCCTCAACCATGCTCTGGGCACAGCAAGCCAGAAGAGGCAGGTCACTTCAAAACCGCGATCTCAGTGGTGAGCACAAATCCCGAGACCCCTAAGTTTCAATATAGTTAGCAGTGGGAGGCGGGAGATATCAGTGAATTGGGATTCTACTGGTAGGAATTCCGATTATAATGTATTTAGATACTGGTGTCTTTTCTGTGTAATAATAAATAGTTGTGACTCTAATCATGGAGATCGAAATGACGGTGTGTTTTAAAGTACTACTGTTTCCTATATATTTATTGTGATAATTTCCTTGAATTATTGATTTACCTATTTCTTGTTTTGTTGTTACCTTTTTATATACAAATAAATGTACAGATTGTTTTGCCCTTAAATACCTGTCTACTGACTCTTCGTTCCAGCCTAGGTGTTATGTCCTGTGCTCAGAACCTGGGGCTAGGAGCGATTCAGACCATTTCAAGATTGGAAATATTACCGACTACAAACCAAATCTTCGCAAACCATCAAGAAAATTGCTCTGTGCTCTCATTATCCACCATGGCTTGACAGGCAGCAACACCCACATCCAACAATTGAATATTAAAAATGTTTTCTTCCTCTTTTATATGTATGTAAATTTATTTATTCAACATTCTGGGATAGCTTTTTCAATTTTTCAATTAGAACCACTCACCTCTATGAGGACAAATCGTTCTGTCAATTTCATTGACCTTAATGAAGGATGATGCTCAATGAGGCCGAGTGAGATTTCTTGCTGTTTTGTTTCATGCTTGCCTCATCACTTACCTACCACAGCCACATGATGCTACTCTCAGAACAAAAGAACAAAAGAGAAGTACGGCACAAGAACAGGCCCTCCGGCCCTCCCAAGCCTGTGCTGATCATCATGCACTGACTAAACTATAAAACAAACCTTCTGCCCTTATTCAGTCTGTATCCCTCTCTTCCCCTTGCTATTCATGTAACCATCCAGATGGCTCTTAAATGTTGCCAACATGCCTGTTTCCAACATATCCTCTGGCAGTGCATTCCAGGCTCCTACCACTCTCTGTGTGAAAAACTTTTCTTGCACATCTCCCTTAAACTTTTGCCCTCTCACCTTGAACCTGTGTCCCCTTGTAATTGAAACTTCAACACGGGAAAAAGCTTCTGACTATCCACCCTATCTATGCCCCTCATAATTTTGTAGACCTCTATCGGGTGTCCTCTCTGCTGCTGTCTTTTCAGTGAAAACAATCCTAGTTTTTTTTTAATATTCCCTCATAACCAATACCCTTGAGACCCAGCAACATTCTGGTGAACATTCTCTGTACTCTCTCCAAAACTTCCATGTCCATCTGGTAGTGTAGCAACCAAAATTGCACATAATACTCCAATCGCAGCCTAACAAGTGTTTTATATAGCTGCACCATGGTTTGCCAACTGCTGTACTCCATGCCCCGGCCGATGAAGGCAAGCATGCCATATGCCTTCTTAATCATCTTTGCCACCTGTATTGCCACTTTTAGAGAACTGTGGACCTGCACACCCAGATCCATCTGTATGTTAAAGTTCCTAAGGGTTCTGCCATTAACAGTATAATCCACACCTAAATTTGATCCTCCAAAATGTATCCCCTCGCATTTTTCTGGTTTAAACTTCCTTTGCCATTTCCGTGCCCAAGTCACCAATCTACCAATATCCTGTTGTACCCTTTCACAATCACCGGCACTATCAGAAACTCCACCAATCTTCATGTCATCTGCAAACTTACTAATCAGGCCACCCACAGTTTCCTCCAGATCATTTATATATACTACAAACAACAGAGGACCTAAGACTGATACCCGTGGAACACCATCAGTTACCAGTCTTCATTCTGAAAAACACCCTTCCACCGCTACCTTCCATCTTCAATGACCAAGCCAGTTTCGTATCTATCTAGCCAGCCCACCCCGAATCCCATGTGATTTTAGTTTTTTGTACCAATATGCCATGTGGGACTTTATCAAATACCTTACTAAAGTCGGTATAAACTACATTCACAGCTCTTCCCTCATTAATTATCTTTGTGATCTCTTCAAAACATTCGACCAGGTTGGTGAGACATGACTTTCCCAGTCTGAAACCATGCTGCCTGTAGCTAGCTAGTCCATTTTCTTCCAAATGTGCATATATCCTGATCCTCAGTTTCTTCCCCACCACAGATTTTAGACTCACCACCCTACATTTTCCTGGATTATCCATACTTCCTTCTTAAACAAGGGAACAACACTAGCCAATCCCCAGTCCTCTGAAACCTCACATGTGGTCAAGGAGGGTGTGAAATATCTTCTAATGTCCCAGCTATTTCTTCCCTTGCCTCTCACAGTAACCTGGAATAGATCCCATCTGGCCCTGGGGATTTGTCTACATTGATGCAATTTAGGATACCCAAAACTTCCTCCTTTAATATACTGACATTCTCTAGAGTATTCATACATTCATCTCTGACCTCAACATCAGTCATGACCTTCTCCTCGGTGAATAACCATATAAAGTACTTATTAAGAATCTCTCCCACTTTCTGCGGCACCACGTATAACTTCCCTCTTTTGTCATTGAGGGGGCTTACCCTTTCCCTTGCCACCCTCTTTCTTCTAATATATGCTTAAAAAGCCTTGGGATTTTCCTTGGCCCTGTTGGCTTAAGACATTTCATGTCCCCTTTTAGCTTTCCTAGTTCACGTTTGAGTTCCTTTCTCATTTCTCTATACTCCTCAAGGGCTTTGTCAGTATGTAGCTGCCTCGAACTGTCATATGCTTCCATTTTCCTTTTGACTAAGTTTACAATTTCCATTGTCATCCATGGTTCCTGAATCCTATCATTCCTATCCATCAGTTTTGCAGGAATATGAATGTCCTACACTTTAATCAACTGATCTTTAAAAGCATCCCACATGCCAGATGTAGATTTTCCCTCAAATAACTGCTCCCACCCACATTCCCCAATTCTTGTCTAATATGGATGCAATTGGGCCTTGCCCAATTAAACACACACCTCACTTGAGGGCCACTCTTGTCCTTGTCCAAGACTACTTGAAATCTTATGGAGTTATGGCTACTAAGCCCAAAATGCTCTCCTACTGAAACATCGATCACCTGCCCTGGCTCATTCCCTTATACCAAGTCTAATATAGTCTCCTCAAAGATAATAGGGACTGCTGCTGCTGGAGTCTGAGATAACAAGGTGTGGCGCTGGATGAAAACAGCACGCCAGACAGCATCAGAGGAGCAGGAAAGCTGACGTTTCGGGTTTGGACCCTTTTTCATTTTCTGAAGAAGGGTCTAGGCCCGAAACGTCAGCTTTCCTGCTCCTCTGATGCTGCCTAGTGTGCTGTTTTCATCCAGCTGCACACTTTGTTATCTTAGTATAGCCTTCTGGTTCTAAGGAGTCCCAGTGATTAAGGGGAAAGTTGAAAGTCACCACCACAACTACCCTGCATTTTTCGCTCCTTTCTAGCATCTGACTACATGTCTGCTTCTTTGTTTCACGTGGGCTGTTTGGAGGTTTATAGAAAACTCCCAACTTTGTGATTTCACCCTTCCTAGTCCTGAGCTCCACCCATAATGCCTCACTGCAAGAGTCCCTGCACTTACTGGCCTGTTGTTCTGGTTCCCACTCTCGTGCCACAATAGTTTAAACCCTCTCGAAGAAGTCTAGCAAACCTCCTGCCTGGATAATGGTGGCCCTCCAGTTCAGGTGCAACCAGTCCTTCTTGTATAGGTCTCACCTTCCCCAGAAGGCGTCCCATAATCCATATATCTAAAGCCGCTTCCCCCCCAAACCAACTCTGTAGCCACTTGTTCAACTGTACTGTCTCTCTGTTCCTAGCCTCACTAGCCCATGGCATGGGTAGTAATCTTGAGATTACTACTCTTGGAGCCCTGCTTTTTAGCTCCTGACCTAACTCCCTAAATTGTCCTCGCAGGACCTCTTCCCTCTTCTTACCTATGTCATTTGTGCCAATGTGGACAATGACTTCTGTCTGTTTGCCCTCCTGTTTCAGGATGTTCTGCACCCACTCTGAGACATCAAAGACCTTGGCACTGGGAAGGCAACACATCTTCCTAGAGTCTCATTCACAGCCGCAGAAACATCTGTCTGTGCCCCTGACTATTGAGTCACCTACTACTATCGCTTGCCTGGACTTTGCCCACTCTGCTCTACAGCAGAACCAGTTGTGGTGCCCCAGGCCTGGCTGCTGCTTGTACCATCTCCTGAGAGGCTATTCCTCCCAACTGTATCCAAAACATTATACTTGTTTGAGAGGGGAATATACACAGGAGTCTCCTACACTACCTGCCTGCGTCTCCTGGCAGTCACCCATTTACCTGTCTGGACTTGTGATGTGACCAGCTTCCTAAAACTAGCGTCTATCACTCTCTCTGTCTCCTGTATGCACTGCAGCGTGTCCAGCTGCTTCTCCAACCAAACCATGCGGTCTGTGAGGAGATGCAGATATTCACACTTCCTGCAGATGTAATTGTCAGGGACACTAGACTGCTCCCTGATTTCCCACATCTGACAGGATGAGCATACCACTGTCCTAACTGCCACCTCCACCCTTGTACACTTAAAAAACAAATAGTCTTAGCTAGCCTATTGTCTTTGCAATGTTTTTTTTGGTTAGAGGAGGTGGGGGTTGGGAGTGCGGTAAGGGAAAATTACATTAATGTAGTAATAGCCAATATTCAGGTCGTGATGCCTGCAGTGCCATCTCCCAGAATTCCTTTCATTGACATCTCTGTTGCCCTCTGATTCAGTACTCTTCCTGGCGTTGATCAGTGAGAGTGTCCTGTTGCAATCCGTTCCCCAGTCATGGTGACTGCGGTGCTGTCTCCCAGAATTCCTCTTGGTGACATCTCTGCTGCCCTCTCATCCTATGCAATCCTGATTCTCTCACTCAATGCAGTAACTCGCCACTCACCAGGATATGGTGGAATGGAAGAGCATCCATAGTACCCATGCCATCTTCAAACACTGGCTGAATACCAGGCCAACCATTGGCATTGTGGAGCCCATCATCTGCTCCACTGTGGCTCTAGTTGAAGGATGGGTATACTTTTTACATCAGTTAGGGGGTTGCACAAAATGTCATCAGTCATGGTTGTCGTGAGTACCGCTTGCCCCCAGTAACCAACTTCATAAGGACCTTAAACTCAGCAGGTACACAAGAATGTTCCATAATGTAGGAGTCGTAGCTGCTGTCAAGGTAACGGGCACACATCTCCAGGAATTGGACCTAATGATTATAGATCCCTTTAACAGTAAATAAGTTATCACCTTTCCTATTGATGAACTCTATTGCATTGGGATATGGTCTGTTAAGTGCAAAGTGTGCACCATCAATTGCTCACTGTTCCTTTGGGAGGCCAGCTATGGTGCTGGTTTTTACTGTTCGAGGTGCAACACTGGCATTATCACAAGAAAATGAAGTGAATCAATGTGATGTTGCGCCAATGATATTGACCACTGTCCTGAAACATGTGAGAATAGACAACAGAGAGGCCACACAGGTCATTTATTTCTCCCTGGAGGAACCAATTGCATAGAAGTCAGACATAGTCAAAGACGGAGATGAATCTGGGTGCTCTTGTATATGAAACTCAAAAGGTTAACAATGCAAGTATAGTGAGTAATCAAGAAGGCAAATCGAATATTAGCCTCTTTTGCTACAAAAGTTTATAGTTTAAGTCACAGAAGCCTTATTATAACTGTATATGGTTTTGATGAGGCCACACATGGGTACTATGCACAGTTTGGTCCCCTCACCAAAAACCTTGCTAAAGTCCATGTAGACCACATCAAATGTATTACCTTCATCAAATATCCTGGTTATCTCTTCAAAATATTTGAACAAATTTATCAAACACAATCTTCTGTTAACATATCTATGGTGACCATCCCTGATTAATCCATGACTCAATAGTTTTTCAATTAACTTCCCCACCAGATTAGATTGATTGACCTGTAATTTCCTGGTCCTATCCCTTCCTCCCTTTTTAATAATGGGTTAGCAGTCCTTCAGTCCCCTGGCACCTCATTTGTACCTGGCGTATCTTGCCTAACTCAACAGCCAGTGATACATCTCTCCCTGCCAATAGATTTATTCACTTATAAGGCTGTTAAACCCATTAGTCTGTTATCTCACTTCATGCTAATTTCTTTGAATATTTCACAGTACCCTACCTTGACCACCATGCTTGTGTTGTCTTTTTCCATTGTGAATATCAATGCAAAGTTTTCATTGAGGACTGTACCCACATCATTTGGATCGAAACAGCGATGACCTCTGTGGTCTCTACTGGGCATTGCTGTTTCCCTAGTTATTCTCTTATTATTTAAGTATTTTGAAAATGCCTTGGGATTTCCTGTATTCTTTCACCAATGCTTTCACATGCACACTTTGGTTTAGTGATTTCCTTTTTACTTTCTCCTTGTCCTTTCCATATGCCTCTGGGGACTCTGTTCAATTTAGCCTTTGGTACAAGCTTTTTTTCTTGACCTTGACATCCAACATTCTCCGATCTTTGTCCCACACTTTGACATTACAGGAACATGTTTGCCCTGTACTCATTAATTTCCTCCCACTGCTCTGACACAAATTTATCTGCAATTTGCTGCTCCTAATCCATTTGGGCCAAATTGTGTCATATCTTAGTAAAATTAGCTTCTTCTCCAGTTTAGGCCTTTTATCCCCAGCCCATTCTCATTCTGTTTCATACATATCCTAAATCTGAATAATGGTCACTCGATTTCCAAATGGGTTTTTGGTGCAAAACTGCCTCCTCCCTTGTGCTTTTTATGTACTGGCTACAAAAGGTTTTCTGAGCGTAAAGAGTTAATATTTGGGTAAAATCCCTGGCTATTACTGCCTTATCATTCTCACACCTCCGAAATTTGATTGAAATTTGATGCTCGGTCTCTTGTTGACTGGGGACCCAACCGTGTTTGTCCCTTTTTTTTGTTTACTTCTACCCACATAGCCTCAATGATAATCCTGCCAAATATCATCCTTCCTCACTGATAACATTGATTCTTTATCATACTCCCATGTGCTTGTGATCTCAGCTCATCTGTTTTATCCCTCAGGCTCTTTGCATTAGTATAGATTTCATTTAGCCTTGCTTCGCTAACTTCTTTTTTATCTAGACTATGTTTCTCCTGCCTTCCAATTCACTTACTAATGTTTTCACTTCTTTTTCCAACTCAACTTCTCTCCCCTCTGAAATAACTGTCAGGATCCCATCCCCCTGCTCATCCAATTTACATCCACCCCAACAGCATTAGCAAACGTCCATCATTCTCACCATTTTCCAAAGCCAAAAAGTGGTTTGTTTATGAGATGCAGAAAATAATCAAGAGGGCTAATGGAATGCAAGCCTTTATATCTTAGAGGACTGGTGGATAGAAATGCCAAAATTATGTTGCAGCTGTTCAAAACTCTGGCTAGACCCTGTTTAGTGTACTGTGAGCAGCAGAATACATTGGCCTTGAAGGGAATACAACATAGGTTTACGAGAATGATAACTTAACCTCTGAAGTCTGAGAATGAAGAAAAATTATACAAATTAGGCCTCTTTTCTCTAGAATTTAAAAGATTAAAGGGGTGATCTGATCAAAGTCTTCAAGACATTAACAGGAAATGAGAGGGTACATAAAGATAAGTTATTTCCATTGGCTGAAGATTGTAGAACAAATGGCACAGTCTAAAATTTTGGGATAGACCATTCAGGAGAGATGTTGGATATGTTTCTACACAGAAAGAGTGGTAAAGGTTTGGAACTTTCTTCCACAAATGACAGTTGATGCTAGACCAGTTGTTAATTTTATACCTGAGGATAATTTTTTTTGTTAAGTAGAGGTTAAGGGATATGGGCAAAATATTCTAAGGGGGCTGATTGGCCAATCCTGTTCCTATGGTCCTGTATGCACTTGGGGAATTCCCTTACTATTTGTCTGGTCACCTTTTGTTGTTTGACAGTCATACATTCCCTGTTTGCCTGCTCTTCTACAAGGTGCAGTGTGAGCACATCATGAAACATGATATGAATGGAAATCTTAGCTTCCTGAACGCACCATTAAGCCCTCAGCTGCTGCTCCAGAACCAAAAAAACCTGGAGATTGAGCTTCTCCAGCGATAGGCAGCTCCTGGATCACTTGGTCATTCAGACAGCCAAGAGGGTCTAGGATTTTCCACTGAGAATATGCAAAGCTCAGGCCTGAGATTTCCAAACATAACAACTAAATAGCATATAGACTCTTGTTTTTATATTACCCTAATTCCAAAATAAGTAAAGACTGGAAAATTCTTATTCTTGTTTATGCTGAACTAGAAACAACCCCTTACTCTATCAATGAAGACATTTGTTTTGATGTTGTAAGACATTAATTATGTAAAGTTTTAAGTAGTATTTATGATCTCGAATTAAATCAATATCCAGTCATAAGAGAGAAATATGCCTCACTTGCCTACAAGTTCTCCCGAGATGTCCTGCTTCAATTTTGCCGAAGCAGCTCCAATACTGGTCCATCTTCTTCTGGGAACTCTCTTTACTACTTGGTACTCCTTTAAACCTTGCAGCTCCAGCTGCCGAGTCCCAGCAGACAGATGTGAATAGTAAGTTTCATGACGTAGTCAATTCCCAGTTGAAGCAAGTGCAGGCAGAGAGGGAATGGGTGACCACCCAACTGAAGAAGGGGACCAGGCAGGTTCGTGAGGGAAAGCCTCAAGTGCCTCTCACAAACAAACCGTCATTTTATTTTTGGCCTTGGAAATCTCTGAGAAAGATACTTCCTCTGTGGAGGCCAGTTCCCACAACTATATTACTCTGCTTCTGAGTCGTCACCCCACCAGCTCTTCCCCATATGATTCAACCAGATGCAATGAATTCTTACCACGTACAGCCTATAAAATGCAGATGATAATTTATAGTTTTGCTAATCTCCCAAAATTTTATCAACAATTTTGTCTATTACTGCGTGGCTCTTTCACAAACACCATTACTAAAAGAGTTTTATGCTGCCATTTGAAAATGCTATGTTCATATTTGGACACAGTTCCAAATTAATTGTTAGCAAATTCCCACCGTCTTCCTTGGTGAGAAATTTTGCAAGGGGTCCACATCTGGCTCCTATCCATTTTTCCATGACAAAATGATTTTCTTATCTTTACTAAATATTACCGTTAATTGACAAAATTTGGCTGCCGATTGGAAATGTATTTTTAATTTAAATCCACAGCCACTATCTCGTTGAAATCTCTTGCTAGGTGGAGACTTATTGTACACTGTGACGGTGTCTTTCAGTATTTCTTACAAAGCTCACATCGATCACTTATCTGTTCTTTCAGCTTCCCATGGTTTATTTCTGCATCCTCTATTAACCTTTTGTCGAATGGATGGTTAAATTTTCTAAGTAATTTCAATACAATTGATGTTTTATCCTTAAAGTTTCTACCACCTGATGTCAATAGCATTTTCTTGATTTACTCAGTGGAAAGGCTATGTTCCGTTAAAGAAATACAATCGTGTCCCAATTGTGTTGATTTCAAATTCAGAGATTTCCTTAATATGGTGGCTTTGTTGTTCCCTATATCCAGTTTCATTTGTGTTTCTTCATTAATGGCTTACTTAATAACAATAATATTTCACTAGACATTACATCTATGCTAAGACAAAGATTGATTCTGGCTATTTTACAGAAGGAATGACCACTCTTTAAAGATTTTAGTGTGTTATCATAGATATATCTGAAACTGATTTCAGACATTTGTTAGACATCAGTAGAAATATTGTGTACAGTTGTTGGCCCCACATTATTGGAAGCATGTGAATACATTAGACAGAGTGCAGAAACAATTTACAAGAATGGTTCCAGGCTTGAGAAATTTCAGTTATGAGAATGAATTGAAGAATATTGAACTGTTCCCTGGAGATAAGAAGCTAAGGGGAGATCTGATAAAGTTTTCCAAATTCTGAGCAGCTGGACAGGGTAGATAGGGAGAAACTGTTCCCACTCATAAGAGGATCAAGAACAAGAAGGCACAGATTAAAAATGACCTACAAAAGAAGCAAATATGATACAAGAAAAATCTTTTACACACAGTGACTAATTAGATTATGGAATGCACTGCCTGTAAGTGTGACAGAGACAGGTTCATTTGAAGCATTCACTAGGGCCTTGGATGATTATTTGGATAGAAATAATGTGCAAAATTATGGGGAAAGACCACTAGACAATGATTGCTGTTGAAGAGAAAATGCAATCTCAATGAACTGGAGGGCCACCTCTTGTACCTTAACACTTCTATACTTCTTCTGCAGTGGGACTGTCAAACTGTTTGACCCCATCGCAACCCTAATTACTCAGAGTCTAGGTAGCATTTTAGCCAGTTTATTCTACATACTGGAAATATGTTTTCACCATCTAATACTGTACAATTGAGAGATACTGCCACAAACACATTCATCACTGGGCTGAAGCTCGTCGTGTCCAACACAATACTTTCTCTTTGATCTATATCTACATCTTCTCTGAATATTCCATTTCATGTTTAGTTCTGAATGCTGTATGATACCATTTGGGACTGTTTATAGTGTAATGTACTATGAATCACAGATGAAACATCAATTGACTACACCCTGAGCACTTCTGGTGTTCATTTTTTTGTTGCACATGCCAAATTCTTTTTGCTTCTAAGTAACATGTCTGTCCTCAATTTTCCTAGTTACCGATCTCCTTTCACATTGCCTGCATTTAATCTAGACTTTCTTTTCAAGTTATTAACACTGTGTTAGCCAATTTCTGTTTTAATCATCAATTGGTCCCTTTTTGCTATGAATACTGCTGGAAAGGACTGCTTTTGTAGGAATGATTTTTTAGTGGGTCAGAATTAGCTCAGCCAAAACTAGAAATCTGACCATACTAGATACTTTAGCACAGCCCGGTAACATAAATATTGGCACAAATTGGAGAATTTCCAAATGAAATTTCTGTAGGCTTGCAGAAAATCTACCGAATTTCACAATATATTCTTTAATACACTAGCTACTCAGCCTTCCTAAAATTTGTCAAAATCTGATTGCAGTCAATACATAATGCTTCACTGGAGCATTGCAGCATGCCTGAGACAGAGATGTTGGCCAGAGAACACCGTGCCATGTTGAAGTGGCAGGCAACTGGAAGCTCAGCGCCTTTTTGGCAGACAGAACGTAGGTGTTCTGCAAAGTGGTCACCTCGTCTGCACTTAGTTTCCACAATGGTAAATGCTGTCTATGAAATTTAGTCTGTCCAAACCTTATTCCTTGTTTAAAGTATCAGACTCCAAATCAAAATAAATTTTCCTTCTTATCCTTCTTCTGTATGGTAACAAAAGTGCTAAGTTCATGCCATGTGTCCTTTTTGGTAAAAAAGTAACCCATATGGTCAGAGATAGTAGGAACCACAGATGCTGAAGAAATCTGAAGAAGGGTCTAAGCCCGAAACATCAGCTTTCCTGCTCCTCTGATGCTGCTTCGCCTGCTGCGTTAATCCAGCTCTCCACCTTGTTAACCCATATTGTTACTTCATTCTTCCATTGGTCATAAGGCTCACTTACAGAAAACAGAAGTGGGTAATCATACCCCAGAATTTTACATTTTGACTCAACCATCCTCTGCCACCAATGTTTCACACTTGAAGACATTTGGTTTTGAGTAGAGTCCAAGAGCACATATTTAGTGAAAACTTTATCTCAGTTAATCACAAGCCATAAAACTCTCAGCCCACTGACTAGTTGCTCACCATATTCTATACAAATATTTCACATCCTTAATTAATATAGCCATTGCTTGTTCCCTCATTCCATTATTATACCTTAGGCATCCCTTCAGACCATATCGGATGATAACACTGTACATTTTCACACCACCACTGCCAATTGAAAGTTTAACCTATTGCCTCAATTGGGTTAGGGAAGATGAAATTTGTTAGGGTTTGAACACTTGACTGCTATCACAATATCTTTTGATGTAAATCTGCCTGTTCAGACATGATAGCAATGATATAATTGGTTATGGTTTTGATGAACTTTGTGGTCAAAGCTCATTCTGACATTCCTAGTCAAAGTTATTCTGGCATTGGAAGAAGATTAGTGGCCATACACCTGTATGAGGTTAACAATCTCACAAGTTGAAGGAAGGGAAGAAAATTAATAAGGACCATGAAGCGCAAGAAAGCAGACAATTACATTACAATATTAATGTTGAAATCAGCCTTATGCTGTTTGTGCAAATGGCATCCAAATATCATACTTTTACTATTTTAACATTGCTGAAGTACTTCTCACTTTAACAAAGGAAGTTGTCTTCTTTGAATTATGGGTAGAAGTTAACATTTTCAAATTAACTTTATTTTTAGGTATACATCAATTTTTCTTGTCATCACATTTTATTTAATTTTTCACCTACAGAACAAACATAAGCTGCCTGTGTTTGACAAAACATGTTTTGCTTGAATTAAAGGACATGTTTTTTTTTGATTGCCATTATATCAAAACGGGACCAGACTTTCTGAGAAGTGGTGGGTATAGGGTCCAGAATGTCTGTGGTGGCAGCAGGGGTCAGTGGCGGGGGGAGGGGGGAGGGGTGGTGGGGGGATAGAGAGGGTCATGTCCGGCAGAAGCAACATGAGGGCTTTAGGGTGACGGTGGTATCAGGCATGGGTTTATTGGTAGCAAGTGGGAAACAGTCAGATGTGAAATGAAGTGGGGTGTCATTGCCCAGGAAGTGTTGGAACCTAGGGATTAACAAGCCATGGTTGAGGGTCTCATGAGTCTGGGGGAAGTGGAGTTGGGGAATATATGAGGTAAGTATGGAATCTTTTGAATAGCTACTTAGCAATTGGAATGTGTATTGAAGAGTATAACTTTTCTTGAGTAGCTATTTACTTAATTTAAACAAAAACCTCCAAAGTCTCCAATTTAAATGGAGACTTCTGGAGAATTCCAGGTGTAGCTGAATTGGCCAATGAGCTCTTCAATTTCCTGGGCAACTCCTTTAGCGTAGGTTACATTGGGGAATTTGCAAGGTCCCAATGAGCCTCTTCCGTCTACACTGGGATAACGACTATCAGGCCATTGGAAAATCTGGGTCAATGTTGAGTCAATATATAGAGTGCTTGTGAAGATACACATTTATGAGCTACCCTTAAGCACATCAGTATCAGTTTTAGTAGAAAGCACTAGTGGGAATCATAGAGTCAGGTAGAATTCTGATTTTAAACATAGTCAAAATTACTTATACATTTCAATGGAGAGTGAAATTGAGTAGGATATAATACAAATAATTCACCCAATCCAGACATTTTTCCAGGCTTTCAGTTGTGTTAAAATTTGGAACAGTAACAGGAAGATCACCTCTTCCTTCCTTTGATCTGACATTCATTCTTGTTACAGGAGAGAAATACAATGTGGAAAAATATATTATCAGGTCATGAAATAAAGGCAAAATCAGTAAACCAATTGCTATGTTCATCAATACATCATACAAAATGCCCAATAAGTGCCCTCACATGTTGCCCTGCTTGAGAATTTCACATGCTGTTATATGAAAGAAGTTCACTTGCTTGCTGATGCAAAGTCAATACATTTAGATAATTAAATGAAAGAAGTAAAATCAGAATTTGCTGGAAAATCTGAGAAGGTCTGGCAGCATCTGTGGTGAGAAATCAGAGTTAAAGTTTCAGATCCAGTGACCCTTCTTCAGAGCTGATCGTAGCTAGGAAAGGACAGTTTTTTAATACAGTAGCTGGTGTGAGAGGTGGGAGGAGAGTAAATAGTAGCTGGAGAGAGGACCAAAAGGCAGAGAAAAACAGTTGAATAGATAAAGGTTAAAGATCAATCTACGGGTATGAATAGCTGCTAAAGGAATCTGTTAGTCGCTGACAACATGTGGTGTGTGGTAGCAGCCCATACAATGACACGGCTTTGTGTGTGGGGTTGGGGGAAAGCATGGGGAAAGGTGCTCAAGTCCAGAAAGCTGCAGTGTTCCCAAATGAAAAATGAGCTGCTGTTATTCCAACTTGCGCAGTGCTTCAGTGGAGCACTGCAGCATGCCTGAGACAGAGATGTTGGCCTGATAACACAGTGGCATGTTGAAGTGGCAGGCAACTGGAAGCTCAGGGTCTTTTTTGCAGACAGAACGTAGGTGTTCTGCAAAGTGGTTACCTCGTCTGTACATAGTTTCCCCAATGTAGAGGAGACCACAATTGAGCAGGGAATACATTGGACTAGATTGAGTGAAGTGTAGGGAAAGCACTGCTTCACCTGGAAGGTGTGTTTGGGACATTGGGTAGTGAGGAGGGAGTAAGTAAATGGGCAGGTGTTACACATTCTGTGTTTTCAGGGGTAGATGTCATGGGAGTGTGGGAATGTGTTGGGAGTGAAGGAGGAGTGGACCAGGGTGTCCCGGAGGGAATGATCCTTGTGAAAGGCTGACAAGGGAGAGGAGGGCAATATGTGTCTGATGGGCGCATCCTGCTGGAGATGGTTGGAATGGTGGCTAATGATCCTCTGGATGTGGATGCTGGTGGATTGGTAGGTGAGGTAAAAGGGTTACTATTGTTTTTGTGAGAGGAAAGAGAGGGGGAGAGCACCAAAATACTAGAGATGGGTTGGACCCAGCTGAGGACCCTGTCCTCCATGGCGCTCGGGAATTATTGGTTGAGGATGATGGCGGACATTTCAGAGGCCCTTTATCAAAGTTGGCATCATCAGAGCAGATGTACCAGAGACAGAGGATGTTCCAGGATATTCAATTGCAGCTAATGTCTTGTGAATACCAAGTAATGGCAGAGAACTCAGTTTGCAATGTATACCATAAGTACCCAGCTCCACCTGTTCGAAAGGTATCCCCCAGAAACTCCATGTTCCCTTCTATCTGTAATACTCTGACTATTCATTTCCACCTGTCCCCCCACTGTGGACAGCGATCACAATAAATTTTACCTCCAACTCTTATCCTTGGCCCTGAGCCCTGACATTCCCACCTTAGTGTTGTCCATCCTGGTCCTCCATACTTCACCTGTGGAGACCATGGTCATCATCAGTGTAAATGACTCCTCCTCCTACCGTTTACCAATGCCTCTGACGCAGTACAGCACAACCCCCTCCATTAAACCTTGAGTTTAACCCCATCACCATCGTTGATTCCCTCTTCAACACATATATTCTCTTTCCCTCCTCCGAGACTGGACTGCCCAATCCCTTTTAACCATGAGATAACAGGAACTGCAGATGCTGGAGAATCCGAGATAACAGGGTGTGGAGCTGAATGAAGACAGCAGGCCAAGCAGCATCTTAGGAGCGGGAAAGCTTGACGTTTCGGGCCTAGACCCTTCATCAGAAATGGGGGAGGGGAAGGGGGTTCTGAAATAAATAGGGAGAGAGGAGGAGGCAGATAGAAGATGGATAGAGGAGAAGATAGGTGGAGAGGAGGCAGACAAGTCAAAGAGGCGGGGATGGAGCCAGTAAAGGTGAGTCTAGGTGGGGAGGTAGGGAGGAGATAGGTGAGTCCAGGGAGAACGGACAGGTCAAGGGGGCGGGATGAGGTTAGTAGATAGGAGATGGGCATGGGGCTTGAGGTGGGAGGAGGGGATAGGTGAGGGGAAGAACAGGTTAGGGAGGCGGGGACGAGCTGGGCTGGTTTTGAGATGCGGTTGGGAGAGGGGAGATTTTGAAGCTTGTGAAATCCACATTGATGCCATTGGGCTGCAGGGTTCCCAGGCTAAATATGATTTGCTGTTCTGACCTATTCTTATACACACCAAGATCCCTCTGACCTTCAGTATTTTCCAGGCTTTAACCTAATCAAAACATCAATCCTTTGTTTATTTCTTTCCCCTCATGTATACTTACTATGATACTGAAAATCTCTAGGATTTTCTGGGTTTTTTTTGTTTTAGGCATGCAGGTCTTTTTTTTTGGTTATTTCTTCACTTCAAGGTTTTCCTTTGTTGTGTACTGCTAATTATTAAGATTCTGGTCAAGGATTAAATAACACCTTTGTGTGATGAATCATCCGCTTGAACAGGCCCTGCCAGTGTGAGGTTGGAGAATTCAGACGGAAATTCATCTTAGCAGAGCCCTTATCTAAATGGTAGCGGATTCAAAACTCATTTTACTCTCTCTTAAATTACCCTGGTATGTTGTGTGTGTGATCTTCACTATCATGTATTTAAAGACCATTAAAACTGGCAGTGTGTGATTACCTAATGTTCCGACAGGGTTTCTGTTGAGCACTCAGCTTAGCCACATTGAATAACTGATAAAGCCGGTGACATTTGCAGCTTTTGAGGTGTTAAGCAAAGAAAGCTTAGAATGCTACCATTTCGATAACTTCATTTTCCTGATGAATCGTTCAATGTTACTATACAAATTCTATATGAAAATTCCTGTCAGTGATCCACTCTATTTCACCTCTTGAAGAAAAAAATGGAGGGCGAGAGGAGGAATATTGAAATACCAGAAGCAACTTGGCTATTTTGACACTTGTCCACAGTGCCAGACATACAAAGATAAGTATATTGTCAGGCGATTATTCGGGCTTGCAGCAATATATCCTTTATAGTGTACAAATACATTACAGATACATCATAGCAGCACAGTCAAACAAAATTGGCGCCAGGCTTTTCCAAAATTTGGAGGAGAGCAAAGAGCAGACATAGAGGGGTTGGGAGATGCTCTGGCTGTCATGACTGTGGGAAACCAGTTTTTTCCTTGCCCATTAACCTCTACATGTTTGTAGATAGCCTGAAGTTACTATAGGTCAGCAGGGATAGGAGAAATAGGTAAGCAGGACCTCTTGCAGAATAGATAAGAGTTTAGGAAGAGCTGATAAGTTACAGAAGCTGGACAATGAGAGACTGCCCACGAGAATACCAGAATGATTATATCAGAAAGTGAAGATCAAATTGGTTCTGATAAGATTATGGGAACTTGACGTGTAGTGGTAATGCTACTGTGACTGTTGCTGTTTGATTAGTAATCCAGAGGCCTGAGGTTAATATTCTGTGAGCAAGAGTTCAAATCTCACCATGACAACTGTTGGAACTTAAATTCACTAAATAAATCTAGAATGTATAGTTATTCTCTGTAATGTGGATAGAACAATTATTGTTCATTGCTGTAATTCTCTAAGGTTCATGACTGCCATCTGGGGAGGTGAATCTATCTTCCTTACATGGTCTGGAACGAGACCTACAGCAACAAGGATGATTCTGAACTGACCCCTGAAATGTCCTGGCAAGGATGTCTAATTATAGAAAATTGGGGCAGGAGTTCAGCCTCTTGAACCCTCTCAGCAATTAAATATGATTATAGTTGATCATCCAGTTCAGTACCCTCTTCCCATTTGCTCCATGAACCCTTTGATCACTTTAGTTTTAAGAGTCATATCCAACTCCTTCTTGAAAATACTCAATATTTTGGACTCAATCACTTCCTATGACAGAAAATTCTACTGGCTCATCACTCTCTGTTTGAAAAGATCACTCCCTTTCTCAGTCACAAATGGTCTACTCCCTATCCTTAGACCATGGTCCCTGGTTCTGGACTCTGCCGTCATCAGGAACATCCTCCCTGCATTTACTCTGTCTAGACTTGTTTGAATTTTCTAGGCTTTTATGAAATATCCCCACATTCTTCTAAACTCTAGTAAATATAGTCCTAACCGATCCAATCTTTCTTCTCATATCAGTCCTGCCATTGCAGAAATAATTCTGGTAAACTTTGGTTGAACTCATTCCAGAGCCAGAACATCCTTCCTCGGATAAGCAAAACACCCCTGCTCCTGTACTCAAATACTCTTGTTCTAAAAGCTAATATATTTAAGGCTAAAAACAAATGGCCAAGTGGGCATTTTAAGAAATGAGGGATTTTGTTAGGATGTTAAAAGTTCAGAAAGAGACCAGAAGTTTGCCTGAAACAAACAGAATCGCTAAAAATGTCAGTTAACACGAGTGAGAATTGAGGTTGAAAAGCAAGGGATCAAAGAAGCTGAAAGTGGGTCTAATGGATGAATTACCATAGAATCTCCACAGTGTGGAAGCAGGCCATTTGGCCCATTGAGTCCACACTGACTCTCTCAAAGCACATCCCACCCAGACTCACCCCATCACTGTAACACTGCATTTCCCATGGCTGATCCATCTTTCAAACACATCCCTGTACACAATGGGCTATTTAGCATGGCCATTCCACCTAACCTGCACATCTTTGGAATTAGGGAGGAAAACAGAGCACCTTGAAGGAAATCTATGCAGATACAGGGAGAATATGGAAACTACACACAGTCACCCGAGGTTGGAATCAAACCTGTGTCCCTGATGCTGTAAGGCAGCAGTGTTAACTACTGAGCCACTGTGCTGCTCTCTGAACTTAGAAAGGGCACGCAGCAAGATGGAAGAAGGTAGAATAAGATGTGGAGGGGACTCTTGCTCCTATTAAGAATAATCGATGGTGGGACAATTTTTATGTAATATCTTGCAATTGATGGAACGATTCTGATCTGTGCAATTTTCCTGAAGTGATCAATTTAAGTGACTGCATTCTTGGAAGGATGGTGACTCTCTATGGAAGTGGGCCCTGCCACAACATGAATGTATATGAGGGCATTTCCATCTTAAGTCACCATCAGAAGAAGTGGACACAGCTGCCTGGCTATTCCTTACTTTAGAACATAGAACATAGAACAGTACAGCACAGTACAGGCCCTTTGGCCCATGATGTTGTGCCGACCTATTATCCTAATAAGATCAATCTACCCTGCATACCCTACATTTTACTATCCTCCATGTGCCTATCCAAGAGTCACTTAAAAGTTCCTAAAGTATCTGACTCCACTACCACTGCCGGCAGTGCATTCCACACACCCACCACTCTCTGTGTGAAGAACCTACCTCTGATATCTCCCCATACCTCCCTCCAATCATCTTAAAATTATCCCCCCTCATAATAGTCATTTAAACTTTAAACTGTAAAACATCTTAGTCTCCTATTATGTATTGTAAAATATTAGATAGGGCATATATTTCAAATGAAAGAAGCCTTTGTTTCCTGAAGGAAGTTCAATCTGTCTCAATATCTGTGCTATACGTAGGAAATGGAATAAAATCTATCTAGCAAATAACTGTTTGTATTGGGTATAGAGACAATATCCAGCAGGGAGCATCCCAAGTAGTTGTTAACCTATGCTAGCCATCAGTTGCATTAAGTCTTTGAATTACTAAATGAGGCTGAGTTCTTGTTGTCTCTTAACAGTGCAAAGCTGTCAGCTCCAAGTCTAAACCATTTGCTGCACAAGCCACATTGTCTTTGATTTGATCTTGTAATTATGCACATAAGTGGAGCTATGGTTCACACATTATCTACTGCAAAGGTAAAATTCTCCCAGGATCACTGCAATGCAGGATGAGATTTCTTTTAGCAGCAGCCAAGATAATCTACTTGGTCTGCTTGACTCTTTCCTGTTATCATATTCATCTATGTAGCACCCTTTCATTTATTACTCTTGCAGTGCACTGAACCATTTCTCAACCCACTAATACATCTGCCCTTACCCTTCTGACACACCAGTCAGAGCCAGTCAGACTGGTCCAACGTACCTCTCCTTTCTCGCTTTCTGTCTCGTTATTTCAAGCAAAAGGATTTTGTCCAGTTTTCACTCCTTTCCTCATGTTGTCTGTTCTCCTTATGCACATACAATGCTGAATCCCTCGCTATCTACATCCTTGAGATTACTATTGAGTAGAAACTGAACTAGACCAGCCATATACATACTGTAGGTACAAAAGAAGGTCAGAGGATGGGAATTCTATGCTGGGTGACTCACCTCCTGTCTCCCCAAAGCCTATTTACCATCTTCACGCCATGTCAGGAGTGTGATTTAACCTGGATGAGTTTGGCTCTAACAACACCCAAGAGGTTTGACACCATCCAGGACAAAGCAACCCATTTGATTGGCACCTCAACCAGAACCTTCAACACACTCCTATCACTGCTGACATACTGTAGCAGCCATGTATAACTGCTAGAAGAGGCACTACAGAAATTCACCAAGGCTACTTTGACAGAACTGTCTAAACCCATGACCACCAGCATCTATGAGGATAAGGACTACAGATTGAGGGGAATACCACCACCTGGAAGTTCCCCTCCTGACCACACATCATCCTGACTTTGGAACTATATTCACAATCACTGGATCAAACTCTCTTCCTAACAGCACTTTGGATGTACTTACAGCACAGGGACTGCAGCTGTTTGAGAAGATTGTTCACCACCACCTCCCCAAAGGCAATTAGGAATGGCCACCAAATTCTGGCCTAGCCAACAGCACTCACATCCCACAGAAGGAAACTTCAAAATAAGTTAATCCAGAGCTATTGAGAAGCTCAAGGAGCATGGAGCTCTTGGGGAACAACATAATTGCACACAATGAAGATGGAGACAAATATGGTCAAGACTTTGAATAATTAAGGTCTAAAATAATCCAACGGGGAGAAACTGTTTGCTTTGGTGGAGATTCTCTGTTGAGCATAATAGTTCTGCAATAAACCTTCTTCAAACAAAGGGGGGATTGTAATCTCTTACAACCCTGCTAATGTCTGAGATATGTGAAATCTAACTCTAACCTCCCATATCTTCTGTAATGGTTATAAGATCACACTCATTAACCTCCATTCACGTTGTTAATTTATTTATTTTGTTGCAAACACCAAGCACATTTAAGTAAGTGGCATTAATTTTCCTTTTTACATTTTTTTCCTCCTTTTGACCCTATTTGCCAATTTAGTTTTTACACTTGTACACTCTGTCTCTTCCTTTCCCAATCTGGGTATCAGTATGAAAATATTTGCCATACTACAACACCATACATTTTGTTTTGGAAGTTTACACATTGTCACTCCCAAACTCTCACTTCCTCTAATTATTTTACAGCCCTAGTTATTTGATTCACTAAGACACTAATCCCAGAATGGTTCAATTCAAGTCCACCTCACTGGAACAGCTCCCGTCTAGCCCTGTGCTGGTGCCAGTGCGCACAACCTGAAATCCATTCCTCCCATAACAATTTTTAAGCCACATAGTTAACTCTTTGACTTTATGTATCCTGTGCTAGTTCTCCCATGGTTTCGGCAGTAATACTGTGATTATTCGCTTGGATCTTCTGCTTTTTAGTTTAGTTCCTAATTGTTCAAAATGTTTCAGCAGTACCTCCTTTCCAGTCCTATTAATGTTGTCAGTATAAATGTGGATGACGACAACTGAATCCCTCCTTCCTACTTCAAGTTGCTGTCCAGCTCCGAGAAGGTGTCCTTAACCTTGGCACTTGCAGGCAATACAGCCTTAGGCACTCATATTCAAGGCTGCAAAGAATAATATTTATCCTACCACTACGGCATTCCTAATTCATCCCCCCACTTGAATGGCTCCCTGTACCATGCTGCCACAGTCAGTTTGCTCATTATCCTAGCAACTTCCACTCAGATCCACAGCTTGCAAGAACTTCATAACTGTTGGTCAATTGCAGGGACTGAGGTTCTTTAAGAGCTATCTCTTGCGTCCCCCATATCTGTCTCAGCTCGAGCCACACTCTCCTGTCCTTTGTCTCAAACCATATTTCAATTATCTAATCTAAAGGGTGTAAACCCCTTCATGGAATGACATTTCCAAAGGCGAATTTTCCCCTCCCTGAAGTGCTGCAACATCAACAGCTTGAACTCCAGTTCCTCAACTCAGACCTGAAGTTGGCGAAGCTGCAAACACCTGCTACAAATGAATTAAATAAGCCATTTCTGATGAAGGGTCTCGGCCCGAAACGTCAAGCTTTCCTGCTCCTATGATGCTGCTTGGCCTGCTGTGTTCATCCCGCTCCACACCTTGTTTGGGACCAACTAGTGTCCAGCAGCTCCTATATGGAGCTAACATATCATTGCTAACATGTTTTATTTCAGTTATTAATTAAATAAATCTTGTATCCTTGCTTCTTACACTTGAAGATTCCCACTCTGAACATCTTATTGCATTTTTTTATTTCCTCTTTTATGTACTAATATCAACCTTATATCTAACAGCCTTTTTTTAATGACAAGAGTGAAAAAAGGCTAGAGAACTAAATGCAAACTAAAGACTTTCATTTTAGTTTTAAATGTAGAAATATTCACTGATCCTACTTGCTTTGGCAAAAGCAATCAAATGCCTCCTTTTCCTCTGCTGAACTCCTCGCACTCTATTGTACATTGCTCTCAAATGCTAAGGCACATAAACTTGTCTTCTTAGTTAATTGACTTGATAACAAATAGCCCAGATGACTCAATTCATGAGTATCCAGTTTCTGATTGCTCTTAGTTATGGTGGTCTCCCAATGCACCCTTAGAAAAGAAACCTCCTCAAAGCTCACTGCCATAGAGTACTAAATTGCAAATTTCACATTAATACCAACGACAAGTTACAGTCAAAATCAGGTTAAATTAGGTTTTCACAAATTAAAGATTTAGACATATTTCTACTCTACAAATGCACACACTTCTTCCAAGGCTGAACTGAAATTGAACAGTTTTGTTCAGCCTTCAAATTCAGTTGTGGTGTGATGTGCTTGCATCTTTCAGGGTACATTTCTTTAAATTCAGTTATTTAGTCTTCACTGTGAGATAGAATGTGAGGTACAATTGCATGACTCTGTGAACAGAAATTTTCAGCAGTTGTCCTACAGAATAGACATGACTGTATGGCACCCCAATTACGAGTCAATGCATACATTCTTAGCTTCAAATAAATTACCTGCTTTATTGTTTTACTAATCCATGTTCTACGTCTAAGTTTGGAGCAACACAAATTTTAGGATGAACAGCAAAGCTGTTGGAAAGACTTGTATAACAAAAATGCATGAATCCAGAATATCTAAATCTTCTTTCTGATGCAACAATAAGAAATTCAAGGCTGCCTGAGAAGAATTACAAATCTCTCTGATACTTTACAGTTGTGGACTAGCAAGGACAACCTGTAAAGTGTGTTGGTAAATTGTAGAACAGTTCTTTCTGTCTATGTCCAAATAACTGAGTTTAACAAAAGAAAAGCCTATTCCCTTTCGATTCTGGAATTACTTCTTAAATTTGACAAATTGTATAATACTGGATAATATAGTTGAAGTATCAAAGATGTCTGATCATTCTTTTAGTGGTCTTTGTTTCAACTTGGGAGAACACATTGCTTTGCCATTAAGAGCTGTCTCGCTGGACCATTTCAGTGAATTTAATTATCTGATTTATTTGATGCCCTGAAGAACCAACAGCAAATTAATTATTTTGAGATATCTTTGAATTTTCAGCCATTCTCAAACATTTTTTTGTTATTTTATCTGTGACCTTTTAAAGTTTCAAATGGTTCACGTTTTAAAATCTGTCGGGCTGATAATTTTTCAATTATAGAGTTTTAATAGTACTGCAGCAGAATAGCTTTTTTTATTGGGAAATTTAATGATTCTGAAACTAGAAAACTTGATGAAAGTGACCTTGGATTTTCTTTCTGCAGCTTCCAGAAAAGGCATAATTGAGCACGGTGTCTACTGTCCAAACAGTTTGGATATACACCTTCAGTGGGCAAACACAATGGGCTGAGTTTTTGTAGAATTGGGCTGACTCAACAAACCTTTGAGAATATTATGCAGTGGAGGTACCAATTCCATTTCTAGGAAATCCTATTTATGACAGCAAAAGAAAGGGACCAGTAAAGTGTAAAGTGGAAGGGTGTGAGTCATTGGCGAACCCAAACTCTGCAGTATCCCATTTCTGCTGCTCCCAGAGCTTTATCCAGACTGTAGCAGTTATGAGGTTAAGAGTAGACGAAAACAGACTTGGAAGGTGATGCCATGGTAAGGTTAACTTCTGTTCCTGAAGTATCAACAGGGTTCTTTGTTGATATTTCCTAAGGGCTGTTAAAACAGTTGAGAATATTATGAACACTTGGCTGAGTTTCAGAAGCTTAGCACTCCAATAAAGTGTCCATCCAGAGATCATAATATTTTCAGCATTTATTAAACAAGAACTGTTCAGTAACAGTTACATATAACCATGCACTATGATAAAAGGATTTTACAATAGATTCAGCTAAGTTTAGATCATGAGATACAATTGTTTTCAACTCACAAGTTAAATTGTAAAATTGATTTTGTAGGGACATGGCTGATTTCATTGCAGAGGAAAATCAGAAAATTATTATAAGAAGCAGTTGACCTGCAAAACATAATTTTACGCTCCAATAGTAAGTTGAGCTATCACACTATATCATTTTATCCTTAAATTCCCATCAGACATAATAGAACAATGTTTTAAATCTATATCCTATCTGCCAGCAGTTGTGGCTGACTGGTGCCTCCAGTAGGATAGCAATCCTACTGAGCACTTTTAAATCTTGCATAAAGACAGAGCACAGGTCCCAGCCAGAATAGAGTTGACTGGGTAATTTTCCATCAATAAAGCCTGTGGATTGCACTAATGAAAATTACTGAGAATGGTTTTATTCATTTCATTTCTGTTATGTAGCTACCCTCGAGTCACTACATTTTGTTGCAGAGAAATAGCCCTGTTTTTATTTAATATATGGAATCTCTGATTGTTTCAGAAATGACTTTGTTTTGCTAGATCTTGTGGAAAACCTATCTAACTAGACTCTGTTTCCTGTTTAATGGCTAACTAAACTGTGATATGTAAAGTGGAGACACCCTTTTTAAATAGACTGTAGTTTGCATTGTAATTCGTTGAAACAATGGTGTCAATTTGAACTTCATGTTTTTTCGAATTTCAGAAAGTGGACTCAATGGCAGGGCAGTATATTTCTTAACCATCCCTAAATTGCCATTGGATAAGAGTTTATAAGCCTTCTGCTTGAACCTTGCCAAACTATAGTGAACTGTAGTGAAAGTTCGCACCAAACAACTGCACCTCCCAGTCGCGAACTATTTCAACTCCCCCTCCCATTCCGCAGACGAAATGTCCATCCTGGGCCTCCTGCAGTGCCACAACAATGCTACCCGAAGGTTACAGGAACAGCAACTCATATTCCACTTGGAATATCCCATTTTCTATCCGCCTCCCCCTCTCTCCCTATTTATTTCAGAACTCCCTTCCCCTCCCGCATTTCTGAAGAAGGGTCTAGGCCCGAAATGTCAGCTTTCCCGTTCCATGGTGCTGCTTGGCCTGCTGTGTTCATTCAGTTCTACACCTTGTTATCTTGAACTGTAGTGAAGATGGTCTCATAATAGGGGGTGTCAACATTATGACCTATTTACATGTGTTCAGCCAATATCTGAAAGAGTCGCAGTTTGAAAAGACCAGAATGTCTTCTAATGTCACTGAATCCGATAAGTCACTTCCTTGCAGGTTACACCTTTAAATGCCTTTTTGGTCTATCAGTTTTCAGTGGCAGAGAGTAGGTACTCTTCAAGATTGGGGCAAGCTGTCTTCTGTTGCATCACACACCAAAGACAATGGGAGGAGGAAAATTCCCTATTATTCCCTACGTACACAGTACCCACTTGTAAATGCAAGAAAATCTCTCTAAGATCACTGCTTTTGGGAATTATATAGGCTCAGTGTACTTGGATATAATTTTTAAAGTGCAATATTATGTGCACAAAATAGCTGGACTAATATCCAAAACCTCTGAAATTTTGACCTAGGTTGCACCAATATCGTTCATGCCTTTGCTCCCAATACCGTAAGACCTCAGCTTTAAAATTCTCATTATTATGTTTCAATGCCCCTATGACCCTTCCATACCCTATCTCTACAATGGCCTCCAGTCCTACAACCCTCCAAGATCTCAGTGTTACTCCAATTCTAACCTCTTGTGCCTCCTAGTAAGAAGATTGCAGGGTCAAGTCCTAGTGCAGCTCTTGAATGTGTAACCTGAGCTCTGCAGTCCGGAAGCTGTAATTTATTTTCAACTCATATGCGACTCCCAATCCTGATTGATCAGGCAAAATTTGTAACAAATTTGTAAGAATCATTAAAATGCAACTGAAAATCAAATACTCTATTTCTTTGATATTAATATACGTACACTCATAAACCAGGAAAAATGTGTTGCATTAAAATTCATAAATGGATTTGGGTCCTGTTTTTAATTGTCATTTGTATTTGGTTGACAACATTGAGGCTGTGAAGGCATTATACTTTTGATTACATTTATTGAGGGAGTGCTGTGTTGCTTGAAGTTATATCCTGTAGACGGGTAGTAAGAGTTTATGTACAAAACAGCAGCTGAGAGCTCCATATTAAAGGAACACTGGACAAAAAAATGTGGCTCCTCTCACCTGCAATTTTCCAATTGGCTCCTATCATTTGCTGGTCTGCCTCCGATAAGGGTCCAGTTGACGTCAAAAGAAAGATTTATGTTTCTCAAGCAGTTTATAACCCAAGCACATTTCAAATCTCTTTACAAGCAAAATAATACTCTAATAGTGGCATCAATGTCTTAATGGAGGTAAAAGTGCAGCAAACCTATGTACTTCATGAGTGGACTTTAAGGCCCTCTGCCTAAGATGCATGTTACAGTGTCAGGGAGAATGGAATCATTTGTGAGCTCTTGAAAGAGCCAACATGGTCCCATCTTACAGATAGCACAGTCAACATCAAGAGTGTTCAACCTTCTCACATATACGGCCGTATCTCATTATTTTTCCTTTCAAGTTGATGTGATGTAATTTCAGATGGAAAAGATTTTGCACACATTAAACATGAATTTGAAAATAAACATTGAAGCATGAAGAAAACAAATTGCAAATGAGGTGCAGGAGGCCCAGACATCATTTCCTCTGGGTGAGTGAGAGATATCTTTTCCCCACACACTGTGGGTGGCCTAGGACCCTGTCACAGAAATGTGTTATCATAGACCCCCTACAGTGTGGAAACAGGCCATTTGGCCCATCTAGTCCACACAGACTGCCCAAACAGCATCTCACACCCCCCAACTCTATCCCTGTAACCTTCATTTCCCATGGCTAATCCATTTAGCCTGCACATCCCTGGACACTATCACACAATTTAGCACAGCAAATCCACATAACCTGCACATCTTTGGAGTGTGGGAAGAAACCACAGCGCCTGGAGGAAACCCACACAGACAAAGGGAGAACATGCAACCTCCACACAGATAGTTGCCTGAGAGTGGAATCGAATCCAGGTCCCTAGCACTTTGAGGCAGCGGTGTTAACCACTGAGCCACCATACTGGAGCAGGATATATGAACAAAAGGGGTGCATTGGAGTCCTAGCCCAGTGTCTGTAAAGGTATGCTCAATTGGTTTTCATCTCATAACATAGCAGACTTAATCAACAGAAAAATGTTTTCTAACATTAATGTATAATTCATCTGTGATCACTGGTACTACATTTTAGAATTCGGCAACAAATACCCTGGGAGCTGCCATGATATCTATAACCTTAATAACTCATAGGTTCATGTTTTATTTCAATGGGCCAATGCCTTACAAGGAAGGCTGCTGGGCTACAAGACCTATGTTTTGCAATGATGTTTGATGATTCTGTTGCACAGCTCCCTGACTGAGGAGAAGCATCAATATAATGCGGCCCATTCTTCCACCAGGGCACCATGAAGCAAGAGATTGACCTCCTAAGATGACGTTCTGATGATTGGATTGATTTGGGAGGGGCAGCGGGGGTTTGCAGTACAGAATGCTGAACATAAAACTTGTACGCTCTGTTCTGCACAACTGGAGCAGGTAAAGATAGGAGGTGGCAGATGCTGACAATTTGGAAGAGTAGCAATGGCTTTCTGAGGAGGATGCTGAGGACATTTAACAGGTAGGACATTATCATCAACACAAAAGAATGGTGCAACATCAAGCAATACAAGACAGACATGTCTTAATTGACATCTACATCATTGTTAGGTGAAGTGGTCATGCATTGATAGCAACGTATTGTTATTTGAAGGGCAAGTAACCACTATTTATTCCCAGAAACAGGTGCAGATTCTTTGTTTGGTTTTCTTCACTTCTCACGTATTCAATAAAAATTAATGATTTCAACTCTTTGTGTTGTCATTATTGGTAATGAGTGTTGATCTTATTGAAACATACAAGTTTCTGAGGTGCCTTGACACAGTAGGTGTTGACAAGACATTTCCACTAAGTGGGAGATTCTCAAACTAGGGAACATAGTTACAGGAAAAGGAGACATTCATTTAAAATTGGTATGTGAAGGAATTTCTTCTCCAAGCATAGAGTTGTGGAGGCTAGAACATTGAAAGTACTTATTGAGGCGGTAGATAGCTTTTTAAAATTCGAGGAGTTGAGGACTATGAGGAGCTGTCACAAAAGATGAGTTGACGCCTGGGACAGATCAGCCATGATCTTATAGAATGCTGGGGCAAGCTTGAGGGACCAAATTGCTGACTCTTACTCCTAGTTCTGATGTTAGGGAAGGAGTGGTATTCGGGAACAAAAGCAGAAGTTGCTGAAAAAGCTCAGCAGGTCAGCCGCACCTATGAAGAAAATTCAGAGTTAACGTTTCGGGTCCCTACCTCAGAATCCAAAATGTTAACTCTGATTTTTCTTCGTAGGTGCTGCTGACCTGCTGAGCTTTTCCAGCAATTTCTGTTTTTGTTCCTGACTGACAGCATCTGCAGTTGTTTTGGTTTTTATTAAGGAGTAATGCTCCTTTAGACATAGTAGTAACATGGTATGATGCTAAGGATGGGTAGCCCCTGTATCTTCAGTCTGCCAGCTGCAGTTACTCTAATAGTCAATCAGACGGGTGATGATGCAAAGAGGCAAAACACATTATTGTAATCTGTGCTCATCAGGAGTTTGGTGTAGGCTTTACACAGATATGCTGACTATCTGATGGAACTATAAACATACCAAGTTGGAACAGGCGTCTGCTCCACTGTTTGATAAATGGTGGCTGATTTGTTTGTGTTTCAAATTTCATATTTCCATCTACCTGCAATGACACTTGATTCCTTAACTTAAGAATCTGTGCACTTTTACGTTTAAACTGTTCAATTACTCCATTTCCACTGCCTTCTGAGGCAGAGTCATAAAACCCTCTGAGAGGGTTCTCCCTGTCTTTATCATAAAAGCAGATCCTTCATTTTTAAACAGTTCTGGACTAACCCAAAAAATGAAACATTATTCCCAGGTCTACCTTTCAAAGACCATTCAAGATCTCATATACTTTAAACAAATCACCCCTTATTGTTCTAAATTCTGGAAAACAAGCCCAGCCTGTCAAATCTTTCTTCATAAAATAACCCACTTATTCCAGGTAAAGTTGCCAAAGTCCTATAGGATCGCTCTCTCATTAGAGATAGACAACTGGTGGTCAGCTTAACCAGAGGGCCACCGCACATCAGGCAAGCAGCAAGACTGAAAAGATGGGATCATCATGGCTGCCTTTGCCAGTGCAGGAATCAAGATCACACTGTTGGCATCTCTCTGCATTGTAACCCAGCCATCCAGCCAACTGAGCAAGGTACTAATCTTGCAAACTGCCTCTGAACGTTGTCCAATGTATTTACATTCACTTAAATGGAGGCCAAAACTGCACACAGGTGTCTCACCAATGCACTTTATACCTGAAGCATCAGTACTTCATTGCTTCCGACTGTGACTAGCTTCCTGTCTCTCCCTCTTCAGTAACAGAGCAATGCAAGCCACAGAGGCTGGAAGCCTGTAACTGAGCACTAAAAATCCTGTTCGCTAAAAAATCTGTAATCCACGAAGAGGCTGACAGCCTAAAGAGCTGCACTGAAGTTAGTGAGTATGCGCTAAGAAACAACATGAAGCAGACATGGCCACCAGTATCCAAATAAGCACAAAGTACAAGCAACCAAATAAAGAGCAAAAGATGTCTGTATCCATGTTAACACAAAACCAGCATGTTGCAGGTACATGAGATGTTTCTGCCCCTGATGAAAGTTGACCTGGCAGAAGCATGCAAGTCATAGGAGTCTCTGAGCTCCAAAGAAAGTATTCAAAGGGCTGAAGTGATGTCTGAGTTGGTCCAAGAGCAGCCATGAGGACGTGGTGAAATTGAAAATTTGGTGATGCCAGCTTATGTGAATGAAAGGATGAGGAAGATAATAGCCATGGACAATGCAAGGACTGTGATCAGGAAAAGGAGTAGTTTAGTGGCTGGAATGGGCATTTAGAGAGCTGCAGCCACCAGGTACCCTCTGTTATACTTGTCAGGAATTTGCATCATCTCGTTTCACGGTGGATGAGAGGGGGATAGGAAGTGTGATATAAAAGACTTTGACACACTTTCATTTTACCTCACTTCCACTCTGCACTCAGTCTCTCGCTTTCTCTCAATTTCACTCCTTCTCTTACTTATGTCCACCGTACCACCAGTTCCCATTCCCTCATGCTTCTCACTCCCAGGTTCAGGATCCTGTTCTACCTTCTGCAGTCCTATAGCGACCTAATACCTGAGAAGGACAACAAGAGCCCGGTCTTCATCACTCAGCACCCAGCAATATGGACCTTCTTTCACCCCAGCTGTCCCGGAATGCAAAGCCTCTTCACCTGTTTGTAATATGTAGCCTTCTTGCCTAGTGTCTCCCCTCCACATCATGCAGATTCATCGCTGTGACTCAGAAATCCAGCTCTCAGGCTGAATGAAACTACTTACTTTTACACTGTTCACTGCTTCCCCAGTTGCAGAATATATTTCTCCTGCTTTCAGCAGCGAATGAAAGTGAGAAAGAGCCTACGATTGGAAAATATCAGTCACTACCACTAAGTTGCATTTTGCACACTGGATCCTCTGGCTGAATAGAAGCACAAGGAGGAATGTATGTTGGACAGGCCAGGTTTAGCTGCATTGGATTGTCAAACTAAATTTTGTGGTCAAGTCCCTGGGGTGGTCTAAAAAATAGCAAAACATAAAGCTGCTGCACATAATTCTTGTATCCCATTTTATGTAACCTGCAAGAAAGTATTGAAAAATGATGCCAGAGAGCAAGGGTATCTCTGGAACTATGTGCTAAAACCAGATAAAAGACATACTGCAAGTAAATATGAATTAGTTGAAACAATGGGTTGTAAAGATCAGCCAAAGGTATTGAACAACTTGCAGCAAACTTTGGCAAGAAGGAATTCTAAACTAAAATCTTTGAGGCATTTTGTTTTAGCTTGACTTTTTTGAACATCAAGAAAAGCTTAGAATGCTGCTTTCAAATAAACCTTAACTCTATTTTAAACCAGGTAGTCATGATCATTTGTTAGGTCACACTAATGTCATTGTATACAATCAACGTGTTAATTGAAAGCATCGTTTATGTTGCTCTTTCACCCCAAACTTCTCGCACCTCTGATTGGCATCATTAATCTCTTCATTCAATCGTATCTGAAGAAAAGTACTGGAAATCGCTTTTAACTTTCAGAATGGGTCCTTGGAGGCACTATTTGAAAAAAATAACTCATGGATTGATTTTCCTATCATGACCTGGAGTAGCATTAATATTGATTGCCTCAGGAAGAGGGAGTGAAAAAATGTAGCTCAAGACCAACTACAGTTAAAATCCCTTGTGACGTTAACTCAAAATCTCTCTTGCATGTTGTTGTGATTATCTGGAATCACAGTATAAAGGAAATCTATTCTTTTTACACAAGTTGAGAATTTATAAATCCCGCAAGTAAAATATATCGGGAGGTTTCATTCAATGTCTTCATCGGTTAAAAATCTAAATATTTGCTACATATTTATGCCGATTCAACTTGTCACTATTGCTTTATGTCTAATACTTTCAACAGCTTCCCTTTTGATTGATGTTTAAAATCAGTAGAATACACAGAGAATGATTTGCATTCTTTTACACCAGATACATTGTTTTATCAAGAATAATATTCATGGAAAGCCAATTTGGTCCATTGTGTCAGTGTCAGCTCTTTGAAAAACAAATCTAGCCATCCCAATTCACTGGCCCTTGTAAACTTTTGCTCTTCAAGTATTTCTAAAGTTCACTTTTGAAAGTTGTTATTGAATCTATTTGCGCAACTTTTCCAGGCTGTACTTAATAAAATCAAAGCATGAACTTTGAATGACTTACGAACAATACTAACAAATATTTACTGGAGCCCGGTAAATGAATGGACAATGATAACGATTCTGTGATATTATTCATTCATGGGATGTGAGTCAGCATTTATTGTCCAACCCTAATGATTGCTTGAACTGTCTCACTTGCTATGGCCAGTTCAGAGTCAATCACTTTGTTGTCGGCTTGGACTCACTCATATTCCAAACCAGATAAGGATGGTAGATTTCCTTCCCTAAAGGACATCAGTGACTCAGATGGGTTTTTTGAGCATAAAATGACATTAGACTAGCTTTTCCTTCCAGATTTTCATTGATTCAAATTTCTGCCATGGTGGGATTTGACCATATAATTCCCAGAGTATTAGACTGGCTCTGTGGATTACCAACAGTGACATAAAGATTATAAATCCAGTGTCAAAACCACTACACCACCATCTCCTATGAGTATTGTCTAATCAACTCATGGCAAAGATGATGTAATAGCATTTATTCTGAAAACACTGTTTTAGTCAATAACTAAATCTTGAACTGTCATTAGAACACATAAAAGAAACATTTTTTACTTGTGAACAAAAATGATGAACATGTTTGTCAGTAGACCCGTTCCTTGATGTATATTATTTTAATAATGTTCGTAGTTTTGTGTTTTATGTCAGCCATACACTTTCATAATGCTTGACCTTAACTTGCAAAGCAGAACCAGTCAAGGCGACAATTGTAAAATATTCCAGCTACTAACACAAACAGCAGCAGAAATCAATTTGAAAGCCTAATGCACATTAAACTTTCTAAAATCAAAAACATGGAACATTCCTCAAAGGTCAATTTATTAAGTACAATGTTCCAATTATGCATTAATTGAAAAGCTCATTATGACTGGAACCTTGTCACCTAAATTCTGAAACCGTTATAAATGTGAGATTCTATAAGATTGTTATGTTTGACACATTTATTTAGGAAAGAATGGCGGAGTGAAGGGACAATATGACCTCTGCCGAAAGCTGTCTTGACTGTTAATGATTGAAGGGTAAAACGTGTGGGAGGGGGTGGAGGCAGGTTGTTTCACTGGGAAGAAGTAATAGATATCAACACTGTAAACAGTTACCAGAGAGGCTGCATTGACAGCAGATAGAGTTTTAATTTCTAAATCCCAGGGAAGCAATAGGAATGTCAGGATGGAATAGGTGTGAGAAACTAGAGGATAACTATTTAGCAAAAACTAATTTCTACCCAGATACAATGTCCATGTGATTTACATTTTGGAAGGGAAGGATTCACAGAAAGCAATTGGAAGATTTGCTTGCAAACTTTAGATTTTTCTAAAATATGTCAATAAACTTAAAGACTGTCAATCTACAAGTATCTGAGGAAGAAAAAGAAAGGACATTGAGGTACAGACATTAAGTTTCAGCAAGTCACTAAGCAGGATGAGGGTGGGAGCTTGAACTGAGATTAAAGAAACAAGGCCCATGAGAGCTTACAGAAAGCAAGAAAATTCAACCAGCTTTGGCTAGAGAGAAGGATTTCTAATTTCAGTTCTAAAGTCAGTTCAAAGAGTAGACATGATCCAAGTAGAAAAGGAAAAGTAGCTTTGAATGGTTTCCTGCAGAATAAAGTGACTACTTCATCGGCAGAATAAACTAGAACTGTGGAAGTGAGATTTTCGGTTGTGGTAAAATTTGAAGAGATCTTTTCTGTAATTTACAGTATGTTTATGCTACTCATTAGTATTTAGACAATGTTGTTTTGAGTTTGCATATTATATTAGAAGTCTTAAAAACTTGAAATCCTGTTGGATGATCCTTCCAGTTAGACATTGGAAATTCGAAAGCTTTCTACAAATAATTGGTCTCTTTCAGGATTGTAACAACTCCAGTCACTAATGGTGTGCTTTGGTGACTGTGCTCCATACTGGATGAACAGCAGAAGAGATTAAGAAAAAAGATTTCCACTGTTCATATCTGCTGCAAATATCAAACAGAAGAGATCTTTGCAATAATTTACTTCAGTAACATGCTACAGTATTGCTTTTGTTTACTATCAGAGATTAAAGATGTACAAAAAATGGTGTGATCAATAAGTTATTACATGACACAAGTTTGATCGTTACAACTGTTTCTGTTCACGAACTTAGTGTAATATCTTACAAGCTATCTTGTTGAACAATACAATGTAAATAATAAGGTTTCTGCAAATAAAATTTGAACAATTTACAATCAGGTCCAACAGACAGACAAATGCCTACATATGTCCTCTATTGAAATTAATACAACATATCATAGATTAAGATTTTAAACAAAGTACTTCTAAATTGTGCCTTTTCTGTTGACGTCATCCCAAATTATTTGCAGGGCAGTGAATTGGTAGAGATGTCTACCAAGCCAAACAATCAGATATTATGGGAACCAAGTTAATGGAAGACACAGGTGGCCATGATGGACTGGCAGAAGCACAAGTGGCCAGAGTTGAATAAAAGAAGAGTTCTGCGTGGACTCTGTAGCTGTAAGATTTTACAGTGCCAAGAAGGGGCAAGGTCAGGACTGCATTCAAACACATGGATCAAAATTTAAAATTTGATATCAGTGCCACAATATGTTAGTAAAATCAAATCTACTTGGTGAATGAATGGGACTTGTAAGTCCTAATAATAATGTTTATTTGGAAACTGCACTAATGGCAGAGGTAACATATTAGCACAGATAGAAGATGGGTTAGCTATCAGGAAACAGAGGTTAGGCATTAATGAGTTATATTTCATTTGGTGAGGTGTGTTATGTGGAGGGACAAGGTACTCATGTCAACACTATTTATAAGCTATTGTCAATGATTTAGATGAAAGGACCAAATGCATGATTACTAAATTTAATGACAACACAAACGTTGGCTAAAAAGTAACTTGTTGCAAGGGAATTGAAAGTCTGAAAAAGGGATAGAGTTAGGTAACATGAGTGGGCAAATGTTGGTTGGGTGGAATATAATGTGGGGCAATGTGAACTTATCCACTTTGTCTGGAAGAATAGAAAGACAACATACTATTTAAATGAGAGATTGAATAATTCAGGTCCAGAAGGTCGTGAGTATTGTGGCATATTAATCTCTAAACATCTGAATGTAGTTTCAGCAAGTGTTTAAGTGTTTAAGCTGGAATCTTATGGTTAAATGCAAGGGAAATTGAATATAAGACATTTTTTAGCAGGTGTACAGGTCATTGGTGAAATGACGCAAGGAGTACTGTGTGCAGTTTTGGTTGTTTTTCTAGGGGTAGAATTGCACTATTAGCAGTTCAGAAATGGCTCACCTGAGTCTAGGGATAAGTTGGTAAGGCAGACTGGGTCTGTATATATTAGAGTTTAGAACAATGAGGGGTGACCTTCTTGAAACAAATAAGACTATGAGGAGATTTGATGGTGCTGATGTTCAAAGAATGTTTTCTCCTGAGGAAGAGCCTAGAACTAAGGGACAAGTTGAAGATGAGGTGATTTTGTGTCTCTTGGACAGTAGTGGGTCTGTGTAAATTCTTCCCAGAGAGTGGCAAAGGCATGGCTATTAAATATTTTTAAGACAGACATAGATGGCAAACAAGGAAGTCAAAGGGTATATTGAGAAAAATTGAGTTAAGGCCACAATAAAACTAGCCTTGATCTTATTGAATAACAGGGCAGGCTTGAAAGACCAAATCGCCTCCTCCTAGTTGTAATTCATATATCAGTATGTTTATATTTGATGTTGAAGGTAGACAATTAGAACATCCATAGACACAAGGTGAACAGCAGTATAATTAGGGATACATGACTGTGGTGAAGATTATGGTGCTACTAATGAGATTGCAGATATTGGATACTGGTACACTAATAGGTTGGCAAAAGGCAGAGAGCTTTTTCCTAGAGCATGTCAAGTGTCTTTGGCGTTGTTTCGACTGCACCAATTTGGAAAAGTGATAAAGCATCCCATAAGACTCCTGACTTGAATCTGCAGAAGCTGCAGGGGTTTTTTGCAGTTAAGCAGTGAGGAAATAGTCAGATAATATCCTCCCACTCCTTTGTATATACATCACTGATGTGGTTAGTTCAACAAACATACTTGTAGTGCCAGTGAAAGTCAGGGATAGTGACTGGCTTCTTCCTGTTGCAGTTGGTCATTGGCTGACATTTAAGTGTTACATATATTGCTGGGCACTTGTTAACTCGACTCCAAATGCCTACTGTGTGCCTTTGTGGATTGCCTCATTATTGTGGAAGTTGTGAATTGAGATGAACATTGTAAAAGCATCAGCAAGGTGCCCAACTCCTGATCTCATGGTCGAGGTAAGGTCATTAAATATAGTTATGTTAAGGATGTCGTCCAAGAAACTCTGACAGTATTTTCTGGTGCTGTGAAGACTAGCCATTTTTCAATGTGTCAAATATGATGCCTGTCACTGGATAGCATTCTTAGTTCCCCCAATTAATTGTAGGTTTATTGGGATTCCATGGTAACATATCAAATCAAAAGCAGCCTTGAAATCAAGAGAACTACTTTTATATCTCCTCTAAAATCTTAGTCTTATGCACATGCCTGCTTCGAATTAAGTGTCATCTGGGCTCATTTGACAGCCTTGTTGTTTATTAATCAGAAAAGTGTACATTTTTTGTCTGACTAGTGTCTTGAGCATGTAGTCCAGATGAATCTTCTTGTGCAATGCTGCATTGTTGGTCTTTTGAACATTAGTTAAGCCAAGGTTTGGCCCTTTTGTTAAATGTTTATAGGAGATCTTAAGGTATGAATTTAAGAATTCCTTAGATTATTTGGCTTCTGTGATTTTCACCACTCTCATTGTGGACTCCCAATCCCCATGACCTCAAGAATTTCATTGCCAGTGTTGATATCTCAATAAGTCTTCAATCTTAGTCATCCTTTAAAGTGAAGATGACCATGTTCATCATCTGGCATGTTTGGGAGGGTTCCAATGGGTACGTAGGTGGCTGCTAAAGTTGATTTGCATCTGTCAAGTTCAGTCGCAAAGAGGATGAATATTGCGGATGATTGCATTTTGGATGAGTTACAGGCTTAGGATTTTCTACCTTGTTTCCGATATGTGCTAGCTTTTGAAGAGCACCACACTTTTAAAAAAAAATTTGGTTGTAGCAGGTCCAATGATGCTGGATGAACTTCTCCCATCACTCAAGATCAATACTTGAACTCCTAAGTGAAGCCATAAAATTATACTTCGCAGCCATGACAATGCATGTCAGGCTTAAGTTGACCATAGCAGATTTACTTTGATAACTGAGTGTAGACATTCTGGTAACATCCATGCTTTGGTGAGATGGTGGTGCAGTGGTAATGCTTTGGATGAGTGATCCAGCAAGCTAAGCTAATGATCCAAGGACAATGGTTCAAATCACAGCAGAGCGGATGGTGAAATTGAATTCAATGGGCAATGAGCCTATCATTAAAAGCCAGACAATGTTAAATGTTATAAAAGCCCATCTGGTTCATTAAATATCTTAAGCAAATGAAGTCTGGTCCATGTGATTCCAGACCCGTAGCGATGTTCACATTCCATGAATGAATTAAAAAAGGCATTTGATGTTTCATTTTCTCAATTTGGTGCAGATGCTTGGCATGCCAGTTTTGGGTGAGCAACTTTGTGTCTGGTATTTTGTCCTGCCATGTGATCTTTAGAGGTGTCTGAGGCAGCCTAAGTGAAAGTGGTTCAGCTTACTGACATGATGCTGACAGAGAGTCAAAGCCTTACATAGGTAGAGTGGAAAAGGCAGGACTAAAGCCCTATAGGCTTTCAGCTTGGCAGTCAGACTTATTCCTTTTCTTATTCAAACTAATATTCTTGGTTGGCTGAAATGGACTAAATTTGTCAGTTGGCAATTTTTAGATGTGTTGCTTTGTCAATATGGTCACCTTGAGAAAGTATGCTGTCAAGGTAAATGAACTTCTCTACTGCTGACTGGTTGTGGTCATCGAGTGAAACTTTGGCCTGAGATAGTACCCTGCTGGAGCAAGCTGGTGCATTACTTCAGTTTCCTTCGTAGCGACTGTAAAGCCAAAAATGTTGCATACATTAGAGAACAAGTCCAAGTTCATTACAAGTTCAATTTTAAAGTGGAAAACAGGTAATCATAAAATATGTCCCCCAGCAACATGTCCTGGCTAATGCAGACACAGCATGTCCGTAATGTTTTTAACTACTGTAATAATGCTAATCCTTCACAGAATGTTTCTTCCCCCATCAATAAAATGTTACGGACTAACTTAATTATTTTTGTTTTCATTTAATTATAATGACTAAGTTAATGAACTTTCAGAATTTGTCTATAAGGTAAATACATTTAATAAATAAGTGAATAAATAATAAGCATGCAATACCAAAGTGTTACAATTGTAGTGAAAACTGATGATTAATATTCAACTTTTGTTATTTAACTTCAATACATAATACTTCTGTGGATTAAAACTTTTTTTTGGAAAAGGGAACTGACCAAGATTGGCTGCTGTGAACACCTCACAATTCCAGGCAAACCACAAGGATTGCACAGAACTTATTGCATCAGAATTACTAGGTGGAATCTTATAGGGGCCTGAAAACTTGGGCTCTGGCAATATTTTTGGCATAATCACTTGAAAATGCCAATGGGGAAGATCTCAAATTTGGGAGCCATTTATGCATTTGCCAAATGGCAAGGCAATTTTCTTGCTAGGCAGTGGTGAATTGGCAGTTAACGGGGATTATTGCTTGTTAAGTGTTTTATTAATGCACAACTTGCTCCATTAATATTCAGCTTCCTATCTTGCCAAACATGCCAAACAAGCCAGACGTTGAGAATTCTCGATGTGGAAGTCAAAGCATGCTCACCATGGAACAGCATCTCAGGACATCAGCCAGGACATTCAGATCCAACATTTGCCAACCCCTCAGGATCCTCAAAGTACCTTTCTGAATCACTCGCAGAAGCTTAGGAAGCACAGATTTACATTTCAGACCGCACTGTTAACTAGCATTGAAAGGCTGTTGCAGAGTCAGGAATCTAACTAATAGATTGCACCAGTTTGGAGCTCAGGGTTGCTAGCTTATTCTCTTAGCGCTCATGCACTTAGAAGCTACCTGCATGCTCACAGCATCCATGCCTTGCCTTACCTTGCCATGCTATGTCAATTGTTCAGTATTGCAACCAGACAACTTCCTCACTGTTCAGCAGTTCTTAGTCAAGGTTGCAGACATCTTGCTATATGGCAGTGTTCCACGTCACTTTCACACTTTCACCATGTGCCAGCAGCTAATACAACAAGAACACTATATATGCAGCAAGCCAGCATCCATGTTTGAAAGTCTTAGAGAATTAGTCTTTATTGGAGTCCCTGCCGGAGGCATCTGTCAGTGAGTAAGTTCATGGCAGCCTCTGATAAGAGTCCAGGAGATTGGCCACAGTCAGGAATCTGGTCAGGATGTTTTTGGTCAGGGGGTCTCTATCTCTGCAGTGCAGGAAGTGGGTCATGGTTAGCCCTGTGTCTTCATAGCATCCAGTCCTGGGGGATAGGGCTAACACAGTCAGAGATATGTGCAGGCATCAGTCAGGGGTCCAGGCACTTCTCATCTGGGCTGCCTGGTTAGGTCACTCAAGGAGGTGAACTCCGATCAGTCTGCCAGAGTGCATAAATTTGGTCTGGGATATGGAGATTAACTGCGATTGGCTTTTAAACTTCTCAGATGAATGGGCCTCATGTGAAAATCATCAAAGCAGGATTAAACAAAAAACATTTTGACCCAGAAAGTATGTATGAAGTTGCTTTCCAGAACGAGTGCCAGGCTGTGTCCAGCTGCTCTGCAGACAGATAAATGGTGTTGAATCGCTGTGAGTCACAAAAGCAGAGAGCTTAAGACCCATCCTGCATCACAATTTATATCTGAGCAAATGAATATGCAGAATGTACTTGAAATCTGCTGGATGCTTGCCTGTGGGCACAACATTATAAATCTTTTTTGGAACCATTTCAATGAGGATGCAAAGTTTACCCTGCAGCAATCTTTGCCTCCACATGAATCTCTTAACGGGCTGGTGAGATGTTTGGATTCCCTGCGAGTCACTTCAGTCAATCTGCCCACAGGATGAAATAAAACCCTTGTGGGTGTACGTATCCTTGAACATGTGCTTTGTCTTTAAGTTGTTGCGGCAGCAACAACAAAGTTATTGCTGCGTCAGAAATCCTGCGAGGACCATACGTGTAGGAGACATTATAGGATCGTGGAATCATATGGTACAGAAGGAAGCCTTCGGCCTTTTGAACCTGTATCACAAGACTTTGCTAAATCTGCACTTCACAGCTCTAGGCCCATAGCTTTGAGTATTATGACAGTTTGAGGGCTTATCCAAATACTTTTTAAAAGGTAGTGCATTTTCTTGTTTCAACAACCCTCCCAAGCAGTGCATTTCAGACACCTACCACCCTCTATTTAAAAAAATGTCCTCACGTCCCCTCTAAACCACTTGCCTTTTACCTGAAAACTATGCCTCCTGTTATTGACGCTTCAACCAAGAGGAACAGCTGCATCTATCTCTGTCTGCGTCTCTGTAAACCTCTAACAGATTCCCCTCAAATTTCTTGGCTCTAAAGAGAACAAGCCTCTCTTTGTGGCTAAGATGCTCAATCCCAGACAACAACCTTCTGCATCCTCTCTGATATAATCACCTCTTTTCTATAGTGCAGTGATCAGAACTGCACACAGCACTCCAGCTGTGGCCTAACCAAAGTCCTGTATAGCTCCAACATAACCTCGTTTCTCTTATAATCTGTGCTTCGACTGATAAAGGCAAGTGTTCCTTTTGCTTTCTTAACTACCTGTTCTGCCACTTTCAGGGATCAGTGGACAAGCACCCAAGTTCCCTCTGTTACTCAGAGTTTCTAAATGTCCTGCCATTTATTGAGTACTCCCTTGCCCTGTTCCTTCTTTCGAAGTGCATTACCTCTCAATTTTCAGAGTTAAGTTCCATCTGCCACTGATCTGCCCATCTGACTAATCTGTCTTTACCATCCTGTAATGTAAAGACCTTCTCCCTCACTGTCAACCGCCTACCAAACTTTGTGTCAATCACAAACTTACTTATTGTCCTCCCTATATTCCCATTTACATCTTTATATATATTGCAAATAATAAACACCTGGCACTGATCCTGCAGGTCAATGGACACTGGCCTCTACTCACACAAACAGCCTTCCATCATCACCCTCTGTCTCCTACCACTAAGCCAATTTCGGATCTAACTTGCCAAGTTCCCCAGGATCCCATATACTTTTTCCTTTATTTAACAATCTCCCATGTGAGACCTTGGTGAAGACTTCACTGAAATCCATATACACTACATCAACTGCACTCCCCTCACCTACACATTTGGTCATTTTCTTCAAAAATTCAGCCAGATTTGTTAGGCATGACCTCCCTCTGACTAAGCTGTGCTGACTACCCTGATCAAATCTTGTCTCTTTATATAGAGATTAATTTTCATCTTCAGAATTTTCTGCTTAAGTTTCCCAACCACTGATATGAGACACACTGATCTGTAGTTCCTTGGTTTATCTCTACCTCCCCTTCTTGAAAATGGAAACACTGGAGTTGTCCTCCTCTCTGACAACTCAGCCTTTGGTCAGACAGGAATTAAAAGTTTGGGTCGGAGCCCTTGTGAGTTCTTCCTTCATCTCCCACAGCAGCCTTGGATACTCATCCGGACGAGGGGATTTGTCCACTTTTAAAAGCCTCTGATGCTTCCTCACTCTCTGTATCAAGTTGCTCAATAACCTTACAACTTGCCATGAAAATATAAGGAGACCAATCCCAAGTGTATGCATGCGCGTGGCTTTGCCCTGCCTGCTGCACAAAACAGTGGGCACCAGCTCCTGAGAGTTCTAGAAACTAAGTTAGAAGGAGAAAAATGTAAAAATATCTCAAGTACAAAAATAATCTAATCTATAAATGAAAGGCTAAGTCATAAAAGTTTGAATTAAAAAAAAACAAGCCTATGGCACAATCTATCGTATTTTTGCAATCCTTTGGCAATATTCATGATAAATTTTAATCATTCTACATTTATAATGTGATCTCAGCACATTAGAACTTCACGAAATGTTTCACATATTAGTTACGTTCAATCTGAAATGACTGTTACTTATAACAAAAGAATCAGAGGGTGACATAACTCCGAAGCAAGCTGTTTGGCACATGATGTCTAAACTGGAAGAATGGACCAAAGTGGATAGAGCATGTAAACACAGTGAAAGACAGCCTTTTTATGTCTTTTCACCTGTGGCCTAAAAATGGGAAAAGATGATGCTTTAAAGAAAGCAAACTGTGAGAATATGTTTGCAGTTTTAAAAACAAGCTGCTGGAGTGCATTGTGATTTTTATATACAATGTTGTTTTATTGGACCAATGAGGGAGATTGTCACAACATGTGTGTTCAGAGTCATTCTTTTAATTTGCTTTTCAATTGGCACCAGTTGTTGACTCAGGAGAACTCAGCATAGTAACAAACCTCTGACTGGACCGTCTGTAGTTTAACGTGGTTTCTGTAAGAGGGAATGAAAACAAAAGAAAACAGAAGCTCCAGAAGTTTGCACATTAACATCTTTCCGTCTCTCTCTCTGCTCCCTTTCTCTGAAAAATATCCCTCTCCAACTCTATCAGAAGAGCAGGCAAATACTACAATTAAAGTTACTGAAATGAAGAATACTAAAACCCTGAATAGAAAGATTCCTGGGATGCGTAGATAGTTTTGATAGTCAGAATCTTTTTCCCAGAATTGAAATGTCTGATACTAGGCGGCATGCATTCAAGGTGCGAGGGGGAAAGTTCAAAGGAGACATGAGGGCAGGGTTTTTTTACACAAAGATAGGAGTTTTGAACACAATGCCAGGAATGGTGGTGGAGGCAGATACAATAAGGGCATTTAGGGGACTTTTGGATAAGCAGATGGATATGCAAGGAACAGAGGGATACGGATCAAGGGCAGGCAGAAAGGATTAATTTCATTTGGGGCTTCAAGTTCGTTCCTGTGCTATACAGTTTTATTTTCTATGTTCTATTAGAGAGTGCACAGCCCAGTTCTGTCATCAAATGACAAATAGTGTTCAATATCCATCATAGCTACTCAATTTACATATCAGCAGGAACCTACTCAGCTTGTTTGTGTGGCTGCTAGTAATTACTCCTGGAGAAAAGCTGTAACAGGACAAGCAAACCTTAAGTCTGCCTTTTAATTTGGATCAATGTAAAAAAGGTCAAAATCAGAAACAATTGCTGAGCAACAAAAAATGACTGAAATCAAACGTTGGTATACATCTTATTAATTGCATGTGTTAAGTACTTGAAAAAATGCACAGTACTTACACAGCATATACAGAAAAATGCAACTGTAAAGAAAAGGCAAGAAAATCCTTTGGGTGGAAATCACCCATGGGAGAACATGAAATACATATAGGGCAAAGCTTCTACATGAAGTATCTAATCATTATAATTCCCTATTCCAGGCAGAATCATTTATTAATTCCCAAAGAAATATTAACTTGACCAAACCTCTAAACTTTACCATTGCTTCTCTCTCTGACAGTGTCAGGCATACATGATGGAACACTGAATTTACTCGATGAGTGAAGAATACTTAACAATTCACGGGTGATAAATTGTAATGGTCTGACACCTAAATAGAATAATCACAGCTAGCCCACTCTTGAACATGTTGCAGTTTGAATAAGGGTTACATTTTGAAGAACTCATTTGCCGAAATACCGTTGATGTAAAGAAATGTTTCCTTGCATAAGCAAAGAGAAAGGCATCAGAAAGAGATTGATGGCACAATGACATTGAAGTTCCACTTGCTGTTGGTATCATACATTTTGTCCAAATTTATCATGTTGTTTCTAATCACAGCTGGCTTTCATAAGCATACTGTTGCAACTGGAGCAATGATGGTTCCTTCTTTGGAAGGTATACAACATCTTTCAAAAGGACAGAACATTTTATTATGCAAGGATGTGAAACTCCTTTGAGGTCCATGGGGAATCACTAATTCATCTCCCCATAGAGCTCGATGAGTATTAGTTCACTTGGTAACATCCGATGGCCTGCTGAGCTGGAACTCATCACTTGAGTCCTTTATAAAGCTGACGGCCCTCTCCCATCACTTCCAACATCCCCTCACCACACCCCCCAACACAGTGCCCAGTTAGCTCAATGGTTAAAGCATGATGCTAATGCTATCAATGTCAGGTGTTCAACCCTCATAATGGCCAATTCTGCTCAATTCCTACACAGACTTCACTTTTTGGGGGCTCTTGTGATGCAATGGTAATGTCCCTACCTTAGTACCAGGAGAGCATGGAGTCAAGTCTCACCTTCTCAAAGCATGTCTGAACAGGTCAATGAGAAAAATATTTTTAAAAAAGCCAAGCCTCCTAGGGAGGAGGGTGTCCACGCAGCAGTCATATCTAATCTCAGGTTGCATTGGTTCATGGACTCCCAGTCCGACTGTTTATTTTGTGGTGCTGTGAAGTCCACGAACCACATTTATTTTGGTTCTGGGCATTTGCTCCCCTCTTTTTAGTTATTTGAAAAATCTTTTAGTTTGGTTTTAGTTGAACCTCAGCCTCACACTCCTAATCATTGGGTATCCACTGCAAAAGGGTGTGGGCAGATCAGAGGACCTCCTTGTGGGTCTGCTCCTGGGCCTGGCCAGGCTGGCAATGAACAGACCCAAGCAATGGGGCATGGAGGGGTTCAGATCAGAATTGTCTGCCCCTCTTCACGGTTATGTTCATGCTCTGGTTGCCTTGGAGAGGGACCACATGTGTCCATTGGCGCTATTGATGCCTCTAGAGAGACGCGGGCACCTCGGGGGATGCAGTGCATTATTTCCCCCTCCAACTCCATTTGTTTTGGCACCTGCCTCCCTACCCCACAGCCCCCTCACTTTTGATAATTCGCCTTACCCATAAAAGGTTTTACATGTAAACCTCTAATTGGCTGCATGGGTGATTACTGGTGGTGGCTTATAGTTAAAAACAAAAAAAAAGTAATGGTGATTTGGTGATGGGAAAGTCATTTGTTTGTATATGATAATGCTTCCAGAGATAGAGAAAAAGAATAAAGCCAACCAATACCCTCGATGCTATTATAGAGAGGTGGGCACCACAGTGGGTAGACTGCTTTATTTACCCATCCAATTTCATTTTGATTTAGCCCCTTCCCACTCCCCCTACATCCCCCCTCAAATTCTGATGGTTTGCATGGCTCATATCTGGCTTTACATGTAATATTCAATTGCCCACACTTGTTTTACTGGTAATGGTTAGTAGTTAAAAGTAGAGTCTTTGTGATGGGGAAAGAAAACAACTTGTTTGTGTTGGATATAAAAAGAAGGCAACCCTTTACATTTGTGTCCAAATGTCCTTGGAGAAGGAGCCCACAGTGTCCATCAATGCTCTTGATGCCTTTACAGAGAGGTGGGCACCGCAGAGGGTAACATATTATGTTTCCCACTCCAACATCATTTTGATTTAGCCCTCATCGTAGTCCCCAACCTCTCCCTCACCTTTTAATAGCTTGCATTGCCCTTAACAAGGTTTGCATGTAAATTATTTGATTGTAAACATGGGTTTTGTGTATGAATATACAATCCGCCACATAGATTTATTAGTGGTGTTTAGTAGTTAAAAAGAAATGTCACTGTGATTTGGCAGTAGAGAAACTGCTCATGGTGACTCAGTGGTTAGCACTCCTGCTTCACAGCACCAGTTACCCAGGTTCAATTCCACCCTTGGGTGATTGTCTGCATGGAATTTATTCATTCTCCCCATGTCTGCTCGGGTTTGCTCCAGTTTCCTCCCACAATCCAAAGATGTGCAGGTCAGGTGGATTAGCCATGCTAAATTGCCCGTAGTGTTCAGGGGTGGGTAGATTAGGTGAGTTACATGTGGATGTGTCTGGGTGGGATGCTCCGAGGTTCAGTGTGAGCTTGTTGGGCCAAAGGGTCGGTTTCCACACTGTAGGGATTCTATGATCTATTCTGTATGTGATTACTGTTTTGGATATATTAAAAAAAATACATAGCGCTCTGGAAAATCAGGAATGGGCAATAAAAGCTGACCTGGCCAACAATGCCAACAACAAATGAATGAAAATAAAGCTGACCCAGGGATGGGTCTGCAGAACTGTATGTCCCGAGCTGGGACTAGCCAATTTGGGCCACAACTAGTGGCTCTATTTTGGTGTTCAACAATAAATGATGTTCTTTTCCAGACAGGCTTCCTGAGGTACTACAAATGTCTGCATGAATAAGACTATTAAACTCCACCTGGCCCATTTATTCACGATAAAATGTCTAGCCTCCTCTATTGCAGTGTTGAGAAGTTCAATGATGATAAGATTTTTGCAAGCATTATCCAACTTTGAAGTTCACTCAAAGGTTCACCATTCTGCGCGTGAAAAACTCTCTGACATCAATCTTAAATTTGTTTTGATTCTTTTTTCTGACGAACTTGTGCTGAAGAAGATTCACAACGGACCAAAACATTAAATCTGTTGCGTTTGTTCTAAATTTGCTTTTGCTAGATTTGAAGACTTCTCCAACAGATTTCTGGTGAAATGTTTCTTTTCTATCCATCTTAATATTTGAACCCATATGCTGCATGTTACAATGAGATTCCAGAGGAGTTTTCCTAAATTATTACCATTCCAGACAGGATAACCAAACTATTAAAGTCCCAGCTGAGAAGGGATAAACCAGCTCCCCTTTATTCACCCGCCCCTCCTTTGGATTCAACAAGGTTAGTCCAGAAAGGAATGTTCCCTTGTGGATATCTTTCCCCAGGCAAAATTAACTTATGTTTTAAAAGGAGCCAATTTAAGTAAGATTCTTAACTTGACAAAGTGAGATTATAAGTTACTAAATGGAAAAAAAACAAGACATGCACACACACTCTCTCTCTCTCTCTCTCTCTCTCTCTCTCACACACACACACACACACACACACACACACAGAGGAAACGGAAACTTGCTCTCTGTATCACTGTGAAAAGTAAATAGTAGAACATCGATAGCTGGACACTTGATGCAGGATTCTTGGTTGGCAGCACTTAGTGTGAAAGAGTCCTTCTTTTGTTCCATTTCCTTCTGTCTATCCTGTGGCTTGCCGACTTCTAACACTTTGAATGAGAGTGTCCTTTTATCTGTATTGCCGGGGCGACTAGTGGGTAATGCTTCAACTATGACCTTCACCGCACACTTGTGTTCCAATTCTACCAGTGCTCATTTATTGACTAGCAGTCCAGGGTTAAAATCAATTTCTAATCAGTTTTTTTTTCAATATTCATGGAAGTGAAAAACATTAAATTCCTGCAAGAGATGACTTTCTGAAGAAAATGGGGAGACAGTCCCTCATTTTCTCTTCCCATCATGTCTCTCATTCTATTTTAAATTTCCTAACACTTGCCTGGATCTCAGAGGACAAACTGGGACACGGTGTGATATTCTAATGGTCCTACACTGGACTTTGCCAGGCAGCATTGAATTTACATCTTCAGTTTATTTCTTTAGATGCAGTCGTCCTCATTGAAAATATACATTTTGGAATTAAAAATTTAAAAATGTCAATAGTATTTCAGATTCTGATTAGCTGTCATGACTTATAATATACCACTTGCCTTGCAATGCTGAATACTATTTGCTTCATACCTCAGTCCTTCTGATCACAACACCTTTCTCTTTGGACTCTAGGCCTCAAATCTCTTTCCTTGACATGTCTGATTGCTATAATTGAGCAATCTAGTGGATGTGGGACTTTAGTTCTTATAGTGGGGCAGTCACAGGGTAAAACAGGTAGATCCTGCGAGTCAGTTATCTGTTTTATTCTCTTCAAGACAGAACTCGGATGCCAGGCATTTTAAACAGAAAAATTGACTTACAAAGAGGGGAAGTGTTAAGACATAACAAGATGTGGAGCTGGATGAACACAGCAGGCCAGGCAGCATCAGAGGCGCAGGAAAGCTGACATTTCGGGTCTGGACCCTTCTTCAGAAATAGGGGAGGGCAAGGGGCCTCTTAAATAAACAGAGAGAGGGGGAGGCAATGATAGAAGGTGGATAGTGGAGCAGATAGGTGGAGAGAAGACAGGCAGGTCAAGGAGGTGGGAATGAAGCCAGTAAAGGTGAGTGTAGGTAGGGAGTTGGGATGGGGGTTGGTCAGTGAGGTGGGAGGAGGGGATAGGTGGAAGAAAACACGGACAGGTCAAGGAGGTGGGGACGAGAGGGGCTGGTCTTGGGATGAGGCCGGGGGTGGGGAGATTTTGAAGCTTGTAAAGTCCACATTGAGACCATTGGGCTGCGGGGTTCCCAAGTGGAATATGAAGTGCCATGCCTCCAGCCTTCGGCTGGCATCGTTGTGGCACTGGAGGAGGCCTAGGATGGACATGTCGTCCAAGGAGTGGGAGGGGGAGATGAAGTGGTTCGCGACCGGGAGGTGTTGTCGTTTATCACAAACTGAGCATAGGTGTTCCACAAAGCGGTCTCCAAGTGTCCGCTTGGTTTCCCCGATGTAGAGGAGGCAACATTGGGAACAGCGGATACAATATACCACATTAGTGGATGTGCAGATGAATATCTGTTTAATGTGGAAGGTTTGCTTGGGGCCTGGGATGGAGGTGAGGGAGTGGTGTAGGGGCAAGTGTAGCACTTCCTGCTGTTGCAGGGGAAGGTTCCAGGGGTGATGGGGCTCGTGGATAGTCTGGAACGGACGAGAGAGTCGCAGAGAGACCGGTCCCTCCGGAAGGCAGATAATGGTGGGGAGGGAAATATATCCTTGGTAGTGGGGTCAGATTGGAAGTGTATTGTGAACATTTCTAATGTATAATTTCTGTTCTAGCTTGATGTTCATTTTTCTGAATTTTAACTTAAAACAAAGGTATTTTTAACCCCTCAATTAGAAAAGCAAGTACATTAATTCAACCAGGCCAATAGTTTAAAAAAAGCTGCAAGTAACTTTAAAAAATTCAATGCAATATTATTGAAATTCATTGTGATGCTTTTCAAGAAGTTGCTTTTGCACAATTTTTGTCAATCAATATTTCGCAGTAAATCTTCTTAGATTGTATTTTTGAGCTAAGAATTGTGTCAACATTTGGGTCTGCCAGAAATTGATTTCTCAGGAATAAGTTATTGTGTTATGTCTCTTGGTCAGTATACCTTAAAGAGACATGGTCATGATGTGATCACTGAATTATAACATTTGGCCTGAGGGTATAAATGTGTCATGTTCCATTTTACCTCAGATCACTTGAAACATGATACTCTATACTAGACACATACTAATCTGTTTTAAACAATATTGTAATTTCAGCTTTGATGCCAGTTGTTTCACGAAGCAGCATGCACTCAGCATTTCTGGGTCCCAACAAATTCATTTGTTCCATCTTCTAATTTAACCCCTGAGATCCAGGCACACTATGTCGTCATGCCAAACATGGTAAAGTATGGACCTCCCTGTTAAGCCAGAGTGGTACTAACTGCCAATGACCATCCATCCCCTTTATTGCTCCTTATTAACCCTTGCCCTCCCATGCATATATTGAGTTGCTGTCTTGCTGTTATCGCCTCTGTATGCTAGCATGCTGCCTCCGATCCCCACAATTAAATTCTCAAGTTGCCCTCCTGCTGTAGTGGTCCTTGATAAAACTCCTCTGAAGTTTTAGTGACAAGAGCCCTCACATTCACTGCATCTTCCCTCCCTTACTGACTTGGGCAGACAGCCACAACAGATGACCGACTGGAGCCCTGGATGATCCTTGTGCAGCTCTTCGGTTGACTTTATTGGCTGCTTTGGAGCCGGCAGTCTGACCATCGCTCACTCCTCAAACTAATGTGCCTCCATTGACTTCTAAATCCAACTGTAAACAAGCCCAGCCTGTCGTACCTAATGTCATTAGACAATGCACTCATTCCAGGGATCAGTTTAGTAAAGCTCCTCTAAACCATCTTCGATGCATTTACACCCTTCTGAAAATAAGGAGGCCAAAACTACACACAGTATTTGCAATCTGGTCTCATTAGTGCCCTATATAACATTTATCTTCAATTTCTCGTGTAAAAAAGGATAGAATTCCATTAACATTAATTGTTATGTGTTACATCTATATACTAACTTTGTGACTCATACATTAGAGTATGATTTATTACTCAAACCTACATTGCCTTGTGCCTCAGATTTCCGCAGTCATTCTCCATCTAAGAAATACTTTGCTTTTTCATTCTTCCTGACAAAATGACTGATTTCACGTTTTCCCACATCATACTCCAGATTTTTGTCCACTCACTCAAACCAACTATATGCTTCTGAAAGCTAATCATGTCTTCTTCACAGTATATTTTCATCGGATTTTTCCTCATCTGACAGTGGCAGATGGGGTTTAATTTAGATAAATGTGAGATATTGCACTTTGGTAAGGCAAGCCAGGGCAGGGCTTACACCATTAATAATAGGGCCCTGGGGAATGTTAACAATCAAAGACACTTAGGGTGCAGGTTCATAATTCCTTGATGTGGAATTGCAGATAGACCAGGTGATGAAGAAGGCGTTTGGTACGCTTGCCTTCATTGGTCAGTGTACTGAGTACAGGAATTGGGAAGTCATGCTGTGGCTGTACATGACATCGGTGACACCACTTTCAGAATTATGCATTGAATTCTGGTCTCCCTGCTAGAGGAAAGATGCTGTTAAACTTGAAAGGGTTCAGAAGATTTTCAAGGATGTTGCTTGGATCGGAAAGTTTGAACTATAGGGAGAGATTGAATAGGCTGGGCCCTTTTTTTTCCCTGGAGCATTGGAGGTGATGGGTGGCCTTTATAGAAGCTTATAAAATCATGAAGGGCATGGATAGGGTGAAAAGCCAAGGTCTTTTTCCCAGAGTAGGTGTAAGGGCATCCCATGTTTGAGAAACACAAAATGGCCAACAAGCGTTAAACAGAATGAAACAGCCTGCCCCAGCATTAGGACATAAATGGCCTACAAGGGATAAGTAGAATTAAACAGCCTGCTGTAGCGTTTAAGTGAAACGTAATGGCACCTTTGAACAGGGCCACTCCAAGGTGAACGTGAGGCCCTACAAGCAACCATCTGAGACAGTATGATAAGAGGATACTAAGGATAGACAAGCGATTGATTCCAGTCTCATTAATCAAAGGATGTTATCCCATTAAGTGAACAGCACCAGTTAGAACAAGGGGTATAAATCTCAGTCCATGAACCGGCCAACCTAACTCATTAAGCAGCTGTGAAAACAACAACTAAAGTTATTTTGCACTAATTAGTTGTTTCTTTGAAGTTATTCACAATATTATGACATTCAAGTTTAAGGTTCTTCAGATAATCATAGAGATGGATTTCAACACAATTTTAGATACATATATAACCAAAGTATAATAGAAGCATTAGAGGAAAAACATTTAAACACAGATGTGAAAGTTCATTAGTGTCAGGAAACGTTTTTCTTCTCTCTAAAAAGATGTTTGGTATGGCCTGAACAAAATAGATTGTTTGCAACTTATTAGTTAAAAAGTGCTAACTGTAAAAGTAGCCGTGTAGCTTTCACTTTATAACTAACTTTATAACAGAAATTAATATTGCAAATCTTATGGCAATTAGTTAAATCAACTGCCTTTTTCTATATACATAATTGGGGCAATGGAAAATATAAGAGGGATAACTGAATTCAATAGGGATAGCAAATGGAATACATTGAATAACAGAATTCAAGCAGTCCTTAGAGAAAAGCAAGTCTGGCACAGACCCAAAGGAGCATAACTTGTACCTTTGGAATGAGAGATAACAAGGTGTGGAGCTGGATGAACACAGCAGGCCAAGTAGCATCATAGGAGCAGGAAAGCTTGATGTTTCGGGCCTAGATCCTTCATCAGAAATGGGGGAGGGGAAGAGGGTTCTGAAATAAATAGGGAGAGAGGGGGAGGCGGATAGAAGATGGATAGAGGAGAGGATAGGTGGAGAGGAGACAGACAAGTCAAAGAGGCGGGGATGGAGCCAGTAAAGGTGAGTGTAGGTGGGGTTGTAGGGAGGAGATAGGTCAGTCCAGGGAGGACGGACAGGTCAAGGGGGCGGGATGAGGTTGGTAGATATGAGATGGGGGTGGGGCTTGAGGTGCTTTGGAATGAGAATTGATGGGATGCATAGAAAGATCTTAAGGCCTAGCGATTATGATGTCTGTTAAACACCATGAGATTGTGGGAACCTGGGGCTGTCCATAGGAACGCCCATCATTGATTAGGTGTTTCACAGGATTGGGTGTATGGAATAAGGAGGAAGGACACAACGACCATGTTGTATGTGATTATTGGAACACAAAATGTATAAACATCTTATATTTCACTGTAAAAATCAACGTGTGTCTTTGATCTCTCTTCTGATCTGAGATGCAGATTAAGGGAACGATTGTATTCTTATGTCGAAGCCAGATTCAGGTAAGACCCTTTGGCCCTCTCCCTGCATTAACTCGTTACTGCTTGAAAATGTCTTCCACTTGCCCGAATCCTGCTTGCCTCTCAAGTTTTTGACCCTGGTCAGGGTTGGGGGGGTGGGGTGGGGGCGGGGGGTGGGTGCAGGTTGTTGGTGGTGGGGCAACTCTCCTACAGCAGGGGATTCCAAACCTAGAGGGCATAGGTTTAAAGTGAGAGGGGAAAGATTTAAAACGTACTTGAGGGTCAACATTTTCGCGCAGAGAGTGGTGCGTGTATGGGACAAGGTGACAGAAGAAGTGGTGGATGCAGGTAAAATGACAATATTTAAAGGCATCTGGATGGGTACATGAATAGGAGGGGATTGGAGGGATATGGGCCAAATGCTGGCAGATGATACTAGATCAGTTTAGGATATCGGGTCAGCACAGACAAGTTGGAATGAAGGATTTGTTTCTGTGCTGTATAACCCTATGGCTCTATGACTGTATCTGCAAATTTTCCTTTACTCCTCTCATGAGTAATTCAAGAAAATGCAAAAGAATTACAGTCCCAGAACAGACCACTACAGGTCTCCATTTGTCATGACTGCTAATCAGACAATGACTCAATTACGCAGGATGTTGGTTTTCTGCTAGCCATCCAGTCTTCTCTCCATGCCAATATGATACCCCTAAACCAAGATCCTTTATTTTCCACAATAACTTTCAATGTATCACTTCACCAAATACTTCCTGACGCTCTTAGTCCACTGAAATGTCCCCCTAACTATCTGCCATCGTGTCTTGAGGTCTTTATTCAATCTATATATGTGTATATATATACAAACATACACTATCCCAATTCATTTCAGTTAGCTCAGCTTTTATACTGACATAGTTGCCTTTACTTAAATTTGTAATATTAGTCTTGGATCTATTATTCTCCCTTTCAAAATGAATGTAAAATTCATTCATATTTTTGTTGCTGCTATCCAGGGATGTCTGTACTCTGAAAACATTAATTAATTTTGTCACTTTACACAATGCCAAGTTTACTATTACCTGCCACTGGGTCAATTCCAGAGCATGCAGCTCTAAGAAATTGTCTTGAAAGCATTCTATGAACTCCTCATCCAGACTATTATCATCAATTTGATTCTTCCTGTTTAAATATAGATTAAAATTAAAATTATTGTGATTCTTTTTCACAAGCACCACGTATTTATACTTGTGTACTTTTTCCTATGTTGTGATTACTGTGAGTGACTTGTAAATCATTCCCAGCAATGATGGCTTTCCCCTTACTATTCCTCATCTTCATCCAAAATGATTCTACATCCAGATGTTCGAGCCAATGTCATCTGTACCTAGGTGCTAATGCTATCTTTGATTAACAGTGCTATATCTCCACCTTCATCTGATTCCAATTCTTCGTGAAGAATCTCCAGATACCCTTAAATATTCAGGATACAATCCTTGTCAGCCTGAAGCCATGTGTCTATAATGTCTGTCAAATCATATTTATATCAAGTTATCCAATGTGCAGAATTAATTTTCTTTATTTATAAATTCCACATATATTCACATACAGGACTTTTAGCTTTTTTTTTATTATGATCATAAAATTGAATGTTAATTGTTGGTGTATTCCGAGAGGTTTTTTTTTCACTCTGTCCCTGCCTGCCATTCTCCTATCAAATTTCTAGATTTATATTTTTCCTCTTTTACCTTATATCTTCTCTTTGATATATCACACCTTTCTACATATATTCCCTTGCCACCACTAATTAATTTAAAACCCTCTTTACTTCCCTAATTATAAAGTTTGCAAGCACACTGCCCCAGCTTGGATCAGGTGCAATCTGTCCTGATGTTACAGCTCCCTCTTTCCCCAGTTGCGCTGTCAGTGACCCACAAATTGAAACCCACCGCTCCCACACAGTCTTTGAGCCATGTATTAATATGTCTAATTTTATGTACACCATCCCAATTTGCACACGGGTCAGGTAATAATCCTGGGATTATAACCCCTGAGGTACTACTTTGTAATTTACTGCCCATCTTTCCTTACGATACCAGATTTTCTTCTCAATGCAGACCTTTCTCCCAAGTTTGTCTATGTTGGTGGTTCCTTCGTGGATCTCCATTGTAATAATCCAATGCACTCCCATCCACCCAAACAACTATAATTTCTTCTCCAGCCATGAGCAGTTGTTCCAAATTGTGGCACTGAACAGGCAACACAGCTCTTTAGATTCTTAGTCTTTGCTGAAGACAATGGTGTTAATCTCCTTCACTACTCCAATACTATTCCTTACTATCTGTACATTTCTTAGTATTCTCTCCACATAAAAGGGCTTTCTGTACAACTGTGATATGGTCAATTTGCTGACGTCTGAGGCCCCTGGTCTCATTTGAACCAGCTGAAAGAACCTCAAACTTGTTAGACAATTGCAAAGGTGGATGTTTCTGCCCTCTTTGCTTCTGGATCACCTTACCTGCCTCCCTGGCAGTCTGCACCTTCCTGTGGATCACTGACCAATCAGAAGTTCCTGTCCTATTTAGTGTGATTATCTCCTGAAACAAATAATTCTGATAATATTCCTCCACCTCGAAGCATTGCAGCTATAGCTGAAGCTGCTCAAACTTCAAATACTTCAAACACAACTTTTGCTCTAAATCACAATGGTATCCAAGAGTTCCAAATTCTACAGATTTTACAAATTCTACCCGAAGGTTGCAGGAACAGCAACTCATATTCCACTTGGGAACCTTGCAGCCCAATGGTATCAAGGTGGACTTCACAAGCTTCAAAATCTCCCCTCCCCCTACCGCATCCCAAAACCAGCACAGTTCGTCCCCGCTTCCCTAACCTGTCCTTTCTCCCACCTATCCCCTCCTCCCACCTCAAGCCCCACCCCCATCTCCTACCTACTAACCTCATCCCGCCCCCTTGACCTGTCCGTCCTCCCTGGACTGACCTATCTCCTCCTTACCACCCCAGCTACACTCACCTTTACTGGCTCCATCCCCGCCTTTTTGACCTGTCTGTCTCCTCTCCACCTATCTTCCCCTCTATCCATCTTCTATCCACCTCCCCCTCTCTCCCTATTTATTTCAGAACCCCCTTCCCCTTCCCCATTTCTGAAGATGGGTCTAGGCCCGAAACGTCAGCTTTCCTGCTCCTCTGATGCTGCTTGGCCTGCTGTGTTCATCCAGCCCTACACCTTGTTATCTACAGTTTTGATGCATCACTTGGCCTGACATGAACTATAATCTGTTATTTAGTTTTATAATGCATTTTGTGTTTATCTATGTTATTAACTTTAGCACCAAATTGGTTTCTGGGCTAAAATTAAGACTATAATAGATCAGCAAGGACTGATCAAACAAATAGCTCTTTTTCCTATAGGAGAACAAGAATCTATTCCTATAATGTGAGAAAGGTAAAATATCTCCTGTTCCCTTCACCAAACTGCAGGTTTGCATGCATTTGCCTTTACTGCACTCACGTGCATTAGCTGTACTGTAAGATCTTTAAAAACTGCACTTAAATCAGGCTAAGATAGGCCTAACAAGACCAGGTTCAATCAGTTAGCTATTTAACCAGCCCACACTCATAGCAGAACATGCTTATCCTGTCTAATCTGCAAGAAAGAAAGACATGCATAGTGTTTTCCAGTTAACATTAATTACAGAGTAAATTAAACCTTGAATCCAAAATTTCAGAACAAAATTAACATTTTAAACTCCCCACTCACCAAACTCCATGTTTACATTTAATTTGCTTATCTGCACTCATTTAATTCAGCACTGTAAATAGGATGGGAGTTAAATTTGGAGAATGCATGCTAAAATTGTTTTGAATGATTGAGATGAATGTATGTTCTAGCTCTTTTATCTTGCTTGTAAGTCAAGTTGTAAATACCAAAAATGCAATCTGGTAGATGGCAAGATGACATTCAGTAGGCAAATCTGAAACTGGTATAAATTCTGTGTTAATGATCGTCTTTCTCATGATGTTAATCCAGCTCCTTCATGCTGTTAGTCTTATAAACACCTCATGTCCTGTACCTTCTGTTAATGACTATGTTGTTTCCTGTATTAATCCAGTCCTTCAAATTGTCAGGCTGGTTAACTGCTCCCTGAATAAGTCCTATGTTAATGATTGAATTTGTACTGATGCGAACCTTATAGTCAAATTGGTTATTTAGTAGTAGCAATTTTGTTTTGTATAGCAATTGTTATGTCTGCAACAAAATAAAATGGATACCTGCCATGATTAGATAGAGGTTATACCTTGAGAAAACAAACATTTGCGCCGTTTAACAGAACACTGACATATTTTGAGTAACTGAAAAGAAAGCCAAAAAGATGGTGCAATTAAGTGGTCTCACCCTAACATTGATAGGTATTTTCATGAGATACTTTGCTCATAATGGACTGGAAGCTGATAATTAAGCTGCGATGACCGCGCAAAGCTGAGTTACAAAAAAACCATTTACGTTTTCAAATTACCCATAATGAGTGATTGGAATGTAAGCTATCACAGTTTTATAAATAACAACAAATTTTAAAATTAAATATTGACCTTGCGTGGTTAAAGAAGACTGCTGAATACAATAGCTTTAATAGAAATTGGATGGTTGCATGTGGACTGTTTATGTTGCAGGATGCTTTACCGTGCATTTTATTGCACCCTGGGGCTACAATTCTAAATTGCTATCACTAAAATGCAGTCATGAGTCATTAAATGTCTTTTAGTGCTGTCTCCATAAATAAGCATAGTCCAAGTGCTACGACCTTTATCTTCTAAGAAATTAAAGTGCGCTTCACTAACAATGATTCTGCATTTGAATATTTTCTTTCAAAACACTATTGGCAAATATATTTCTTCATGTGAAAATATAATTTAACCATAGTAATTATTACCCATCAAGTAGTTTGTGATTCATCCATACCTTGCCGGTGACTCTGCTTTACAATTCCAAAATTGCAAACATTTCACTAAGCCGTGTATCATTTTGAATTTAAATGTCTGTTTTTCTGTGTGTAACAACCTTGGTTTTATTTGCCTTGTGTGTTCCAAGGTAAGAGAGGAATAATTTAAAAGAAAGTGAGTGTGTGTTCTGTTCATGTTTGGAGTGACGCCTATTAAAAGTTTATTTGTGTTGGTGTAAATATAGAAGGGGGACCATGGCTGAGCTATATGAGTTTCAGTGTCTGAGCTCTGTGTCTGGGAATGGCTGGGGGACCAATATTGCAGAGGGCTGCTAGAACCTACGACTAGAGCAAAGAAAGTTAAAGAAAAATATAATGGCCAGTGTTAAAAATCATGAGAAGTTTTTTGATGGAATAAATTAAGAAAAAGAGCTTTCAGTGGCAGAAAGGTCAGTCAATAACCAAAGAACTGAAAATACTGGAAATTTAAAACAAAGATATAAATTAAACATTATTGGTAAACAGACCAGAGGGGAAGTAAGGAGGATTTTTTGGGTGCAGCAAAGTTGTTGTGATTTGGAAGTCACTAGCAGAAACAATGATGGAGAGTTTCAATAGTAACTTTCAAAAATGCAATGATGGGCAAAGAATCGAGAAAAAACAGGAAAATGGCACTCGAGATAAAAGGTACTGCAGATGCTGGAGAATCTGAGATAACAAGCGTGGGGCTGGATGAACACAGCAGGCCAAGCAGCATCATAGGAGCAGGAAAACTTGACGTTTCGGGCCTAGACCCTGCCCGAAATGTCAAGTTTTCCTGCTCCTATGATGCTGCTTGGCCTG
>JAHRHZ010000024.1:27892931-27998231 GCA_024137785.1 Ginglymostoma cirratum
CAATGCCACAGTGATGCCACCCGAAGGCTGCAGGAACAGCAAATCATATTCAGCCTGGGAACCCTGCAGCCCAATGGCATCAATGTGGATTTCACAAGCTTCAAAATCTCCCCTCCCCCAACCGCATCCCAAAACCAGCCCAGCTCATCTCCACCTCCCTAACCTGTTTTTCCTCTCACCTCAAGCCACACCCCCATCTCCTATCTACTAACATCATCCCGCCCCCTTGACCTGTCCGTCCTCCCTGGACTGACCTATCTCCTCCCTACCCCACTACCTACACTCACCTTTACTGGCTCCATCCCCGCCTCTTCGACTTGTCTGCCTCCTCTCCACCTATCCTCTCCTCTATCCATCCTCTATCCGCCTCCCCCTCTCTCCCTATTTATTTCAGAACCCTCTTCCCCTCCCCCATTTCTGATGAAGGGTTTAGGCCCGAAACGTCAAGTTTTCCTGCTCCTATGATGCTGCTTGACCTGCTGTGTTCATCCAGCCCCATGCTTGTTATCTTGGATTCTCCAGCATCTGCAGTACCTTTTATCTCTGACACCATAAATATTGTTTGTTTTAAATCTGAAGGTATCTAGTTTAACTCCTTCAGAAGTTCAAATTACTGCAATCAACAATTATGACCAATGTTTTGTGCTAAGATCAGTTTCTCAAACATTTTATTAGCATTTAAATGCATGTGTTTACCTTTTGGCCAAAACAGTACCCTAAAATTTGTCTGAATTTGGACAAATTCAGTTGTACTGTGTATATTGAAATGCACCAAGGAACATAATTAAGTGATAACAGTGTGACAAGACCACAGCGAGCGCTGGAACTAAGAAAAAGCTGAAAACTGAATGAGATATGTGACCTATTTATAACAGTAACATAATCAGATTAATGTTTTTGGTTTTTGAAATGCTGACCTGAAATTTGAATGCCATGCATGGAAGCAGTTGTAACAACGAAAACAGTTTACTAACTGAAGCGTGTGACCCAGAAGCTGGCTGTCTTGCCTTACACAGTGCGCCATATACAAGCCTGGAGGCAGCCTGACTTGCTTTTCCTTCACTCTGGTCTTCCCAGCTGGCTGGGAGTATAATGCCTGTGCCAGTGAAGCGCTTGAAATGTGTTGCTTCTGACAAAGAGTTTGTAAAATTAAACGTTTTGAGCCTTTCTTTTTCCATAGTAGAAAGGCAAGTTTAAAGGAAATGATTCATTCGCAGGCAATGCATATGACTAGTAAGGCCAACATTTAATACTATGAGGGGAGGCAATGCCTATTGGCATTATTGCTGGACTGTTAACCCAGAGACCAAGATGATGTTCTGGAGGCCTGGGTTCAAATCCCGCCACGGCAGATGGTGGAATTTGAACTCAATAAATATCTGGAATTAAAAGTCTAACGATGATGATGAATCCATTGTTGACAATTGGGAAAAACCCATCTGGTTCACTGGCATCCTTTAGGGAAGGAAACTGCCATTCTTAACCAGTCTGGCCTACATTGGACTCCACACCAACGGCAATGTGGTTGACTCTTAACTGCTCTCTGGGCAATTAAGGATGGGCGATAAAGGTGGTGCCCTCATCTCGTGAATGAATAAATAAAACTCAAACCTCAATCCCCTTCAGAAGGGAGATGACCATCTTCAGGGCAAGAGACATTGGCATCTGACCATAATGAAGAACGCGCGTGCATACGCGTGCATGCATACGTGTGTGCACGTGTGACACGAGGGAAGGCATACTGAGCATGCACATAATTTGAATCACAAAACTGTGGTACAAGTGGTGACCCAGTTGGATTCAGTCCAGGACATAGCTTCAAGCATTGGATTATCCTGGAAAATCCAGGATGGTTGGTCACTCTATTCACAAGCCTTCTCAAATACAACTGAACAGCTTGCAAGGCAATTTCAGACCAGGGTTATGTTGACACACTTCTATCATATATTGGAAGATCAACAATCCACTACAAATGCTCCTTTCGTTTTCCAGATTATCTTTCATTGACAAAGTTACTTTTCTCATCTCTTCAATTGGGATTTGAATTTATGCTTCTGGATCTCTGGTCTTGGCCTCTGGATGAAAGCAATATAATAATGGTGCTACCCTTGCTTCACCAGGCTAAACACAGACTATTCTGTAAAAATCTAGAAGGCACAAGATGGAAGAGTCATATAGTTATATATATACATAATTTATTGCCACTGTACTTATGAAAATACAGTGAAAAGTGTATATGTTGCCATAATCCAGTGCCATTTAAATGCAGAAATTATACAAAGAAATAATTAAGACAACGTTTGTTTATAGTTCCTTCTATGGCTCTCCTAGGATTCTGAAGTGGCTACGATACAATGCCGCTGAAGCTGCAAGGAGGAAGGACTGGATCCACAACACCTCCGTCATTGCTGAAGCAGCGCCCCCTGTTGCCACAGCAAAAACTTCAGACAGGACTCACCACGCCACCACCAATGAAGACAAAGCCGCTGCATCGTCACCAGCCACCAGCTCTAAAGCCATGTAGCAAGCCACTGCCACTCCAGCTGCAGCCACAACCAGGGAGACTGTCCCAACCGGTGAGGACTGAGGGGCCGTCCACATCCCCGAGGAAATGGAGTCATCACGCCACCTTCACTGACATCGAAGCCATCGTTCAAGCCACAGCTCCTATGCTCATGAGGAAACGGGCCAGATCCATTGCCGCAGCAGCTCCCCTCAACCTCTCTCCTTCACTGCTGCCACAGAAAAGAAGAAAAAATGAATTTGATGCAAAAAGTAAGTGAAGAAAGAAAGAAAGAACCATGTGGCCAGCCAGGTGAGCGAGAATGGGCGGACTTAGGGGCGCAAACACTGCCTATCCTGCTGCTGCTGGCGTCTGGGAAGAGTGTGTTACATGGATAACAGATAACTCAAAACTATCTAGAACAAAGCAGCCTCTTAGTAAAGGCCCTATCTACCACATTCAACATTCACTTTCTACACTGCCAAGGCACAACAGCAGCAGCGTGCACTCTATACAAGATGTACTGCGCCCACTTGCCAACCAGCGTTCCCCATAATTTCCTTACGGCTGCACAGGCCTACAAGGCCCATGCATGGCAGCAACTTCTAGACTGGAAGTCAACACCATGATCCGGTGTGCTAACCCCAATTGCCATGCACAGAACATCTGAGCACTCAGCTCGAAGGCATGAAGTCACCAAGCTCCCCTCAATAACACTTTCCAAACTTCCATTCTCTGACACCAAGAAAAATAATCCTGACTTGGAACTATAATATCATTAATTCAGAGTCTCTGGATTTAAGAAAACCCTCCAGAAACTCCTCATTTGCAGCACTGCCTTTGTACCTGTACCACATGGATTGCAGCAGTTCAAGATGGAGTTTCACCAGCACTTTCGTAACAGCAAATAGGAATGGGTAGTAAAAGCTGATCATTGCAAGTGATGCTTTCATCCCACGAATGATAGACGTCTTACAATTACATGGCTGCTTTCGCAGTCTCAGAATATCCCAGATTGCTTTGCAGCCAATGCAGTACTGGAGATGCGACATTTTTGAGTCACCAGAAATGATGTCCCATTGGCAGACACTCCTAGATTTTACATTCTTGTTTTTCTATTGTAATTAACATTAAAAGTATTGTGGGAGTTCAAGGTTTATTACCCATCTCCGTTATCTACCACTAGCAGGATGAAATGCAAATAATTGCTAAATTAAACTCCTAGTTCTCACAACCTCACAGTGGGAATGATTTTCCCAGGCCTAGGGCAGCAATTTAGAATGAAATTCCACCACGATTTCTTAAGAGCCCACTAAGAATGGGCAATAAATTGCATCCTTGGTAAAATGCAGAGAATGAATTTTAAAAAGAACCTTTTCTGCTGGCTAATGTTTCTCCTGTTGCTGCGCACTCAACACCATCATCTATCAACAGACGGGAAAGCAATTAAATTGGAGAAGATCAACAATTGTGTTACCTTTTTCTGATAGCCTCCAAACATAATATGGCATAAGAACTGTTTAATGAGGTTCAGTTTTGTTTTAGAATAATATATTTCAGTAAGCTATTTTTACCTTGCAGCAACAAAGTCAATCCATTCAGCATAACTGTTGTTCTCAGTTAGGTTGTGCTGTGATCCAGCTCCAGCATTGAAATTTCAGGGTTATTTAAAACAAAACATTGAAAACCATACCTGTCTCTGTTTGTGCATCACGTCTTTGTGTCTTTAATAATGGTGTCCATGAGATCTTTAGGATTTTTATAAATTCACAGAGATGCTGAAGGCATTCATGACCATAAAAGAATTAAATCAGCGGTGTAGAATTCTCAAAATGCTGGAAGTTTATCAATTTTAATGCAAATCATTCAGACGCCACTAAGGTACCGTGCAGGCCCTGAATTTGTCCTAATCCAATGGAGACAGTTAAATAGGGAGGGGCTGGGTCAGGAAGGTTCCCTGATGCATTTCCATCTTCTTTATGTCCCCAGTAAAGATAACTTTCTGACAGAAACGAGATTTTCCTCAGCACCAGAGCAGCTTCCCAGTCTCTGGATGTGGAGATCACCAACTCCTGAGAGGTGGCCTTCCTTTGTCAGAGGCTTCATGCCCCAACCAAGGCCATCACGACAAAAGGCCACAACCACAGAAAAAGGTACGTTTCCAGATGGGCTCGCAAACCCACTCGAATCCAACACACAGACACACACACACAGACACAAACACAGCCACAAACACAGCCTCACTCCAAAGGTCCTGTCTGTTGTGGGCCTCTTCAAACTAACGTTTATAGAATACATATGAAAGAAGATCTGTGTTGCACCAGATCTGCCCACCTATCCTGTTAGCTCAGGTCAACAGAGTCCACCTGTTCCATTGGTACAGAACTGCCTCGGAACTATCTCAGTGTGGTCACTGAAAGGCTGTAAAGAGATTTAACAGTTGTTCAAACCTCATGAAGGGCCTGAATAGAATACATTCAGTTGTCATTATCTATGAGGGATAGAGGCATGGATTTCCCACAGACAGCAGTAAAAAAATGCCACTCTTAAGTACCTCTCCTACGTGCCTCAAAGGACTATGTGATGTTTACCCAGACAGACTGGACAAAACAATGGTAAAAAAAAAATTAGGGCCCTGCTCATGAACGTGCAGATCTGCGGATAGCAAATCACCAGATATCAAAGACTGAGCTTACGTAGGAAAAGCTCTTCCACTTGAAACAGGAACAAAAATGAGAGGACACATATTTAAAGCATTTCATTAAAGAAACAATAGCGACATGAGGAAAAATGTTCACACATAGCAACGGTTACACTCTGGAACACTATTGCCTGAATCTCTTTTTTATGCTGAAAATGACTTTATACTAGATGTGACCCAGGATTTCAATACAGGCTTTTGCAAATTCTGTGGCAATCTTATCCTGTCAAAGTCCTATCGATCAAAATTCAGAAACGATGAAACTTACTTAAGTATAACAATGGGAGATGGGGCTATATAAATATATATTCTTTATTGACAACAAGATAGGAACACAGCATTATTTTGTATTAATAACACACATAAGAAGAGTGAATTCTGTACAATATTCTTTGGGGCAGTAAGTACCTTCCACAAAGTTTAGTGCTGAATGCTGGAATTGACAGAATTGTGAAGGCCCAAGTCTATTTATTAGTTTTCAGCAGAATCCCAGTCCAACTAATGCTTATCAGTGGAAGTATATATTTGGCAAAAGTTTCAAAGTTCTGTCGTGGCAGTTTTACAGTTACTGTTGTCAGGAAAGTGAAGCACAGCATTTCATTGATGGTATAATTAACGGATTTCATCCTAGACAGCTTACAGAAAAGGAGGGAAAATCTTCTCTGGCATTTGAGGGGCACCATACATTAGCAAATTATGCAGCATTCAAGGTCAATGGTTAATTCCAGAACTGCCTTTAGGAATCTGGACAGTAAGTGAGAGAAAATTTCAGAGGTGTCACCAGCGCATTGAAAATCCGAGGAGCTACTGTTGGATCAATGCATACACATCATACAACATGTCCTCTGTGTAATATTATCTGACAATCTATTAAATGTTTACAATGCCTACCTATTATATCGAATCATATACTTGTAATAAATTATAGGGCTTTGAATCATCATCTGAGAGATATTTATGGATCCTCCTCCTCCAGTGACTGATTGGCCACCAACATTCACATCTGGATGTGACAGGACTACAGAGTGGAATTGCGTAGTTCTGTCAATTACTTATTGCTTATGCCATTTGGCAGGGAAGTGGTGCTGAATAGTAACTTTACTTTTAAGTATTACACATGCTGCTGCTGGTTTATCCTTCTGCACTCTTTATAAAACAAGAGTTGGTGTCCTGGCCTGTGATAAAGGTAGATAGGGATATGGCAGACCATGGGTTGAGTTTAAGTGCAATTGTTTTGCTGATGGCCTTTTGCGATGGATGTAAAACAAATCTCCTCAAACCTGAAGAAAGTTCCTCATCAGTTGCTGTAAGTTGTGGTCTTAACCAATAATTCAGAGACATTATTAACCTTTAAATGCAGAAACAATGTTGCCCTGTGCCTCTTGCAAGCACATAATTGCCCATCCCCAATTGACCAGAGGGTAGTTATATATCAACAACGTTGCTATTGGTCTGAGTCACATTTAAGTGACCAGGAAAAGACAGCAGTTTCCTTCCCTAAAGGATGTTAATGAACCAGACGGATTTTTCTTGACGGTTACTTCATGGTCATCAATGGACTCTTAATTCCAGATTTTTTATTTAATTTCAAATTCCAGCATTTGCTATGGTGGGATTTGAACCCAGGTCCTCAGAATATTTATCTGTGTCTCTGAATTAATAGTATGGCAATAGTAGCAAAGTGGCATTTCTTCCCCTGATGGGTTTATCTGAGCGAACCCTGTGGACAGGCACCATTGCACTTCCTCATCAGTCTTCCCCTCTGCTCATTGCACCCATATTTTCTTGTGTCTGCTTGTGTTTGTCTGTATGTGTGTGTGTGTGTGTAGGGGGAGATTTATGTAGGGGTTAGCATTTTAACTAGTAGAGTTACATGTTAATAGTTCATAGCAAAAATCTACCTGAAATAATGAGTAATTGTTGTTCAGAATAGGCATTTGCTTTGTACTTTCTGGGTATTTTCTGTCAACCTGGGTCTAAAAACAGTATATTGGAAAATTTTGTACTTTTACAAAATCTTTAATATTTGTGATCATTTTAGGAACGATGAGACTTGATTTACAGCACACTACCTCAGGGAGATGTAACACTTACTCATGCATGGCGAGATACTGCGAGACCTCATAACATGTAGCGGGCTCCCAGGGCAACTGCCTTCCAACAGTATAGCACTATGCTGCCACCTCTGGGATTGTAATGATGGTGTTTGGCAGATTCTCTGTAATGTTATGATTTTGAATGTGTCTGTGTCGGGCTGTTGCTTTACTCATCTATGAGACAACCGTCCCACTTTTGGCACTAGCTCTCCCAAAGATGTCAGTAATCAGGATTCTGTGGGGTGGACAGAACTGACTTTGTCATTGTCATTTCTGGCACACAGGTTGATCCCAGGTGGTCATCCACTTTATTCCTTTGAGACTTTTTAGCAGTTTGATACAATTGAGTGTCCATTTCAGAAGGCCAATAAGAGACAACAACTTTGGTAAGTTGTAAGTTGCACTATAGAAATAATCAGGCCTATAGGAAAAGCAGGATAAGGGGAAGGCCACCAAAAAAAGAACAATTCTTGTCGACTTGAAGATAACAAATGTCACGCTACCATTTAAGAACTGATTGAGAGAGAAAACAAGGAACTACAGAGCTGTTAGCCTCACATCAGTAATAGGAAAGATGGTAGAATCTACTATAAAGGATGGACTATATAAATAGACACTTGGTTGGTAATGATCTGATTTGGCATAGTGAGCATTGATTTGAAAATGGGAATTGTGTTTGATGAACCTGTTAGAGTTTTTTGAAGATGTTATTAACAAAATTGATAAAGAAGAGCGAATGGATATAGTGTGTGTAGTTTTTCAAAAAGCTTTTGATAAAGTCCCACACAAGAATAATTAAAGCGCATGGGATAGGAGACAGTGTACTGGCATGGATTAATGATTGGCTAACAGATAGAAAACAAAGAATAGGAATAAATGGATCAGGCTGTGATTAGCGGGGTACGCCAATGATCAGTACTTGGGCCCAGCCATTCGCAATATATATCAATGTTTAGGAGATTGTGACAAATGTACCATTTTCAACTTTGTAGATGATACAAAACTAAGTGGGAATGTGTGTTGTGTGGAAGATGCAAAGTGGTTTCAGAAGGGTTTGGACAGGCTTAGTGAATGGGCAAGAACACAACAGATGAAATGTAATATGGAAAAATGTAGGGTAATGCTTTGGTAAGAGAAACTGATCAGCAGTGTATTTTCTAAAAGGTAAGAGGTTAGAAAGTGTAGATAGAGTCATGGAGCCATACACACAGAACCAGACCCCTTTAGTCCAACCAGTACATGCCGAACATATTTCCAAACTAAGCTAGTCCCACCTGCCTACTCCTGGCCCACATCCCACCAAACTTTTCCTATTCATGTACCTATCCAAATGTCTTTTAAACATTGTAATTGTAACTACTTCCTCAGGAAGTCCATTCCACACACAAACTACCCTCTTAAGTAAAAAATTTGCCTCTCATGTCTTTTTTAAAATCTCTCTCCTCTCACCATAAAAATGTTCCCCCAGTCTTGAAATCCCCCAACTTAGATAAAAGACTACCATTAATTCTATCTATACCTCTCATTATTTTATAAATTTCTATCAGGTTGCCTCTCAACCTCCTATGCTCCCGTGAAAAAAGTCCCAGCCTATCTAGCCTTTCTCAATAACTCAAATTTTCCATACCCAACAACATCCTGGTAAAACTCTTCTGAACCCACTCCAGTTTGATAATATTCTTCCTATAACTGGGAGACCAGAACTGGCCACAGTATTTCAGAAGAGGCTCCACCAATGTCCTGTACACCCACAACATGACTTCCCAAATCCTACACTGAAAGGACTGAGCAATGAAGGAAAGCATGCCAAACGCCTTTTTAACCAACCTGTCTATATATGATGCAAACTTCAAAGAGTTATGTACCTGCACCCCAGGTTGCTCTGTTCTACAACACCGCCCAAGGCTCTACCATCAATTGTATAAGCCATACCCTTATTTGTTGTACCAAAATGCAATACCTCGCGTTTATCCGGATTGAACTCCATTTGCCATTTTTCAACCCATTGACCCATTTGATCAAGATCACTCTGTAATCTTAGAAAACTGTTACTATGCCATCAATTTTGGTGTTGTCCGCAAACTTACTAACCATGCCTTCTATATTCTCATCCAAATCATTTATATAAATGACAAACAAAACAGAACCCAGATCCGCTCCCCGTGGAACACCACAGGGGACAGGCCTCCAATCCGAAAAGCAACCCTGCACCACCCACTCACTGTCTCTTGCCGTTAAGCCAACTATGTATCCAATTGTCAAGCTCACCCTGAATCCCATGTGACCTAACTTTGCTGATTAGTCTACCGTGCAGAACCCTGTCAAAGGCTTCTCTAAAATTCAAATAAGCAATATCCCGAAGAAGGGTAATACCCGAAACGTTGACTGCCCATTTCCTCCAGATGCTGCTTGGCTTGTTGTGTTCTTCCAGCCTCCTGTTTGTCTACTTTGGGATCCAGCATCTGCAGTTTTTTTGTCTCTAAATAATATCCACTGCTGTACCATCATCAATCTTTTTGGTAACTTCCTCAAAAAACTCAATCAAGTTTGTGAGAGATGATTTTCTTCGCACAAAACCATGCTGACTATCCCTCATCAATTTTGCCTCTCTAAGTATCCATAAATCCTATTTTTAATAATCATGTCCAGCAATTTATCCACAACCGAAGTCTTTCTTAAACAAAGTTACAACATTAGCCACCCTCCAGTCACCAGGCACCTCACCTGTAGTGAGAGGTGATGCAAATATTTCTGCAAGGGGTCTCGTCATTTCCTTCCTTACTTCCCACAACGATACATCAGATCAGGTCCTGGAGATTTATCCACCTTTATATTCTTTAAGGCCTCCTAAACCTCCTCTTCCGTAATGTGAACTATTTTCAAATCATGCAAGTTTATTTCTCTGCATTCTTTAGACTCCATTTCTTTCTCCACAGTAAAAACTGACTTGAAATATTCATTTAGAATGTCTCCCATCTCCTGGAGTTCAACACAAAGATGATCTCCTTGAACTTTAAGAGTCCCTACCCTCCCTCTATTTACCCTCTTGCTCTTAATGTATTTGTAGAATCTCTTCGGATTATCCTTAACCTTATCTGCCAATGCTATCAGATATCTCCTCTTTGTCTTCCTGATTTCTCTCTTTAGAATGCCCCTACACTCTTTATATTTATTAAGGGATTCAATTGAACTATGTTGTCTATATCTAAAATGAGGTTCTCTTCTATTCTTGATTAGAACTTTAATGTCTTTATTCATCCATTGTGACTTAATGTTACCAGCCTTACCCTTCACTCTAACAGGAACAAAATGCTTCTGAGCTCTCATCATCACACTCTTGAATACCTCCCACTTGTCAGACGTCCATTTACCTGTGAACAGTCTACTCCAATCAACTTTGAAAGTTCTTGTCTCATACCATTAAAATTTGGCTTCCTCCAATTAAAAACTTTATGGAAGGCTTATCCTTTTTCATAACCATTTTGAAACTAACAGAATCATGATTGCTACATGCAAAGTGTTCCCCCACTTTTACTTCAGTCACCTGCCCTGCCTTATTGCCCAAAAGAAGGTCTAAGTTTAGCTGTTTCTCTAGGATGAGCATCCATATATTGATCAAGAAAATTTTCTTTAACTCATTTGACAAATTCTGACCATCCAAACCTTTAACACATGGTAGCCCCTGTCAAAGTCTGGAAAATTATGATCCCCCATTATTACAACAATATTATGATTACATATTTCTGAGATCTCCCTACATATTTGTTCCTCAATTTGGCTCTTACTATCGGGGGCCTATAGTAAAATCACATCAAAGTGATCTTTCCTATTTGTAGTTTCTACCCATATATTTTCACCGGACAATTTTTCAGGAATAACTTCCCTCATAATGTATTCCTTAATCAAAAACACCATTCCCCTTCCCTTTTTGCCTCCTTTTCTAACCATCCTGTAGCATCTAAAACCTGGAACATTTGGCTGCCAGTCTTGTCCATCTGTCATCCAAGTTTCTGTAATAGCTGTGATATCACAATCTTAATCGTGCCCTGAGTTTATCAGCCTTACCTCCAAAACACCTTGCATTGAAATAAATGCAATTTAGTTCTTCAGAGTTACTACACATTCTGACTCTTTCTTGTCTTTCTTTTGTAATTAACCTGCTCTCCTCACATTCAGAACCTTCTCCATCAATCCTTCTGTTTACGCTGGTACTTAGAATTCCTCCGCTTCCCCTCTCTATCAGTGTAAAGTCTCCCTTAGTGGATTGAGCAAATCTCCCTGCCCAGATATTGGTCCCTTTCCAGTTTAGGTTAGACCCATCCTTTTTGAACACATCTTTTCTATTCCAAAAGACATTCCAATTGTCCAAAAACCTGAATCCCTGAACAATATACCAGGTCTTCAGTCATTGATTTATCTCCTTTAACATTTTTTTCTTTCCCTCGTTTGAGTTTGGCATTGGGAGTAAACCAAAAATGACTACTTTGAAGGTTCTATTTTTTAATCTTCTACCTAACCTCTGAAATTTACTCTGTGCTGTACTGTTTTAATCTTTTCCCTAAAAATGCCATTCCTACAAATGTGTACAATAATTTCTGGCTTCTCATTCTCACCTTTAACAATATGCTTGAAATGTTTAGAGGTGTCCTTAATTGTAGCACCAGGAAAGCAACAAACCATCCTAAATTTACACACACTGCCATAGGATCTCCAGTCTATGCCCCTGACAGGAGAGTCCCCTATAACAATAATTCTATTAAATTTTGTCAAATGCTGCCTAACTTAAGAATCATTCCAAGTGTCCAATAACTGACTGGCCCTTCCATTTTTGTCAGAAAGACTATCTCCTTCTACAGTTCCCAAAATTGAACACCTATTTGAAAGAGGAATAGCCAATGGAGACGTTTGAACTACCTTCTTACCTTTCCCGACAGTTACGTGCCTAATCTGGCTATTCGTGCTGTGTCATGACTTTCCTAAATCTACTAGCCATCTCACTCTGTACCTCATATGTGCCCTTGGGGAGGTGGTGGCCTCCTGGTATTATTGCTAGATTGTTAATCCAAAAACCCAACTAATGTTCTGGGGACCCAGGCTTGAATCCTGCCACAGCAGAAGGTGGAATTAGAATTTAATAAAAATCTGGAATTAAGAGTCTAATGATGACCACAAATCCATTGCCAATTGTTGGAAAAACCCATCTGGTTCACTAATGCCCTTTAGGGAAGGAAACTGCCATCCATACCTGGTGTGGCGACATGTGACTCCAGACCACAGCAATGTGGTTGACTCTTAACTGTGCTCTGGGCAATAAATACTGACCTGGCCAGGGATGCCCTCGTCCTGGGAATGTTTAAAAAAAATTAAGCCGAGAAAAGATTTTGATAAGACCTTATATAAAGTAAACTACCTTTCATTACCTATAGAAAATAATGTTAAAATGGAAAAGATTAAAAATATATCAAACATATAAAAATTAAATAAAATCAACCACTTAGTTGATTAACTGAATAAAAAAGACTCCTCTTCAAAAAATTCCTCGAAGAAAGAAAATCTTCTCCAGAGCCGAGCATGTGTAGGACTCCACGAAACGAAAACACAACTCCTTATTTAAAAAAAACTATTCGGTTTTCAAAACAAAACATTTGCAATGTTGAAAATCCCTTCTAAGATACTTTGCAACATGAAAAAATCCTCTAAAACACATATAGGCATTTTTAAAATTTCTAAATTTAGAATTTAAAAAAACTCAGCTGTTCACAGCTGACCATTAAAAGCCCGTTTAAAAAAAAAATTGTTTAAAAAAATGTGCAAAGGGATCCAAGATTTCCTTGTCCATAAGTCACCAAAAGTGCGCACAGTGATGCAGCAAGCTATTTGGAAAGTTGAAAGAGGATTTGAGAACAGGAGTACAGTCGGTTCTGCAATAACATGGTAGTTGCATTCCTGTGCAACATTGCAGTATAGAAAATCGCACTATTGAAATAATGAGGCCTATGGGAAAAATGGGTGGTTGAGCATGTGGAAGATTGAATGCTTGATTAACAGTGTAGAATCAATAGGTTATTTATTTTACAAATATTGTAGCAAGATGATATGTAATGTGCTGTTTTATACTGATACTGCTATATGCGCAATGAGGAATGAGTCTGAAATATCTTTGATTCTGGGTGTCTGTACATACAGTACCCTTAAAGCAGCTTGTTTCTTATCTCTAAGTAACATGATCTAATTCCAGGCATGCTGCAGTATTTATTTACATCTGTACATGGTACATTATCAAATAAAACTCTAGTGTCATGTCTGAGACCTCCTTCTACACATGCTACAAGACCATAAGATATAGGAGTAGAATTGGGCCATTCAGCCCATTCGACCTTGACAGATATGTTTCTCAAACCCATTCTCCTGATTTCTTTCCGTAACCCTTGATCCCGCTTACTAAGCAAGAGCATATGTATCTCTGTCTTGAATGGAACCAAAGACTTGGCCTCCACAGCCCTCTGAGGTTATGAGTTCCACAGATTCACCACCCCCGGCTGAAAAAAATTCTTCTCATCTCAGTTCTAAAGGGTTAGCCTTTCATCCTGATACCATGTCCCCAGATCCTGTTCTCTCCTACCACTGAAGAAACTCAAGCATAGAAATGCAGGCCACCTGCAGGTCAGCATAGATAGAGTGCTGCTGAAAATGCTGCATCTTTGGGTGAGATATGAGTCTGAAAAGTCTGGCCTCTCAGATGGGATGTAAAGATTCTGTGGCACTGTATAAAGGATCAAGGCAGTTAATCCTAATGTCCTGAACAATATTTATCCCAAAATTTACTTCACTTGAGAGAAATCAAATCTGATTATTAACTCATTGTTATTTGTGGAAGCTTGCTGTGCATAGTTGGTTGCTATATTTTCTACACTGCAACAGTGATTACACGTCGTGTTGCAAATCACATTTTGGCCTTGAGTTTCTTGGACTCAGGGAGATTCCATAGATGGGTAAAAATGGTGGATGGGATCTGATTGTAAAGTTTCCAACCCGTTCCTGGAGCGTTTGACAAACGTCCCTCGTCCCTGTGAAAAATCACATACTGGTCAGTTCCCCTGCAGTTTGGAACGTGCAAAAGTGTGTGGCTTGGGTTTTCCCGAGCCCATGTGAAAATCTGGCCCACTGTCTTTCAGTGATATTAGTGGCAGGACACATATCGGCCCAGACACTAGGAGGAAAATGTCTCCTCTTTGCTTGAAAATAATATCAACGGAAAGGACTGATGGAACATTGCTTTCATATCCTTTCTGAAAACATCACTTGGATTCGGCCAGAGGTACAGTTTAGGTATTCAGTTGATAGGACATGACACCAATTTATGAATGGACCACAAGTGAAATGATAGCAAAATAAGAGATCACAAGAACTACAACATATGTATACATCAAAGTATCAGTTTCAATATTCAGTTAGAGACAAAATCACTGGATCCCCCTTAGACACTAGCCTCATGCCTGGTTTACATGGGAGTTCACAATAATTTCTAATTTCAACAAATAAAACTAACGTACTGTGGTTCCACCTAGATTCATGTAAAGTTGGATGTGTATTTACCTGTGTTTGGCTCCCATTAGAATTCTTTCAATAAAACAGGAAAGAACTGCTTGTTTCAATAAGGGCTTCATTCATTTACTTTTCACTTTTCCTGTGTAACCACTTTACAGGATCACTGGTACATAATAGCCAGTCATGCAGAAATCATGTGATTTTATGGTGTTTTCCCCCCTTCTTCCCTGCTTCCTATCAACTATTCTGCACTAACCCTAGCAGCACTATTCGTATCAGGCAAGTTAAATACAGCTGAACTGGATGATGTCTCCACTTACGTAGTGCATTGTTCACTGGTACATTTTGCTAACTTTTGTTTGTCTGGCTTTAATGCACTAATAAGTTCATCCTCCCCCTTATACCAAAAAAGAAGCATTTTGGTGGCTCAGTTCTATTTCAATTATTAGATCACACACAGGTTTTCAGTAGTCAAAAACATTCAGGGCATAAGTTAAGAAATTCAAGGAAATTTTAGTTTTGGAACCTTTAAGGTGCACTGTCGTTACTTACCTTTCATAAAAGGCTGTGGATCTTTTTCCCCTCTTTTGACAATTTTCCCCTCATATAATGACAAGTATATGTCATTAAATAACTCCTTATGATAGAATTATCCGAAATGATAAAAACTGTGTGACGGTTCCAAGCTTGAGTTTACAACCAAATGATATTTTGAGTTGTTGCTAAATACCACTTAAGTTATTTTCATTGGGTCAGGACTTTTTTTTTAACTTGAAGGGTTGGGTTTTCACTGACAACTCCATTAGATAGTTAAACAAGTATCTTTGTATTAATCTGCTTCAATGGATGTTTATTACAATTGCCGAGTTTCTGAGAGTTGAACATACTGGATATTGGGTAAGTGGCTATGGGGAGTATACAAGGAGCCTGAATGTGGTAGGGGGAGTAAGCATGGGCACACAGAGAATTTGAAGAATCTGATGGGGCATGAAGAGGAACGGGGGTTGTGAGGGGTGCTGTGTACCAAGGGAAATGAGACTGGATGAATATGGGAAGCTGGACTGTTGACTGTTCTACCCAATCTGTCTTGGCATCCGTCCTCCTCTGATACCACCTTAGGTGTTGGGAAACCTGAACCCTTCCCATCCACACCTCTCAGAGTTGTAACTGTGACAGATATGGCTAGAGATGACAGGCTGGGGCTTTCGAAGTATTGACAGGGCTGGATTCTTGCTTCCTAAAGTTGAGGGGAAAATCAAACATCTTTTCACTCCATATTCCATATGGAGTGAAAATCAACGTATGTACATATGTTGTTTGACATGAATGCAAGTTATGAATTCTATCAAATGCAATTAGCTCTTTGCCAAGTATTTGTCTCAGAAATGCCAAATGTTTTTATATTATAGCTCCCAATGTTTCTAAGAAGCCCTTCAGATAGATATGGTTGATCAACCCATCTCTGGGGTGAAATCCTCTGACATTCCTCCTCCTGCCATCTTTCTCCATTTTCTTTGGAACCTTGAAGTAGGTGGGATATTTTTCACCAAACAGTATGACACAAATTATTCGCTGAGAGTCGAAACACAGTCAAATGCAGTGGCACATTAGAAAATCTCAGTTAAGCAAGGCTCTTCCCTCCTAAATTAACATAATACAATGAAAGAAATCCCACAACCCCAGGTTATAGTCCAACAGGTTTATTTGAAAACACAAGGATTCGGAGCCTTTCTCCTCCTTCAGGTGTTAGTGAGAGAGGTGGCATCAGACACTGAATTTATAAGCAAAAGATCAAAAGGTCATACCACTCATTGGAATGTATTAAACAAATCTGAGAAGCTGTTAAATCTTTAATCAGTTAGAATGTTTTAATTGATTAATATGTCTATGTGAATCCCTGAATTCCTTTCAAGTAAAGGTTTTATCAGTGTAAAGAAGAGGTGACATTTTAGGTCAGACAGTGCATGTTAGGTGTGAGGCCTTGTTTAGATCTGTTTGTATTTTGGTTTGGAGTCAGACTGGTTCCATTTCTAACGTAAGAATTTATAAAATGCCACATTGACAGTCTATCTATAAATTGTGGCTTTTTGAACAAAATAAAATGTATTTGCAAATTCAAATTCACCCCATAGATTCACGTGTGTGTGAGAGAGACAGTGTGTGTGTGTGTGTGTGGGGTGAGGAGTGTATGCATGTGTGAGGGAGAGAGAGTGTGCATGAGTGTGCGTGGGTGTGTGTGGGTGTGTGTGTGGGTATGTGTGTGTTGGTGGGTGGGGTGGGGGGGAGGAGAGAGAGTGCGTGTGTGGCAGACAGTGTGTGTGTGGGAGAGAGAGGGTGTGCTTGCGTATGTGGGAGAGAGAAGGGTGTGTGTGTATGTGTGTGTGTGTGTATTTATATGAGTGAGTGAGTGTACAGTGTGGTGGGGTCACCTGTAGTACGACATGAACCCAAGATCCTGGTTGAGGCCGTCTTCACGGGTGTCGAACTTGGTTATCAGCCTCTGCTCGGCGACTCTGTTGTTGTGTATCCTGAAGTCTGCCTTGGAGGCCATTTACCTGAAGATCCGAGGCCAAATGTCCTTGCCAACTGAAGTGTTCCCCCACCCCCCGGAAGGGAACATCCCTGTCTGGCGATAGCTGTGCGGTGTCCATTCGTACCATAATACAATGAAGTTAGCTGAACAACTACATAGAAATTGGCAAAAAAAGCAATAATTTTTAAAGTAGGGATACAGGAACCAATGCTGACTCAAACGATTGCAATAATTTGTCCAGAAATTGAGAACACTGCTCTCTGGAACATTGGCAGCATCTGGAAGAACAATCATAGCAGCAGTGACAATTTTAAAAATTCTTTGAACAGTTGTATTGATTAGTTATAAGGTGATTGGGCATGTGGAACATTAGATGCTTGATTAACAGTGTAGAATCAATAGGTTATTTACTTTATAAATATTGTAGCAAGATGATATGTAATCTGATGTTTTATACTGATACCACTACATGCGCGTTGAGGAATGAGTCTGGAATATCTTTGACTCTGGATGTCCGTACATACATTATCCTTAAAGCTGCTGGTTTCTTCTCTCTAAGTAACATGATCTAATTCCAGATGTGCTGCAGTATTTATTTACATCTATTCATGATAGATTATCAAGTAAAACTCTAGTGCCATGTCTGAGACATCCTTCTACACATGCTACAAGATCATAAGATATAGGAGCAGAATTGGGCCATTCAGCCCATTTGATCTTGACTGATATGTTTCTCAAACCAATTCTCCTGACTTCTCTCCGTAACCCTTGATCCACCTTACTAAGCAACAACATATGTATCTCTGTCTTGAATACAATCAAAGACTTGGCCTCCACAACCCCCTGAGGCAATGAGTTCCACAGATTCACCACCACCTGGCTGAAGAAATTTCTCCTCATCTCAGTTCTAAAGCGTTATCCTTTCACCCTGATACTGTGTCTCCGGACCCTATTCTCTCCAACTAGTGGAAACATTTTCTCTACGTTCATTCTATGTAGTCTTCTACATATCCTCTGAGTTTTAATCAGATTTCCCTCATCCTTCTCAACTCCATTGAGGACAGATCCAGAGTCCTCAACCACTCCTCATATGGCAAACCACCTAATCCCCGGATCATTCTTCTAAACCTCCTCTGGATCCTCTCTAATGTCGGCCTATGTTTCCTCAGATACTGGGCCCAAAACTGCTCACAATGTTCTAAATGCAATCTGACCAAAGGCTTATACAGCCTCAACAGTACATCTTTATTCTTGTTTTCTAACCATCTTTAAATGAATGCTAACATTGCATTTCCCTTCCTTACTGCCAACTGAAGCTATATTTTAAGAGAATCCTGAACTAGGATTCCCAAGTCTCTTTGTGATTCGGATTTCCCAAGCCTTTCCTCTCATTCCTCATTCTTCTCATTGCTCATTATAAACCGGTGTCTTCTTTCTTACTGATGCCAGAGTCATATCTTCAGTTATGCCATGATTATTTACCCGCATCTTAACACACGACACATAGGGCTCTGAGAATATGGACACACGGGGGACCAATGGAAGGTGTAAGGAGGTAGAGCGATTGTAGATAGGAGATCATGTGATGACACCTCCATAAATGTATTCAACCTGAGTGACAGTCCTGAATTCAGCTTGAGGCAAGAGGCTGTCTGTGTCTTCTGAATGTATTATGGGGCCTTGCTGACACCTCTACTTGGTTCAGTTCTGAATTTGCCTATTACACAGCGCGGGAACATGCTCTATGTGCCAAGAACGCCTCAAGCTTCAGCGTCATGTAATGAAAGAGGCAGGCCACAACTACACAGCAGCAGCAGTATAGACACCAGATGTAATGAGTACTCGAATAACATTAGTTTGAATCAAAAACCGACACAGTCTCACTATGCAGGAACAAGGAAAAAAGAGCAAAGAGCAGCACAGCACAGGAACAAGCCGTTCTGCCTACCAAGCCTATGCTGACACATGATGCCTCTCTAAGTTAGAAACCTTTTGCCTTCATGAAATCCATATTCTTCTATTCCTTGCCTATTCTACCTGTTAAGATGCCTCTTAAATTTAGCTATTGTATCTGCTTCTGCCACCTCCTCTGGCAGTGGATTCCAGGCACCCACAACCCTCTGTGTAAAAAACTTGCCTCTCACATTTCCTTTCAACTTTCCCCCTTTTGCCTTAAACCTATGTACCCTATTGATATTTCTACCCTGAGAAAAAGACGGACTATCCATTCTATCCATGCCTCTCATCATTTTGTAAACATGCGTCAAGTCGCCCCTCAGCCTCCAAAGTTCAAGTTTAAAAAAAAGACTAATTTTTTCAATCTCTTTGTAGCTAATAACCTCCAAGGTTCTTCAGTAGATTTGTAGCTCGGGTTGTGAACACCAACTAGCAACAAAAAGACATGACCAGTACTCACTTGTCTCCATTCACATGGATAAGGAGAACCACCAGTTCGATTGGGACAACATCAGGATGCTAGGGCAGGCCAAACAGAGACAAGCACAGGAATTTCTAGAAGCCTGGTTCTCCACCAAGAAGGCCATCAGTAAACACACAGAATTAGACCCTTTACATATGCCACTGCGAAGAAAAACTGGAAATGAGGTAACCAATTCCAGCAGACCCCAGAGTTTAAATACTAGGCAGGAAAACACCACAGTGCTTCATCAGAGGCTGCACTGATGATGTTACCCAGCAGGACAATGAAACGTTTGCGAGCTTCCAGCTCAGCGAGCAAACTAACCACAGTAATAACCTCCAAATAACACGGTGTGGAGCCGGAGGAACACAGCAGGCTAGGCAGCATCAGAGGAGCAGGAAAGCTGACGTTTCGGGTCAGGAAGAAGGATCCCGACCCAAGATGTCAACTTTCCTGCTCCTTTGATGCTGCCTGACCTGCTATGTTCCTCCAGCTCCACACAGTGTTATGTCTGACTCCTGCATCTGTAGTTCTTGCTATCTCAATAATCTCCAAATCACGAGTTTTATACATACGTATACATACATCCTGATAAAGCTGTTTTTTACGTACCCTCTTCAAAGCCTCCAGGTCCTTCTGGTAATGTAATGACCAGAAAGGTACACAATATTCCAAATATGACCTAAATACAGTTCTATGTAGCTGCCGCATGACTTGTCAATTTTTACACTCTATGCTCTGACTAATGAGGGCAAACATACCGTATGATTTCTTCGCCATCTTATCCACCTTATCTGCTTTCAGGGAATTGTGGACCTGTACGCCCAGATCCCTCTGTGTGTTAATGCATCTAAGGGTTCTGACATTTACTGTCTACTTCTCTCCTGCATTAGACCTTCCAAAATATATCACTTCACATTTGTCTGGATTAAGGGTGGCATAATGGTTCAGTGGTTAGCATTGCTGCCTCACAGTAACAAGAGACTTGGGTTTGATTCCACCCTCAGGCTGTGTGGAGCTTGCACATTCTCCCTGCATCTGCATGGGTTTCCTCTAGGTGCTCTGTTTTCCTCTCACAATCCAGAGATGTGCAAGTTAGGTGGATTGGCCATGCTAAATTACCATAGCGTCCAGGGATGTGCAGGCTAGGTGGATTAACCATAGGAGATGTGGGTTGGGGGTGGGTCTGGGTGGGATGAGCTTCAGAGGGTTGGTGTGGGTTCAGTGGGCAAAATGGCCTGCTTCCAAACTATAGGGATACTATGATTCTAAACTGATTCGCCATTTCTCTGACCAAACTTCCAGCTTTTCTGTATCCTACTGTAGCTTATGACTGCAGCTCCTCCAATCATTGTGTTATCCACAAACTTACGAATCAGACCATTTACATTCTCCTCCAAATCATCTACATTACAAACAAGAAGGGTCCAAACACTGATCCCTGTGGAACACCACTGGTCACAGAAATCCAGTCAGAAAAACACCCTTCCACTGTTACACGCTGTATTCAATGACCAAGTCAATGCTGCATCCATCTTACCAGTTCACTGCAGAACCAATGTGATTTCACCTTCTGTATCAGCTACCATGACAGACCTTGTCAAAGGTCTTGTTAAAGTCCATGTGGTCAACATCCACTGCCTAGCCCTCAAACATCTTTGTCACTTCCTCAAAAAACTCAATCAAGTTTGTGAGATCTGACTTCCCCTGCACAAAGCGATGCTGCCTACTGTTAATAAACCAATATTTTTCCCAATGTGAAAAAATCCAGACCCTAATAAACTTCTCCAGCAATTTCACCACCATTGACATAAGGCTCACCAGCCGATAATTACCTAGGTTTTCCCAATATCCCGTCTTAAACAAAGGAATAAGATTGGCTCTTCTCCAGTTCTCTGGGACCTCTCCTGTGACTAAGGAGAATATTAAGATTTTGTACAACGCCCCAGCAATTTCTTCCTTTACTTCCCTCAGTATTCCATGATAGATCCCATCAAGTCCTATGAACTTAATACTTTTCAAAACACATAACACTTCATTTTTTGTATCGACATGCTCTAGAATATAGCCCACTCTAGACCCCTACTCCACTCTAGACTCACCATGCACCATCTTCTTCTCCTTTGTGAATATCGATGTAAAGTATTTGTTAAGGACCTCACCCACTTCTTCTGGCTCCAAGAATAAATTCCCTCCTTTGTCCTTGAGTGGATGTACCCTTTTCCTAGCTACTCTCTTGCTCCTTATGTATGTCTTAATTGAGTTTGCAAGCACATTTCATGGCCACTTTTAGCCCACCTAACCTTTTGTTTATGCTGTTTCCTGCTTTCTTTATATTCTTTGAAGGTTCTGTCTGTCTTCAGTTTTGTAATTCTTACGTATGCCTCCTAATCATTTTTGACTGAGGTCACAATTTCTTTTGTCATCAAGGTTCCCAAATCTTGTCATCCTTATTCTTCATTTTCACAGGAACTGGCCCTGAACTCTAATCAACTGGTCTTCAATTGACAGATGTGGATTTAGCGTCAAACACCCACCCACAATTTATGTTCCCTAGTTCTGACCTAAAAATGTCATAATTAGTCTTCCCCCAATTTAGTACTTTGACTCAAGGAAAACACTAATCCTGACCCGCAGTAACTTAAAATTTATGGAAATATGGTCACAAGTCCCAAAATGATCCCCCCCCCACCACCCCGAACCTTTGATCACCTAGTCGGACTCATTTCCCTATTCCAGGTCTAATATGGCCCCTTACCTAGTTGGCCCTTCTATATTGCTTGGAAACCCTCTTGGATGCACCTGATAAATTCTCCCTTATCTGCTGTATCCTATGGCAATCCTCCTCACCATCTGCAGCTCCTCCCATCATTGTGTCAGCCACAAGCTCATTAATCAGACCACCAATATTCTCCTCCAAATCATTGATATCATAAACAAGAAAAGTCCCAGCACTGATTCCTGGTACTTGAGGAGTCCTAGTCAATACTGGGGAAGTTAAATTACCCAGCACATCAACCCTGCTGGCTTGAGATCTGTCCACATATCTGTTCCTCTACCTCTCGATACGTGTTGGGAGGCCTGTAGTACAACACCATCAAAACTTTTCCTATTCCTGAGCCTCAGCTGTATGGCCTCGGTGGATGAGCTCCAAGGTGTCCTCCCTCAGCACAGCTGTGATGTTCTCCCTGATCAATAACACAATTTCCCTCCTCTTTTACATCCCTCTGTCTCGCCTGAAGTATCTAAATCCTAGAACACTGAGCTGAGTCTTGATTCTGTCTCAATTAAGTCTCTATAATAGCTACAACATTGTAGTTCCACATACTAATCCAAGCTCTAAGGTCATCTGCCTTATCTGTTATACTTCTTGCATTAAAACAAACACACATCAGACTGCCAGACTTGCTGTTTTAAGTCACTCGGAGATAGCAAAACGTGCAGGTGCTGGAGTCAGAGATAATAGAGTATGGAGCTGGAGGAATACAGCAGGTCAGGTAACATCAGGACTGATGAAGGGTGAAAACCTGAAACGTCGACTTTCCTGCTCCTCTGATGCTGCCTGACCTGCTGTGTTCCTCTAGCTCCATACTGTATTGACTGCTGTTTTAAGTAAAATCTTTCCTGTCTGTTCTTCCTCTTAGCTTTACTGGCCTTAGTCTCTAACTCAGTCATTTAACTTGCCAACCTACTGCTCTGGTTCTGGCCCTTTGAAACACTAGTTTAAGTCCTGAGCAACACTAGCAAATCGCCCTGCTAGGATATTAATGCTTTTCCAGTTTTGGTGCAAAACAACCTTCTTGTACAGGTCCCATCTATCCTGGAAGAATTCTCAATGATCCACATATCTGAATCCCTCTCTCAGACACTAGCTTTTTAGGCACATATTTAACTGCATGCATATATCTTCCTTCTCTGAGCTTCACTGGCATGTGGCACGGGGAATAATCCTAACATTGCAATTCTCAAAGTCCTGCATTCCTACTTAACACTTTGAGCCCCCTTTGCAGGAGCTCATCATTTTTCCTGCATATGTCATTAATACCAACATCTACCACAAAATCTGGTGTTCACTCTTCTGTTTGCGAATGTCCCATGCCCACTCTAAGATATCATTGACGCTGGCACCAGGGAGGCCACTCACAATCCTGGCGTCTGTTTTGTGGCCACAGAAATGCCTCTCTGTGCTCCTGACTATGGAGACCCCTATTAGTACTGCTCTACTTTGACTCTCTGCTGCAAAGTAACAGAACCAGCTGTGGTGCCACCATTCTGGTTGCTGCTGTTGCCCTCCCCTGATATCATTTAAAAGTATCAGAAATGGCATTCCTGTTAGAGAGGGGATAGTCACAGGGGATTCCTGCACTTTATGCCTAATCTTTCTAGTAGTCACCCATCTCCCTGCCTGAACCTTGGGTGTGACTACATCTCTAAAACTCCTGTCTATGATGCTTTCCACCTCCTGCATGCTTGTAAGTGTGTCCAACTACTGGTCCAACTGATCCATGCAGTCTGACAGGAGACGCGATTGGACACTCTTCCTGAAGATGTTGTACTCAGGGAGGCTCGAACAGTCTCTGATTTCCCACATTCCACAGGAGAAACATGATTGACTGCCAGTTTTATCGCCTAACCACAATCTAATTAAAAATAAATTTCCATTAAATTTGTTTACAGCTAACTATATGGTCCCTCGTGTTAGATGCTCACTAAAAAAAATTAATTACACTATTCTGTGAAGAACAGTTTAGATGATATTATAAATCGCAGTACTGTACTACTCTCTCACTCATCATCATTGATGGTCCCTTGCAGATGAAGATGACACTCTTCCACGCTCTGGGTGAGTCTGTACGTAGGTGTACAGACCAATGTGGCTTCCACAGACACTGCTACACTTGGGGCAGAAGGTGGTCACAGGAAGGGGTGGGTGGGGTGTTGGTGTGGCAGCATTCTTCTTATGCTGTTTTCGCCTGGTTTCCACTTTTTCCTGATGGCAAGTCTCGAGGTACTCAATGCCTTCCCAGATGCTTCTCTTCCACTTTGGACTGTCTTAGGCCAGTGATCCCTAGGTATATGTGGGAATGCCACACTTCATCAGTGAAGCCTTGAGGATGTCACAAAAGGGCTTCCACTGTCCACCTGGGGCTTACCTGCCCTTTCGAAGCTGGGAGTAGAACACCTGCTTGGGGAATCTCATGTCTGTCACACGGAAAATGTGTCAAGCCCAATATAGCCGGTCAAGAGTGGTCAGTGCCTTGATGTTGGGGATGTTGGCCTGTTCGAGGATGGTGCGGCTTTCTTCACAGCAGATTTGCAGGGTCTTGTGCAGACAACATTGGTGATACTGCTCCATTGCCTCGAGGTGTCTGCTGCAGACAGTCTGTGTCTCAGAGCCATATAGGAGGGAAGGAACCACCACAGCTCTGTATACTATGAGCTTGGTGTTGGATCTGATCTTGTTTTCCTTGAATACTCTGTTCCTCAGGCCACCAAAGGCTGCACCAGCACACTGGAGGCACAGCTGGATCTCTTCATCTATAAGTGCTTTAGTCAGCAAGACTTTCCAGAGGTATTAGAAGTGGTCAGTGTTCTCTAAGGCCTCCTCATTGACCTGGACGATCAGTGGTTCGCTCTGCAATGCCGGGCCAGGTGTTGACCTTCATCTTGTGGAGAATCAGGGTGACACCCTTGTTCTCATGTACCTCTGTAAAGGTGCTGATAATGGTTGGGAGTTTATCCTCTGAGTTTGCACATACACAAGCATACTCTACTGCTAGCCTAAATTCCACTGCTCTTAAACCTTATGTGTATGAAAAGTATTAATAGAAATTGAAGGTAATAAGAAAAGTACTACCTGACCACTACTCACCAATCAGGAGTCCTTCTGTCCAAAATTTCACTTTTGAACCAGTGATGTTAGGAAGTGCAACTTCTCCGGTACTCCTCGTAGTTATGCTGCTACTCGAAGCTAGGCCTGAAATGCCCGGCTGTTGAATTTTTACCTTTTTTACTTCAAAAATTTACTTAATTCATAAAAAGCTTTGTGTATGTATATGCATAGGTATATGTATATATATTTATGTATATAGTTACAAATGCAGTTTGGTTCAGTACAGTGGCATATCAAGTCAACAAACAATCATTTGAGTTTGACTCTATCCCAACAAACTAAGTCACCTCTTACACGCACAAGACTATATTTACATTTGAGGCACTAGGAGGGTCTGATAACTGAACGAAACCCTAATTAACTTCAGCAGGAAGACCTGAGACTATGGTCTTTCCCCAATGCACCTTGGTGGCAGCTGCCCCAAGCTTCAATGCATCCCTCAACACATAGTACTGTTCTTTGGAATGTGCCAGTCTGCAACACTCAGTTGGGGGTCAAATCTTTGTTCTGGGACACCAACAGGTTTTGGCCAGACCAGAGAGTGTCTTTCACTGAGTTGATAGGCTCACTCAAGTTTTTACCTGCTTCGGTTACTATCTCCTCCCTTCAGCCTTTCTTGTTCCCCTTTGCGGCTGCTGATCAAGGTAAGGCTGCTACTCAACACTAACAGTCATGGTGACTGCACTGATGTCTCCCAGAATCCTTGTCTGTCTCTTCTCTCCATTGCCCTCTGTTGGATGCTGATCCCCTTGTTGAGCGCCAGGTCCTCCACAAGCCCCTTCAAACTCATGGTGACAGAGCCGACTTTGCCCAGAATCCAGAACAAGAACAAAAGTTGCTGGAAAAGCTCAGCAGGCCTGGCAGCGTCTGTGAAGAAAAATCAGAGTTAACATTTCGGGTCAGGTGACCCTTCCTCAAAACTGATGGTAGCTTGGAAAATGTCAGTTTATATGCAGAAAATAGGGAGCAGAATGGGGTAGAGAGTAAACATTAGGATAAAGAATTTAGCCTGAAGAGACAAAAGAGCAGTTGGATAGACAAAGGAGTTGATAACGATCCAGCTGGGAGGGAGAATAGTTGTTAATGGGGACTATTAGTGACTAACAATAGATAATGTGTAATGGCAGGCTATGTGATCAAAATGCCTGTGTGGGGTAGGGGACAAGGACATGGGAGAGTATAGGCCCTAAAATTATTGAACACGGAGGGCTGCAGGATCCCCAAGCAGAAAATGAGGTGTTGTTCTTCTAGCTTGTGTTGAGCTTCACTGGAGCACTGCAGCAAGCCTGAGACAGAGATGTTTGTCCGGGAACAAGGTGGTGTCAAAGTGGTAGACAACAGGTAGCACAGGGTCCTTTTTGCGAGCAGAATGTAGATGTTTTGTGAAGTGGTCTCCCAGTTTATGTTTCATTTCCCTAATATAGAGGAGACCACATTGTGAGCAGTGAATGCAGTAGACTAGATTCTGGGAAATGGAGGTGAAGTGTTGCTTCACCTGAAAGATATATTTGGGCCCTTGGATACTGGGGAGGGAGAAGGTAATTGGGCAGATGTTACACCTTCACTGGTTACAGGGGAAGATGCTGTGGGGATGTGGGGGACTGTTGGGGGTGAAGAAAGAGTGGACCAGGGTTTCCCAGACGGAACAGTCCCTGCGGAAGGTGGACAGGGAAGGGGAGAAGAATATGTGTGTGGTGGTGTCACTGGAGGTGGTGGAAATGGCGTCTGATGATCTTCTGGATGTGGATGTTGGTGGGATGTTGGTGAGAATAAGGGGAACCCTATCACTGTTGCAGGAGGGAAGAGAGGGGGTGAGGGCTGAAATGCGGGAGATGAACGGACCCGGTTGAGGGCCCTGTTGACCACTGTGTTGGGGAATCTTTGGTTGAGGAGGAAGGTGAAAATTTTGGAGTCGCCCTTGTCAAAGTTGGCCTCATCTGAACAAATGCGACGGAGACGGAGGAATTGAGAGAATGGGATGGAGTCTTTACAGGAAGCAGGGTGTGAGACTCTTAGGGAGTCGGAGTCAGTGGGTTTATAGTGGATATTAGTGGCCAGTCTATCCCCAGAAATGGAAACAGAAATGTCGAGGAAGAGAACGGATGAGTCAGAGATAGACCAGGTGAAAGTGAGAGCAGGTGGAAATTGGAAGCAAAATCGATGAACTTTTCCAATTCCGGATGAGAAGGGGAAGCAGCACAAGTGATATCACTGATATATTGGAGAAAGCATTGTGGGTGAGGGCCAGAATAGCACTGGAACGAGGAATGTTCCAAGTACCCCACGGAGAGATAGGCATAACTAGGGCCCATGTTGGGTACCCATGGCCACCCCCTGTCCTGAAGAAAATGAGAGGAGTTAAAAGAGAAGTTGTTGAGGGTGAGGACACGCTCAGTCAAGGGGAGGAGGGTGGTGGTGGGTGGGGATGGCTCAGGTCTTTACTCCAGCAAGAAGTGGAGACCCCTAAAACCCATAACCCTGATGGGGAGCGGATGTGTAAAGGGATTGCACATCCAAAGTAAAGAGGAGGTGGCTGGAGCCTGCAAACTGGAAATTTCAAAACCGGCGTAAGGCGTCAGAGGAATCACTGATGTACATGGGCAGGGATTGGATTAGGGGAGAGAAGACTGAATCAAGGTAGGAAGAGGAGCAGGAGCAGGCTAAAACAATGGGTCTGCCTGGACAGTCCTGTTGTGGATTTTTGGAAGGAGGTAGAAACAAGCTATGTGGTCTGGGGGGCTATCAGCTTGAAAGCAGTAGGTGGGGGGAGTGTCACCAGATGAACTGAGATCAGTTACCATAGTTGATACACTGGCCTGATGCGTCATGGTGGGGTCATGGTCCAGGGGAAGACAGGTGGAAGTATCTGAGAGCTGGCATTCAGCCTCTGCAATGTAGAGGTCAGTACGGCAGACTGCAACAACACCACCCTTAATGGCAGGCTTAATAACAAAGTCAGACTTGGATCTAAGTGCATGGAGTGCAGTCAGTTTGGAGGGAGATCGGTTGGATTGGGTGAGGGGGGTGCAGAGAAATTGAGGCGAACAATGTCACATTGACAGTTCTCAATAAACAAATCGAGTGCAGGTAAAAGACCAGAAGGAAGGGTCCAGGAGGAGGGACAGTGTTAGAACTGGGCGAAGGGGCCTGTGGGACGGGGAGAAGACTCTTGTCCAAAGAAATGGGCACGGAGGCGAAGATGGCAGAAGAAGAGTTCAACAACATGTCGTGCCTGAAATTCGTGAAGGTGGGTCACAGAGGAATAAAGCTGAAGCCTTTGCTGAGTACAGAACATTCAGCATCAGATAGCGGAATGTTAGGAGGGATGGTGAATACCTGACAGCAGGTAGGATTGGGGAGGGGATGGAGTCAGAGGGAAGGGGGAGCAGGAAGGTTCCAGAAGGCCACGGGTATCTCTGAGTTGTTGCATATTTTGGGCCTTGATGCCTGAAAGGAACAGAAAAAGTTTCTTGTTAGCACAGCGAATAAACCGAAGGATGAAGTGGAACTGCGGAGTGGTGTAACCCTGAGCCAGTATGTCGCAATACTGTTGGAGAGAGAGGTCAAGGGTGTGTATGTGACGCTGCATGGCACTGAGTGTGGATCTCAGGATGCGGCGAGAGCAGCTGTCTGTGGAACATTGAACAACATGGAGATATCCGTGATCTTGGGATGATTCAAAACATGAGGGATGAAACTTCAGCTGGAATCCACGTGGGGTGAGTCTGAGCTGGAGGCAGTCACTGAGGAATGTTGATATGGCTGTGAGAAAGTGTCTTCAAAACTCTGCCATCTCTTCATGGTTCAAACTTTTGTCAAGTTTCCTTTCAGATAAAGTTTCTAGATGTTGTCCGCTAACTACAATATTATGCTGATTCTAATGTATTACATAGACTGCAAGACACATTGCATTCAATGCAGATTTATAAATTAATTTCACATTTAGGTTTCACTTATGACTCAGTGGATAGCACACTTTGCTCTGTGCCCCTAGAGGGTGGGTTCAAATCCTCCTCCAGAGATCTGAGCACAGAAATCTAGGCTAACAAGCTATCACAGTACTGAAGGTGTACTGCACCATTAGAAGAGCATCTTTCAAATAAAACTTTAACTGAAGACCCTATCTGGTCTGTTGTTTAATTTACAAAGATGCCATAGCATTATTTCAAAGAAGAGCAAAGAAACATAGAAATGTAGTAGGCTATTCAGCCCATTGAGCTTGCCCCAACCTCCCCCTCCCCCAACATTCAATGGCTGATTGGACACTTCAATGCCTTTTACACAGTCCAATCCACATAACCCTCTATGCACTGGTGATAAGGAATATATCAATCTCTACTTTTAAACATACTCAAAAACTAAGTTTCCACTGTCCTCTATGGTAGAGAATTCTAAAGATTCACTAATGATAATGCCAGGTGTAGTGGCTGTTTGAAGTCCAGTTAGGCACTTTTGCATGGTTACATCATTGATCCCAAATACCAGACTGTCTCTCAGCATTTCATTAAGACTGAAATCAAAGTCATAAGTCTCTGCCAGTCATCTTAACCTAGTCAAAAATCCTGATATGGACTCTTCTGTTTCTCAATTTGCTGAGTAAAACCGATAGCATCTCAGAATTATAGGAGGCTTGGGGTCATTATATTCCTTTCCTAAATCTGTCAACTCTTGAAAGGTTTTAGTATCTGGTGCCACAGGGAAGATTAGGCTCTTAATAACCAAAAAAGCTGCATGTCCACAAGCTGTCAGAAGAATTACTCATTGCATTTCATCTGCCCGATGTCATTTGCCTGGGAAAAAATAACGCATTATTTCCACATACTGGGCCCAGTCTTCAACAGCAGGATCGAAAGGGTCAAGCTTCCCAAATAACAGCATGATATCAGAAATGCTTACCCCAACTCAATGATGAATTTTATGAGTGAATTTCTTCAAAAGCGTATTTTGTGCTCGTTGCCACTGAAATAACTCCACAGAGGCTGGTATCCCATCACCATGTCAGGTTTTATTTACACATGGAAAGCACTTGACACTGATGCAGCTTCCTCAGAGCTAGCTCTCAGAGTGAACAGAAACTCTGACATTCCTGTTTATTTCTGTCACCCAAGGCTCCATGAATGGACCAGATAAAAAGACTCAATCGCGGATCATACTCTCTGAGGTCCACCTGGCTGACCTCATTACAATCACTACAAACTTCCTATGGTTTACTTTATCAAAGCTTTCTGAAAATCTATGTATACTATGTCCACCGAGTCTCCATTATCAATTGGTAACATTTTCAATAAATTCCAATAAGTTCATCAAATATGATTTCCCATTCATAAATCCCTGCTGACTCTGCTCAACCAGATCATTCTCATCCAATTCCATTTATTCCATTCTTTATAATAGATTCTAACATTTTTCCTACAACTGATATAAGGCTAACAGTAAGGGAGCTCCCCCCAGTGTCCTGGGCAGCATTTATTCGTTATTTAACATCACAAAATTAAATTAAAATTCAATTTTAACAAAATCAGGAATTAAGAATCTAATGACAAGCATGAAGCCATTTTCGATTGTCGTAAAAAATCATTGGTTCGCCAATGTCCTTTAAGGAAGGAAACTGCCATTCTTACCCGATGTGGCCTACATGTGACTCCAGATCCATGACAGTGTGGCTGTCTCTTAACTGCCCTTTTGAGATGGGCAATAAATGCTGGACAAGCTAGCAATGCCCACATCCCATAAATGAATATAGATACAAAGACAGGTTATTTGTTTAGTATCACATTATGGTTTGTAGGAGCTTGTTGCGTGGAAATTGGCTCCTATGTTTCCTACATTACAACATTGAATACACTTCAAGAATACTCCATTAGCAGCAAAACACTTTTGTTAGCAACAGTACTTATGAAGCATGCTGTAAATTAAAACCATAAAGGTCTGTAATTGGCTTAAAGATTGTTCATTGAATCATCAGACATCATGAGCCATGAGCTGCTGATATTTCACTCGCAACAGATTCCTCATTAAAATATTACAGATATTAATGCTGTCTAATTATCTGTTTCTTTATTTAACTGTATGCATTTCTGATTTCATGTTAGTAATCACTGATTAGATTGTACCTTGTAAACCTGAGTCCTTGTTTCTAGGCCCGAAATGTCAACCTTCCTGCTGTTCTGATGCTGCTTGGCCTGCTGTGTTCCTCCAGCTCTACACCTTGTTATCCTTGTTTGGTTGAATTGGATCTGGTCATTCTGATACCGGTTACCGGTTTCCACAAAGGATCCTGAACATAATTGTATTATTGACTAAAGCTTTAACTCTGTGATGTGACATTTTAGCAATCCATTTCCAGAGCTAAGCGCTTCTTATACACAAATAGGTCTGGTGAATGAGTGTTTAGTAAAACAAATAGCGATTTCCTCTTTGTTAAGTACTTTGAGAGTGTTGTACTCCAGTCTCAGGGCTGATCTGATTGACTTTCTGAGATTTTGTCACTCGTTTTTAATGGAGTCTCTAAGGCAATTTTGCCTATCAACACATTTTAATGCTTTAGTGTGTTACATATTTCTATGAAATGCCAACAAATGAGAATGTGAAATGTTTCCTAATTTTATGCAAAGTGCCAGGAACAATGCTTTCTGTTGCAGATTAATCAATATAGTGCCACTCTCGAGGCGCAGCCTCAATGTTAATTGATGGCTGTTTTCTAACATGCCACAAAAAAAGGTTTTCACTGAATTACGATTGTTTCATTTGACACAAGCTGCAATTACACAGGAACCAAGAAATAATTTTCTTTTGCTCTATGCCCACAGGCTTATCTCACTGAAATATAAAAAATACTCATGACGAATGGTTCTGATGCGGAAATAACTGAACAACCTTGCAAGCAGTTCCATATAGCACAACTATTATTTGTTACCATGCCACAAAGGTGACCTTATTTCGATCATTGACCAAACAGAAAACAATTCTTTTGCCGTAAAACGTGAGCAAAGATTCTCTTGACATTAGGCCTCCCTGCCATAGGATCACTGAGCTAAGGAAACCTAAGACAGTGCATTGGAGAAGAAGGCAGCTACCACTATTCACATCTAAGACAAGTTCTTAAAAGGGGTAAGCAGGAATTAAGGAAAAGCAACAGGGAAGGAAGTGACTAGGAAGGGAGATAGAATTGATCAAGAATGAGGATTGTGGTGATCGGTATAGTTGGATATCAGTTGTTGTTCATCTGTAACGTGGAGTCCAAGATTGCTAAAATAGAGTGTAGCAATTTGGTGATTGGAGGGGTTTGCAAGACCTCAAACGTGTTAGGGGTATTGATTGACAATGACCTGTGTGTTGAATGTAGAGCATACAAAGTAGAGAAAATGTGCTCCTCCTAAGTGAACATACTCAAATCTAATGTCGAACATCATTCCTTGTGTTTTGTATCTTTATTTCTACCTAGATCTCGCCATTAGCATTGCTGAAAACATTATCCAATTTTTTAAAAATCTTCTCTAGACTTTATTTTTTCCAATGTTTGCCTTATCAATTTGTAAATGTAATGTCAATTTTTCCAGAATAGTATGTTTGCCTACATTAATTCTTTCTTATTCTTCACCAACCACAAACCCTATCTTTCATACAGTCAATGATTTTTAAATGCACCTCAGAAAATCTATTTCCACTACTATACCTCTTCAACTTGCTCCAAGCTTATCTCCCATCCTCTGAATCTGGCCTTTTATGCACTCCCAACACCTATTCATCAATAATTAGTGATGATAAGAGGTGTGTTTTGTCCTTTTTTTACATCAAGAAACATTGAGACAAGAGGTACACAGCTTCAGAGGAGCAGGAAAGTTCATGTTTTGGCTTAGGATCCTACAGCTCCACGCTGTGTTATCTCTGACTCCAGCATCTGGAGTTCTTACTATCTCTCAGACGTACACAGCTGTTTGCTAAAAGCAAATGAGGTAAACAGCTTGTGAGGCCTTGGGTTTTTTTAAAAGTTGGAACAATAAAACTAGTGTGAATGGTTGGGGTCAATTTTGCACAGAACTAGGATTTTTGGTTTCAGCTTTCAGTAGTTGTTGGGGTCTTGAAGCTGGATGTGGAAGCTACTATTCCTCTCCCTGTTGTAGATAAACACTGGGGTTCGCTTCCTGCTGCTAGAATTGCGTGTGAGACAATCTATTTTACTGAATTTGCCTTTGCCAAAGGTGTGTTTATGGGATATATTGGAGCAGTTAATTAGTAGTAGTTTATATGTATAAAATTTTGTTAAGCATTTTGGTCAGCCTGCTTATTAGAACAACCTGAGACAATATTGATAACAAGCATAGAACTCAAACAAATCTCTCAACTCTAGTTTGGTCCTGCCCGAATTTGTCCTTTATAGGCTGATGGGGGATGTTATTTCATGATCTCAGTTAACCCTTTCCAGTGCGAAATGTCTGATACAACAATGACTACCAAGACAAGCTTTCATTCCAGATTTTATTAAGTGAACCTAACTTCCACCAGCTGTGTCCCCAGTGCATTCACCTGGACCTCTGGGTTACTTATCCAATGACATTAGCACTGCACCATCTTCCCCTTCTCAATATTGCCCACTTAAGAGGATCATTTGGCACTAGGGTGGGAAGGCCCTCCACAGGCCTTCATCAGAGTAGAGAAAGGAAGCTAGTGAGGTCCCCACGCATCACCCTCTCACCTGATTAAATGTCTATTCACCACCACATTTGCACAAGTTGGAACTTAAATTCCACCAAATACATCACATTTAGTAAGGTTTGTCTTGAATTTTTTTTGAGATTTAAAAAATGACATTTCTTTTTCATCAAATAACTAATGTATCTTCTTGTAATCAGCCACAGATTGGTTTGCAGCTTTCATGCCCTTAAATTTGTAGATCATTGGTTCAAGTCTCACTCCAACAACTGAAATACAAAGCCTAGGATGAGCCCCAAGGAAATGTTACACTGTGACATGTGTCATCTTTAAGATGAAATTTTCAGCTGGGACCTACTCACTTCACACAGATAGTGTACAAGATCCCATTGTACTCCATCGAAGAAGAGAGGGAGATTTTATTGGCCATATTTATCACTTGACCTACATTTCTGACAATAGTATTGTTATGTTCTTGTTTGAACACCTTTCGTGCAATATTGTCTTCAGCCTTTCCTACAAGAGAACAATGACTAGACTTCAAAACACTTTGGGATGTCCTAAGACCATAAAAGGGGCTGTAAGAAATGCAAGTCTTTCTTTTTCATGACTGCTTTAATTTCTGAGCAGGAGTGTTTGTCTTTGAAGATGATCCAATGGTATAGTTAAAGGACTAAAAACAGAAATTGCTGGAAAAGCTCAGCAGGTCAGGCAGGATCTGTGGAGAGAAATCAGAATTAACGTTTTGGGTCCAGTGACCCTTCTTCAGAGCTGGACCCAAAACATTAACTCTGATTTCTCTCCATAGATGTTGACAGACCTGCTGAGGTTTTCCAGCAATTTCTGTTTTTGTTCCCAACTTCCAGTAACCATGGCTCTTTCAATTTTCATCTGGTATAAATAAAGGTCTAAGTTCAATACTTGTTAATAACAATTTATCACTTCTGCTTTGTGACAGCTCATAGGACAGAGAGGCATGAGAGAGGAATCACGTTGTCCTTTAGCAAAGCATGTTTCCTTGGTAATGATCATCACAATAGCAACATAGTCTCTGGACACTTATGTAACCTCATGATGAAAAGGTAACATCTCTTTGTTAAGGCAGATGGTGGGGATACTGAGCCATGTTTGTAAGAATTGGGTTCTTTAGCAAATATAGATTTCTTGAGCAGTTGAACAGATTTTTTAAAAAATCTGTCTTTTTCACTGCCAGAAAAGATTCTTAATAGGCTTGCTTAATTTTGACAATAAGCTTTAATTGCGTCAAAGATGAATACAGCGTTTAATTGAGACATTCAAATGATGTGTCTACCTCATGAATTTGTTGTGTCACCATCTGAGATTTTTACTTTAATATTGAAATCTTTAATCATGCAGCATCCTCTGTGGAAAATGCATGGTTTGGAGCCACTGGTTTTAAGTTTCCTTTAATAATTAAGATCCCATTGTGGTGAGAACCTCAGTGAGAATATATCAATCACGTGGTGATAATGTTTGAAATGAGGTTTCAGATAATTACATAAAATAAGCAGCAAAGAGACAGGCCATTCCTGTTCACCTGATCTATGCCAGAGTCTAAACACATCTTGTGGCTTTTATTTACGAAGTGTCCTTTGCATCAGTAAAATTTCAAAGCATTGAAAATTTGGTGCCATATGATTATTAGGCACACTGCACATGCAATAGTATGTAAATATAAACTTAAAAGAAAGATTTGCAATGAAGCCTGAATAATTGGCTGAGGAGTCAGTCCCAATATATTTGTGAGCTCAATACCTTCATCCTTTATAATCCACAAATTTTGTAAAACACCATGGACTGCTTTTCTATCCACTTCTGTCATGTTCTCTTTATCTCGTAGGGAAAATTGGCCAAGCCACATGATTGATATCTCCACAGAACCTTGACTGACTTGCAGGTAATGTGCTGATTGTTTGCGCTTAATCAGCAGGATTGGCTGTCAGCCAGTCCCCACGCTGCAAGGACACAGATCTCAAGACTCTGACAGAGCATAGCCAACCCCTTGGACTGGAATCAGATGAGTACTTTGATTGAGTGTGACAGTACCTCCCTGACTAATTGTAGCTTCCCTTTACTACACTAAGTGCTGCGCAGACAGCTGGCACACACTGATATCAAAGTAGCACGGTTCTGCACAGAGTCCACTGCCCCATCCTTGACTGTTTGGTTCTCCCTACAACCTGTCTATCTCTCTTTCTAAAGCACAGAAGCAAAGAAAGCAATGCAAATCATAGAGATTAGCAGCTAGTAACTAAGCATTAAAGACTATGTGCACCAAGAAAGCGATACAAACCACACAGAAGTTGGAACCCCGTAGGCCAATGCTAAAGTCAGTGAGACTACTGTAAAGAAGTAATCTAAAGTAAACAGAGGCTGGAAGCTTTCACGTAAAGCCAACATGAGTGAGTACTAAGAAAGCAATATTCAACGGAATGAAAAAAGTCAACTGAAATTTAAGTCAAAAAGTGAAAGATAGTATCAAAGTCAAAAGAAGACATATCATTGTGCAAAGATAGGTGACAGGTCAGGAGACTAGACAGAATATTTTAAAAATAAACAGAAAATTACTACAGATTAATAAGAAGGGAAATGTTAGAGTGTGAGAGAAAGATAGCTGAAAACATGAAACAGATGGCAAAAGGTTTTTCAGTTACTTAAAGATGTAAAAAGTTAACAAAGTGAGAGTTGGTCCTACAGAAAGTTTCTTAATGATAGAGGATAAGGAGATCACAAATAAATTGAATAGATATTTAACATTGGTACTCACTAGAGAGAATACAAACAACACCCTGGGAATAGCGATTACTAAGGAATTGAAAGGGAGGGAGAAACTCAAGAAAATTAAGTTGTTGAAACTGGGTGTTGACGAATCCCCAGGTCCTATTGGATTTCATCTTGAGTCTTAAAAAGAATTATCATGTTAAATAGTTGATTTGTTAATTTTAATTTCCCAAAATTTATTAGATCCAAGGAAGATTCCTTTAAATAGGAAAATAGCTAGCCTAACTCTCTTGCTCAGAAAGTGAGGGAGGCAGAAAGCAGGAATCAAAGGACAGTTAACTTAACATTTGTCATAGAAAATAAACATTTGCAGTTATTATTAATTTATTATAACATGACACTTGGATAAGTTCAAGGTAATCAAGCAGAGACAATATAGTTTTGTCAAAGGGAAATCATATTTAACTGAATTATTGGAGCTTCTTTTTGAAGTTATAACTTGTGCAGTGGATAAAGGGGAGCCAGTGGATTTATTGTACCTAGATTTCCAGATGACATTTGATAATGATGCCACGGCAAAGATTATGGCAGAAAATAATAGTTCACAGTGTTGGGGCAACGTTTTGGCATGGATAGAAGATTGTTTCATTCACAGGAAGCAGAAGGTAGGAACTAATGGGTCTTTGGCAGATTGGCAGCATATCATGAGAGATGTACCACAGGGTTCAGCGCTCGGGCCTCAACTCTTTACAGTTTATGTAGACAAAGGACTGCCTTCCTCTCCACAACCATGTACACTGGGTCCATGTTTATGAAGCAAGGCGTGAGTTTCCTTACTTTTGGCCATGTGCTTGGTGATAAAGATACGAAGGGCATGCAGCACCTGAAGTGGTGTGTAGCTGAATATTAAAATATAACACCAACCGCATGAACACTGGAAGGTCCTACCTGTGGTAAACTCTTCTGCATTTCTGACAATGCAATTCCCTGAAGAACTAGGGGCAATTAGACAGGAACCCAGCTGCATATGCACTAAGGTGAAGTGAAGATATTTCGTAGAGTTCCTACAGTGTGGAAACAGACCAAACAAGTCCACACCAACTCTCCAAAGACATTCCATTCAGACTCACACCCTCCTACCCTGTATTTCCCATTGCTAAACCACCTAACCTACATATCCCTGAACACTATGGGCAATTTAGCATGGCCAATCCACATAACCTGCACATCCGTGGACTGTGGGAGGAAACCGGAGTACCGGAAGGAAATCCACGCAGACATGGGGAGAATGTGTAAACACACACACAGTTGCCCAAGGCTTGGAATTGAATCCAGGCGCCCAGCACTGTAAGGCAGCAGTGTTAATCACTGAACCACTGTGCCACCCTAAAGAAAAAGTCACTCCAACTCTTGCCAGCCTGGATGACATGAATCTCACATGACAGAGCGCTTTAGCTGACTTTGGGAAAATTCTACCCATTGATACTCTCATGAATATATAATTACTATTCCGTTAAATGAAATGTTAATTTTTAACTTTTGGTATTTTTAACCCTTGCTCTTTTTAGAATCATGCATTCCAATAAGTGCTGTTGTAGGCCCAGAGGTTTTCTGTCGCACATCAGTCTGCTTTCCTAGCCTGTCAACAGATGGTTCATTCAAAGGAGGCACCTTTCATTTAGCTACTTACTACTTCATCCTGAAACTGAACATTGCTACAGCATTAGCCCTGAGTATCCACTGCCACCTCAGTCAAAAAGCATCTTGCATTTGTACAACGTTTTTTTGTGACCATCTCATTACTGACAGCAATTTACAATGAACATCTTTCAAGCATAGTCATTATGGTAATGCAGAAAATGTGGCATCTAGTATTCATGCAGTAAGCTCTCTCAAACAGTAACGTAATAATGACCAGGGAATCTGTTTTAATGATGTTGACTGAGGCTTAACTTCCATGAAAATAGTGCCATGGATGTTTTTGCACCCAAAGGGAGCAGCACGGTGGCACAGTGGTGAGTATTGCTGCCTCAAAGCGCCAGGGACCCAGGTTCAATTCCAGCCTCGGGTGACTGTCTGTGTGGAGTTTGCATATTCTCCCTGTGACTGTGTAGGTTTCCTTCAGGTGCTCCAGGTTTCTCCCACAGTCAAAAAATATGCAGGTTAGGTGGATGGGCCATGCTAAATTGCCTGTAGTGTTCAGGGGGATGTGGGTTATGGGGGATGGGTCTGGGTGGGATGCTCTGAGGTTCGGTGTGGCATTGGTGGGCCGAAGGGCCTGTTTCCACACTGTAGGCATTCTATGATTCAGATAGGGGCTCCATTTAACTTATCAGATGAGAGACAGCATCTGTGGTAGTGCAGCACACTTTCAGTACTGCACAAGGTTGTCAGCCTGAAATTTTCTGTTCAGGTCCCAATTAGGACTTAAACCTGAAGCCTTGTGATTCAGAGGCAAGAGTTTTACAAAGTGAACTGCAGATGACACTCACTAATCTGGTTCTTTAAATTGACACAATTCCCTACATAACACACAATAGCATTATAGCATGAAGAAAAATCAGACACGGAATATCTTAAGAAAGTGACTTCAAAGAATTTAAAAATGATGTTATTACAACCAAAGCATGCAACCCTCATGCAGTGATGCTCAATATAAGTGCCTAAACAGGAGATGTGTAAAGAGACTGGTGGCGGTTTCTCAGATTCTATTCTTTATTGATTTCAATGCTGTTCAGTTTTTCAGGTATTAAGAGCAGGGCACTTCCAAACAACATTTATCTTTCAAAGAGCAGATTACATGGTTATTATCCCATTGCTGCCTTTTGGAGTTTGCTGTGTGCAAATTGGCTGTTGTATTTTGTACATTACAACAAGGACTATGTTTCACTTTTTTGCCTGTGGAGTGCTTTGGGGTATCCCCAGCTCATGAAAGTTGCCACAAAAGTGCAAGTCATTCCCTTATTTCTCTCCATCTGTGCTATTACAGTGCTTTCTTTGTAGGCATAGAGGAAGCATTAGCGTACCCTGGCTACTGATATTTCCTCTACCACTGCTCATATCATCAACATGGTTCTTGTCATGCTTTCTGGGTCCTGTGAACTAAAAATCATCACACACTTTTGATTCAAAATCAAGTACATTACTACTGCTTTCTATGTATCTGGTGGAGTGATTGGTATTGACATGACTCTAGCGCAACAATAAAACATAGCACTTTGATATACATTCTCATAACAATTTGTTCCAGTTTTGTTATTGAGTATTATGACAATTTAACTTTCCACAATAAAGTCATGATTTTTGTGAGGTTGGTGAGAGAAGAGGAAGTAATTGGATGAACTTGCCCTGGCAAGAACGTGGCCTCTTGTTTCCACCTCTGTAATTATGGTGGAGACATTGGGGAATTGTTGAATCGCCTGGGATTTAGACCTTTAAGAGATCAATCAATGGCCAATTAAAGGCGTCAACTCACCACCTCCATGGCCATCAACCTCTCAGGCGGGGGAGAGAATGGTTAGTTTCCTAGCTGAGAAACCAGGGAGACCTGCCTGCCAAGTTGAGCATACGAGACTCCAATTGCCACAGTATGGTGGTAATTCGAGGCATAGATGGCAGATAAGGAGATAAAATCTGTAAGCTACCCCACTGACCTTGAATGTGATCCACCCAACCTTCCTCTGCTTGTGTTACACTCCCCCCACCCCATGAAAAAGAAAAATTTGACTTACCTTCTCATCATTGGATCTCCTGAGTAATAGACCTTGACCAGCAACTTCTGTCTCCCAGGTTACCAGTGTCAAGAACTTCAATAGGATGAGATACATATCCTCTCTTGCGTCTCAGCTCTTAAAGGCAGATAATCCAATGAGTTATCTTGTCGATGCAGGTGGCATTTTTGTCTTGATCCGACACATTCACACCACACTTTAGAAACTAATCACAAAATCTCTCCCAATGTCTCTGTATGAATATAACTAGTCAAATTATAATATTATCATATCTAACCAAAGAGGACTGGCTTTTATAATTAAATTGAACATTTTAAAAGTTGTTTTTTATAGTTTGCTTTCTATTCTCAACATAAACTTGATGATACCAATTGGATAGTGGTATGCCTCTGTCTTGTAAATTTAACATTTATTACTTTCAGTCATCGTGTGATCTGTCTCCTAATACACTGCCTTTTGTAGTTTGTTGAAACTCCTCTTGCCAGATGTTGATCACCAGTGCTCAAGATCTTCTCACATCCGTTCTCATGAGCTTACTGTGGTATTCTGACATATGAAGTATGGAAAAATTTATAGACTGTATAAAGCCAAAGAAATGCCTTGACTCTCTCTTGCCTTTGGAACTTGCATCTCAATGATGGCGATTATTTCTTCAGGACTCAGTTTGATTCTGTCTGAAGTGTGCACCATTCCAAAGAGCTGGCATTCGGTAACCTGCACAACACTTTACCACCATTTTGCTTGATCCTATTTTTCTGGTTTTCTCCATTACTTCATGCAAAGGGTGGTGGTGGAGGGTTGTTTTTCAGGCTGGATGCATGTGACAGACAGTGTGCCATAAGTATCAGTGCTGGGTCCACTGCTTTTCATTATTTATATAAATGATTTGGATGTGAACATAGGAGCTTTGCAGATGACACTAAAATTGGAGTTGTAGTTGACAGCAAAGAAGGTTACCTCAGAGTACAATGGGATCTTGATCAGATGGGCCAGCGGGCCGATGAGTGGCAGATGGAGTTTAATTTAGATAATTGTGAGGTGCTGCATTTTAGAAAGGCAAATCAGGGTAGGGCTTATACGTTTAATGATAAGGTCCTGTGGAGCGTTGACGAACAAAGACAACTGGGAGTGCATGTTCATAGTTCCGTGAAAGTGGAGTCGCAGGTAGACAGGATAGGGAAGAAGGCATTTGGGTATGCTTGCCTTTATTGGTCAGTGCATTGAGTATAGGAGTTGGGAGGTCATGTTGCGGCTATACAGGACATTTGTTCGGCCACTTTTGGAGTATTTGTCATTCTGGTCTCCCTCCTATAGAAAGGAAATATTGACAGAGTTTGTGCTATACAGAGGGGCTGAATAGACTGGGACTATTTTTCCTGGAGCGTCAGAGGCTAAGGAGTGACCTTATAGGGGGTTTATAAAATCATGAAGGGCATGGATAGGGTAAACAGGCAAGATTTTTCTTCCGGGATAGGGGACTCCAAAACTAGAGGGCATAGTTTTAAGGTGAGAGGCGAAAGATATAAAAGGGACATAAGGGGAAACTTTCTCATACAGAGAGTGGTGCATGCATGGAATGAGCTACCAGAGGAAGTGGTGGAGGTTGGTACAGTTACAACATTTAAAAGGCACCTGGATGGATATACGAATAGGAAGGGTTTTGAGGGATATGGGCCAAATGCTGGCAAATGGCACGAGATTTATATAGGATATCTGGTTGGCATGGACGAGTTGGACCAAAGGATCTGTTTCTATGCTGTATATCTCTAAGACTCTATGGCTCTATGGCCATGATATTGTAATTTACACCAAAGATTTGTAAATAATCAACTATACCAGCTGCTTCTTTACAGCCTCGTTTTGTCTTGTCTACTTTCTGCCAGAACATGATCTGCATTGCTTTAAGGCTAATCGGTAGACGCAAGAGTTTGTACTAGCTAAGGTGTGTGCTGAATATCATCAACAGTGAAATTTCAAGCCTTACCGTCTATTAGTAATTTCTGGCAAAAAGTACGCTGAAAACTTTTGCACTTGGAAGTATTGATGTGATCGCTTCCAATGTTGGAATAGTGATTCTGCTTTATCAGCGTTTTTGCCATCTATGGCATATAATTGTGAGATTATCTTTTCATACCAATTAATTTGATAATTTAAGACGTGTAGAGACCCAAAATAGCTGATTTAGCAGCTTGTCTTCTATAGCCTTGAATTTGAAATTTCTGTGTGCTTTTTGTAATTGTGTCATGAAATTATCAATAGGCTCACCTGATTCTTGCCTCAGACCTTGAAACTTGTATCAATAGGTTTAATGATTTGTCTTTGGCTAGAGAGATGCACTGAATCTTTTCCCCAAAAAACAACTTCTCATGTCTTCACTCAGCTCCCAATTATTAAACAAAATTAATCCTTTTCCTTCTACTCATGAGAGGACACAACAGATCACATTGTCGTATTAGTACCTTTTAGAAAATTATTAAAGGACAGTTGTACTTTTTTTTGAATTTCACTAATACCTCTACAGTATCAGAAACCTTCAAATTTATTATGGTCTGGATCTATGCATTCATGGCTACACCAATCATCTTGTATTCACATGATTCACGTGCTTATTTTCCGTTTGTCTGGCACTAATTTGGGTTGATTTTTGATTTAATACTGTGTTAAATGAATTTACGATCTTTGGACTTTTGACTTATAGGAAACTGCTGCCACCATGTTATGTTTACTGGTTCCCAGAAGTTTGTAATACTCATACTTCAGATTCAAAAAACTGAGGCTTCATCAAGCATGTTTCTTACTGCTTTGCATTTCATTGATGGACAGAAAGGCTGACACATTGTTGCTTGGCACATGATTTCAAACACCAGCAAAATTTGACACCAAAGATGTACATTTTCACAAACGTTAGTTCTATTTCTTTACAAAAAGCAGAAAAATATAACAGTTCTTTCCAATAACGAATCACTGTGCAATTGGTTTGGTGGAGAAACAGTTGGGTTTTTATCATAGAATCCCTACAGTGTGGAAGCAGGCCATTCAGTCCATCAAATCCACACTGACTGTCTGAGAAGCATCCCACCCAATCCCTGTAACCCTGCATTTCCCATGGCTAACCCACCTAGCCTGCATATCCCTGGACACTATGGGCAATTTAGCATGGCCAATCCACCTAACCCGCACATCTTTGCACTGTAGGAGGAAACCGGAACACCCAAGGGAAATCCATGCAGACTTGGGGAGAATGTGCAAACTCCAGACAGGCAGTCAACAGAGAGTGGAATCAAACTCAGGTCCCTAGCACTGTGAGACAGCAGCACCAACCACTGAGCCAACAGTGGCTGTTTTCAACAGCCTACATCCTTCCGCCAACGCCCTGCTTTTCTCAAGGGCTGAGCTAATTATATACGCAACAGCTCACTAAAAATGTTATACCAAGGCCTAGCTGTTAAAGTAGTTCAGGTCTTCTGCAAACTTTGCCAGTTGGATGGTAAGCTCACTTGAAAGTCAATGTGTATTTTCTGATGAAGGGTTTAAGCCCGAAACGTCGAGTTTTCCTGCTCCTATGATGCTGCTTGACCTGCTGTGTTCATCCAGCCCCATGCTTGTTATCTCGTGTATTTGACAATGACTGTTTTAAAGACCCAATGTCTTGGCGAGTGAACCAATTTTTTTTTGGTATTGGGGACAAGGGAATGCCAGAAAAGCCTGGTCCAATTTTCAGACTCAAAACATAACTTTCACAAAGGCAATTCACAACTGAAATTTTTGCAACTCTGTGTACTGGCCATAAATTTGCTCTAATATTCATGAAAATGGTATTGTGTTATTTGTTGACCTCAAGCACTGTTTCAGATTTACTCTGTTTACTGTAATTTAATGTGTCAGCATATCAATAACTGTCTAATAACTAATTTACTCATTTTCTGTTTCAGTCACTGTTCAACCTATTATTCGATCTACGAAGTCTCAGTGATGCTCTCGTGGGTAATTGAATTTGTTTCAATTTGACCACAGTTTAGCTATACATCTCTTCACTTACAAAGCAATAGCTGTCAGAGATGATTGTGGTATTGATGATTCATTTCACTTATTATTAAATGCACTAATTATTTTGTTTTTCACAATGTTGCGCAACAGAATTATTTATTCATACTCTATGTTGTTCACTGGTGATGTAAATTTAACAATTGGGTTTGTTCAGTTGTTACGTCCTTCGCTTTTTATTTATTACAATTTAATTGAATTTGTAATCAAAGTTAGCACCTTCTGATTTTTATTATTTGTTGAAACCAGCACCATAGTCTCAAAGAATCCTGCGATCCTTGATCATTCAGTCCATTATGTCAAAATCTGCTTTTGGAAAGTATGATCAAGTTAGTCACACCCTTCTGCTCTTTTATGGGAGTGCTGTACAACTGCCTGTTCAGTTATGATCTAGCTCCCTATTGATCGGTGCCATTAAATCTGCTTCTGTAACCCTCTCATCAGTGCATTCCAATTTTTTTATAATTCTCCTACTCTCCTCCTCTGCCAATTATGTCCCCTGGCTAATTTCATTTTTGCTCATGGAAATTGTTTCTCCCCATTTACTCCATCAGAAAGAGCTTGAAACATTTTTTCCACAAGAGAATCCTAGCAGACCCTATGTGATTATCTACTTTCTGCCAATCTGTTGCCTTGTGTACCACAAACTTGAGCAGTATGCTATAAGAATTTGTTCCATATATTTCAGTCATTTGTGTTTTACAAGTAATTTGGTTCAAATTTTGCATTAACAATTAAGATAAAAAGGCACTCAATATTGCTGTCAAAGAACACTGTCCACAAATATTTATCAGCCTCTATGGCACAGATTTCCCTTTTCCCAATGTCAGAATCAATTTGAAACCAAGTCAATGAGATCTCTGAATGCTTAGCAGTGAATACGTTAAGCAAGGTAAGTAGCCAACAACAATGCAGTATCTTTGCTAGCATTTCATGGAGCAAAACCCACCAAATCCCTTAATTTTCAGTTGTTAAAACTTACAGATCAAAAATAAATGGTTGTGACATACATGTGGGATTTAGGTAGAAGGCAAAATAGCATTAACAAATTCAGTTTTCAAAAATATATGTCATTTCTCACCAGGATAAAGAGAATTTGATTTTTCAGTAAATGTTCCTCCTTGAGCATCAGTGAGGCTATTTAATGGCAATTATAAACTTAGCTACATTGCGTTCACTAAGGTGTAGCATTTTCAAGGGTTTTTACAGAAAGACTCAATGTATAAGAGTGGAAGTCCGTGTTAATTCAATGATTTCTAATTGATTGTAGTTTGAGATTCCTCAACAGACTATCCTCTGTCTTACCTTCCCTCACTTCTGCCATCATCTTATAAGGGAATGGTTAAAATCTGAGATGTCTGACAATAGACAATAGACAATAGACAATAAGTGCAGGAGTAGGCCATTCGGCCCTTCGAGCCAGCACCACCATTCATTATGATCATGGCTGATCATCCACAATCAGTATCCTGTTCCTGCCTTATCCCCATAACCCTTGATTCCATTATCTATAAGAGCTCTATCCATCTCTTTCTTGAAAGTATCCAGAGACTTGGCCTCCGCTGCCTTCTGGGGCAGAGCATTCCATATATCCACCATTCTCTGGGTGAAGAAGTTTTTTCTCAACTCTGTTCTAAACGGCCTACCCCTTATTTTTAAACTGTGTCCTCTGGTTCCGGACTCACCCATCAGCGGAAACATGCTCCCTGCCTCCAGAATGTCCAATCCCTTAATAATCTTGTACGTCTCAATCAGATCCCCTCTCATCCTTCTAAACTCAAGTGTATACAAGCTCAGTCGCTCCAATCTTTCAACATATGCTAGTCCTGCCATTCTAGGAATTAACCTCGTGAACCTATGCTGCACTCTCTCAATAGCAAGAATGTCCTTCCTCAAATTTGGAGACCAAAACTGCGCACAATACTCCAGGTGCGGTCTCACCAGGGCCCTCTACAGTTGCAGAAGTACCTCTTTGCTCCTATACTCAATTCCTCTTGTTATGAAGGCCATGTCTGAGTTGGCATCAGTCTAAGGTGTTAATGCCACGTCAAAAAGATTGCCTGCATAATGCCTTATGCCGAGGAAAGGCTTAATCCTGATGGACAGTGAAGTAATTTATTGCATATTATTTAATATCTGGTTATCGTACATCTGAGAAATAGTCATCATCTTTTGCAAGACAATCAGACTCAAGATAAGAGCAAATACACATTACTATTCTAGCTACATGCTGTGAACAATATGAATAATCACTGACGCATTATACACACTTCGATGAATATATGGAGAAAATCCCTTAGCTCCACTCAGGAACAGTCCTTTGTTTGCTGATGATTGGAGTTACGCTGTGATGTTAAATAAAGGTAAAGGTAAGATCACAAAATTCCCAGAGCACCATAGGGGCTGCACTCTCATTAGAAAGACATGTCTGATGTTGAGTTTGACTTGAGTGTCACTATGCCTCAGATAAGAAATGCAGTTGAGAATACGAGACTTTCACGGTAACCTCAGCCAATGTAAATTGAATGCAAACTGTTGGTGATTATCTACATCACAAACCAACTATCCAGCCAACTGAGCTAAATGACTCCTCAACATCTGATGTCAGGTTATCCTTTCAGGTCTCAACTGTCTTACACAACACACTGGAGAAGCAAAAGATCACTGATAACAATTTTTGAATTTCCATATTTCACTGTATGTGCGTGGAGTTTAAAACATGCTTCGGCCTCAGAGGTTAATGACGCCAAGATCCATGTTAGTATTTCTCTTGTATGTCAATTTTAATTTTAAAATGTCTTCCACAATGATAATCAGTGCTTACAAATCTACATCTATAGAACCAATTGGATAGATTTTTTTAAAAAATTGCATTAATTGCCAAGTTAATTGCTAATTCAATTGGCAGCATGTTGGGGAGGTGACCACAGGCTTTATGACATTGAATTATTGGGGTGGCAGCAGGGAAGTGATAGCACCTGCCTGATCAAATATCCCACCACTAATATCACCATGGTGGGAGGATGTCAGATTCTAAGCGGCATTTCATATGAGTAACTTTTCATCAGAATTCCTTGAACTTTGACATTTGTGCATTTCAGGTTCGCAATATAATTCTGCATGCTTTGTTCACTATAGTGAATTTTTAGATGAATGGTTTTACAAAAGCTAGTTCACAAATTTCAAACAATTCAGTCAAAGTCTTTATTACCTGAGCTTTCTAAAACACGATGATAAAGAGGAGTTAATTTTGACATTGAATCTCAAGCATAAAATAGGCTATTCATTTTATAACTAGTCTCATTTTCTTTTCATTCACTTCAAATGGAACCTAAGGCAATCATTAGAGAAAATAAGTTATATGGTTATGTGTCTGTGTAAAAGAGAGTATGAATACATAAAAGACTACTGTTTGCATAAGTATTGTAGATCTTGTTTTGCATCCTATAAAACATGCATTAGACTGATATAAAGTAAATCACCACTCAATTTGCTATCATTAGAGACAGATTGACTGAATGCCACAACAAATAAAAGCCGATCAGAGCTAGCTAACATGGCATCACTAAATAGAAAGCTCTGTCTAATTAAGCAATGGTGTGGTAGCAAAGGAAGTATGCATGAATGCTATCCATATGGTCTTGGAAAGGGCATCCAAGGAGGCTCCAAAAATAAAATAAACAGCAAAAATGAGAGGTTGTGGAATTGGTGGCAGCACCGTCATTTTGGGGAGGAAAGTATTCAGGTGGCAGGAGACTGGAGATGTTAATGTAAATAGTAAAAATCAGCAGGAAATGATCAATGACACTCTTGAGTGATTATTTTCGGGACATCAAAGTTTCACAATTAATTAATGTTTGATTTACAGAATAAAGAGTTGCATTTCAAAATATGTACTAGTATATCTAGTATATTTACAAGGGAGAGTAAAAAGTATAAATGAGAGCAGGAATTTGCAATAGGACATGGAAAGGTTAAGTGAGCAGAAGAATAGTAGCAAATGGAGTTCAATGTGGGGAAGTTTCATTTTGGATGCAAAATCATTTAATCATAGGAGTTGCTAAATACTGATAAACTTGGATGATAGAGCAAAATGATTTGGAGGTCCGACTGTACAAATCATTAAAGTTAGTAGAGACGCACAAAAAATCTGATTGGATTTTTTCCCTACTTTGATGGGACTTGAATGCAGAGGAGATTTCTCTCTAGTGGTCAAATCCTATTGTGAGTATCCATCCTATTCTGAGTATCACACCTCCAGGAAAAATTGGTCTTGATATGGTGAAGTTTAACCAAAATTATACCATCACTTACGGAGTTAGTTTATGATAATAGTTTTTTTTAACAAATGTGACCTTTATTCCCATGTGTATAGGAGATTGAGTTCTAATCTAATCAAGTTGTTTAAAAGACTTAAAGCCAATAATAATTTTCTTTCATTTACTCATAGGGTGTGGTCACTGCTAGCTTAGGCTAACATTTATTGCCCACTCATAATTGTCCTTAAGAAGATGGAGGTGAACTGCCTTCTTGAACCCGGAGTGATGTTATGGAGGTGTTCCAAGTTTCTGACCCTGGTGACAGTGAAGGAATGGAAATATAGTTTCAAATCAGGATGCTGTGTGGCTTGAAGGGCAATTTGCTTGTATTGGTGTCCCCAGGCACCTCTTGCCCTTGTCCTTTTAGACAGTAGAGATCACACGTGCTGTCAAAGGATCCTGCAGTGAATCTTGGAGATGGTGCATCTGCTGCCATTGTGTCTTGCTCCTGAAGGGAATGACTGTTAAACATGGAGAACTTATTTCACCTTGTTAGTGAACCATGAATAAGGGGACATAAGTAAAATTAGGAAACATTCTATATGAAAGGTGGTAGGAGTGTGCACCATATATCAACAATCCCACTGATGCTAGGCCAATTGAATATTTAAAAACGAGATTGACAAATTATCTTAGGTAACTGCATTATAAGAAAATAAACAAAGACAGGAATGTGGAACTTGGGATTTGATCTGCTATGAGCTCAGACATTTATGTCACAGAAAGAGGCCATTTAGCCATTGTGTCCTACCAGGCAATAAAGAACTGACTACATGCATCCCATTTCTCAGCTTTTGGTCCATCGCCACGGAAGCAATGGCAATGGAAATTATGTTCTGAATATGCTGAAATGTAATGAGAATTTTTGACACAACCCATCCTTCCAGGTATGAGTTCCAGCCTTCCACCACCTTCTAAGTGAAAACATTTCTCCTCAACTCTTCTCTTACCTTCTACCTCTTTCCTTAAATCCATGTATCCTGGCTACAGACTGTTTTACTAATGGGAAAGGTGCCTTCCTATCCAATCTATGTACACCCCTCATATTCTTGTACACCTCTCTCAAGTGCCCTCTCAAGCTATTTTGATCCAGGGATAACAACCCTACTCTATTCAATTTTTCCTCATAGTTCAGATCCACCAGTCTAGGCAACATCTTGATAAATTTGGAGTTAGCATGAACTGCAGAGGCTGGAGTCAAAGCGGATACAGTGCGGAGCTGGAGGAACACAGCATGTTAGGCAGCATCAGAGGAGTAGAAGGGTCGATGTTTCAGGCCTAGATCTGATAAAGCGTCTGGGTCCAAAACATTGACTTTCCTGCTCCTCTAATGCTGCCTGACCTGCTGTGTTCCGCAACTCCGCACTGTATCAAACTTGATACATTTTCTCTGCATCCTTTTTAATGCAATCACTTACATTTTATAAAATGGGGATCAGAACTGCATGGAACCAGTTGAAATATTGAATGATGATGTATATCTGATGGGAAATATGGACCATACTTCTATGGTTCCTACATGAACAAGTGAAGAACAAACACTGCATTTGAATGTTAATTTTGATTTCTCCCCACAGTTGCTGCCAGACCTGCTGAGATTTTCTAGCAATTTCTATTTTTGTTTCAAATTTCTAGCATCCACAGTTGTTTCATTTGTGGTCCTCTTCAATGAGTGGCCATATGAACCATTTCCTACATTTAAAAAAAATCCACCATAGAGTTCCTAACCACATAAGAAAGAAAACTGCAGTAAGGAGTACAATGTAACCAATACAATACGCATCCTTTGCTATCTCAGCAGTCTCACTACTTTTCTCATTAGCAATCTCCAGTCTAGTGACTCAAGTCCTCCAACTATAGAGCTGCAGGTTAAACTGCTCCAAATCCAAACTCTGAATGCATGTAGAGGTGATTAACTATTTTCTGTGGGAAAGTCAGCCTCATCAATACTACCTTGATGTTAATTTATTTTCTCGCCCTTATAAATGTTACTTCCTCTAATTTTTATTCTGGGTAATCTGTTGAAAGTGTAAATCCTCATGAAAGAAATAAATTTGTAACCTTAGGAGAAAGTGAACGTTGTTGCATAAGAACAAATCACAATGTAAGCATCAGAACTGAAAATGTATTAAGCTTTGATTGGCGACGATTTCCTTTCACTTGTGAGCGTAACTCAAACCATTACATTGTTGCTTTAATTGTCAGGTTATTTAAACTTACCAAGGAAGTTTTCATTTATCACACTCAATTTGCATAAACTATTGGGTAAAGTTCAGTCTCTGCAAAGGGCACTTTATATCTTAACCCATTGTCTTAAACTGATTGTATACAAACAATTGTTCCTGACCAGAATTTCTTTTAAACTAATGGCTAGAATCTCAAAGCGTTCTGAATGATATGAACTCAGAAGAGGTGCAGTAGGATGTGCAGAAGAATCAGACAAGTTCAGTAAGGTCCAACTCGACGTCAAAATCATCTCACTGCAACAGTTATGCTCTTCAGAAGTGGTATGGCGAGATTCTTACTTGACAGTGTGAGATGCCATTTGAAAAGCCTCAATGATTGTTAAACACCTCGTCATTGCCGCAGCTCGCCTCATTAATGTTCAGACTCCCATCTTACTAAAGAAGTCTAATATTGGGAAAACTTGACAAGGAAACCAGAGTGGATACTTGATGAATTCAGCTCACTACTTTCTCCAAACAACCCCTATGTTGGACAGCAGCCAACAACATCCATACACACCAGCTGAAAGCAATCCTCCTCCAGGGACATTGGCATCCAGCACTATCCTAGCGCTTATCTGAGGCACTGTTGGAAGCACTGGCTAACACTGAAGGGAACACCAGCAAATATTATTGAAAGCCTGCAGATGCCTAGCTCACCACTAGGCTACATCTCAGCACTGCTCGCTTGCTGTCTTATGGCTTCCTCACTTAGCATCTACCTCATGTTCACAGCCTTGCCTTTCTTTGCTTTGCTAGTTAGTGAAACCCATAGGATTTATGGGATGGGAAGAAGGCAAGAAAATGTGGATGTTTGGTGGCTCACTGACATGCTCGGGCTGAGGCTGGTAGCAGCTAACAGTGGAGTGCTCACTGTCACCTTCCTTCTAGCTGGATATTGAAAGTGTTCAATGGTAAGAAAATGGCTGTGATCATACACGGAGTAGAGAGGGTAAGTAACTCAACTTGTCAGAAGGGACTGCGGCAGATAGAGCTTTTAAAGAAGGTCAACATAAGTCACAGGACCATGGAATGTACAGCTTATAGACCGCCTACTCCCTGGCCATCCTACAGTGTTGACCTGCTCAGTGTATTATACATCACTGGCACAGCCACTGATGGTCAACTCTTTCAGAGTTTGTGCACAGAGGGAGCCAAGCATTAAGGATGTTCAACAAGGAGAAGCAAAGGTTTTACCCCAATGCCATGAGCACACTTTGTTCCCCTACTTGCAGCTGGTGCAGCAGATGTTCAGGACAGACCTCCATTCATCGAGCTTTGTGGAATGCTGCTGGGTGCTGTGAAAATGCATTTAATGCCTACACACAGAGACTCACAAACACATGACAGTAAATAACAGAAACATTTTTGGAGAAACTGTGAGTTACAAAAAATGCCTTCTTGATCCATGCCACCAAACTGCCTTACAAACATGCCATCTCCTTTTTTTTCCCTCCTCACCTTTCAGTGTATTCCATGGTTCTACAGTTAGAGTGGTTGGAGTATGGAGTCCTTTTATCCTGGAGGTTTGGTGGGGCGACCCCAAGGGCCCTTGTGTCTGGACGGACCAGATGTGCCAAGGATCTTCACCTTGACTTGAATTTTCAAGGGTTGGAGGAGCCAGGCAGGATGGAGGTGAAGGGCACACCCATCTTTACAGGGTCTTGAGTGGAAAGTGCTGAGGGGCCTCGGTGTGGCTCCACCTGTAGCTGGATGCATCCTGGCATTGCTCTATCTCCTTGCAAGGAGGGACCACTTGGACTGGTGTCAAGGGTCTTCCCCTCTCTCTTTGTCATGTCTCTTGGTTCTAAAGACCAATGGCTGGGGTGATGGAGTGCAAGTATGTGCACTCTCCAGCAGACCCTGGGGGTGGTGGGGGGAGGGGAGATGTGGGCGGTGCGGTAATGGACCTAGCTTTCTATCACCAACACAAGCATGGAGAGAGTCAGGCAGTCACATGACTCATTGCACTGCTGCAGCTTCTGGGCATTGATCCCAGATGCCTGCTGCCCTGTTGCTCCTCACTGTGTATGTGCATAAAGTCCCTGATTGCCAATACCATTGGGTCCTCTCTTGCTTGCAGCTAAGCAAGAGTATGATCTCAGTTTCCGAATTTCACTTAAGTCCTCCACACCCTCCAATGTTTTGAGGGCAGAGTTCCAGATTTCCACTGACACTTTGTGTGATGAGTGCTTCCAGCCATCACTGTTCAAAGAGCTAGGTTTAAGTTGCTTTCGAAATAACCTGTTCAGGGATGTTACTGGGTTTGAAGCCAAGCCACTGACCCAGAGGTAGGGACACAACCACCACATCATAACTGGCCGATAGATTACAAGTGCTGCCAGTCAGCTGCTATGGTGGTATACTAACCCATTTCTCTTTGTCTCCAGAAAGTTAACGTGGGCCTCTGGATTAGTAGTCCAACAAAATTATCTCAAATATCAGACTATCAAGTACAAAAATGGATAATATCCTTGAGTTATAGTTACTTTAGAAAACATCCAGGTTGATTAATCAACCTGTTCAGAAGTGATATTACACAGCTCTGGAGCAGATAAGCCTTAAACTTAGGTCTGTTGTTTCAAAGGTTGGAGACACTACCATGCTGCCTCAAGACCTCTAAAGCTAGGAAACATTTTAAATTAATATTAATTCATGCCAATTTGGCAGTACGCTCAGTTTTCATATCTCCAATGGTTTTTGTTCAAGTACTTGTTAGCCTATTTCAAATTAGAATGCATTTCTCAGAAGGCCGATCAATTTGAGATCTTAGTCTATAATAGCACAATCCTGTTGATTGATTTGGAACTTAAATTGGGTCTTTATGGCCCTTGCAGTTCAACTGATGTTGTTAATATGAAAGTGGCCATGTTACACATCTAATTACCTGCAATTTAAGTCACTTCTATTTGTTGGCAAATTGATTCACTCATTTTACTGCGTAATGTTGATATGATTTGTTTATGAAGTTGTGGTTTTACTGCTTCAAATTGATGGTATGAGGTTTTCTTGTTTTACAGTTCAGTTAGTGTGGTAAATTACAATTTGTTTTAATGAACTTGGAGTAGTTTGTGTTATACTTAGCAGCATTGAGGCTAATTCAGCACCAGGTCCATTAACCCTTTCATGCACTTTCTGACTATGATTCCTCCTTGAATATGATCACCTAGACATGGTTGTGTTAGGATATCACTCATAGTTGCTTCGTTAACAGTGGTCAATTGTTTTGATTCATAGAAACTCATGTTTAGAACCAATAAGGTTGTTGTTAGACACACTCAAAAGATCAAGCCGGCAGCTTTACCAATAGTTATTTGTAGATGAGCCATTTCACAAATTTGTGAAAGGATAGCTAACATAACACTAACATTGTAAACTGTTGAGTAGCGTGCTGAGTGTGACATTGTTACACTGTTCTGGTCAGATGAAGAGGAGCATGAGGAGGTTTATGGAGTGTGAGCATCAGCATAAACCAGTTGGGCTGAATGGTCTGCTTCAATACTGTAAATTCCACGTAGCATTAAACAAAAGCAGAACATATTAGGTACAGTTAACAGGTCAAAAACATCCTCAGAGAGAATAGATAACTCGGTGTTCCAGATGTCAACCTCCATTTTCAATTAAAATTTAATGGAATTTAGGGTACATACAAAGCCAGAAAGTTTGTCATAGGTATCACCAGTCCTCAGTCAATGAAAGGAGATAGCCTTCGGTCAGGGTCCCGGCAGAGTTAAGTCAAATGCAGCCTCCGATAGCTGACCAGGGTCTTAGTCATGGTCATATAGCCATTTGGTGTGGTCAGATTCAGGATCCTCTTCTTATAAATGGTGAAGAGCCAAATATTGGGCAACCCACCACCAGTCTTTACTCTTTCTGCCTTATTGTGGGTTGTTTTTCTGTTGGACTAAGAGGGAGGCATTTGACAATGGGTAGCACAGCTACTATTTTAGACCATCTGGGGAGATGTCCTGAGCAAGTGATTAGGCAGTGTAGAGGGGTTCATGGTGTCAGATGATGAGTGGTTAACAGTGAGTGGTGAAAAAATTGCAGGCAAAAGTGAAGATGGTAGAGCATGGGCCTTGGAGGGAGATGGATGCAGTGCTGGGGATGTAGTACGCAGCGTCACTTTCCCATGTCTGCCCAAGGAAATCTATTAGGAGTTATGCAGGGCAGCTTTAGCCTAACAATGCTTGTCCAGGTACACAATGGCCTTTTAACGACGACACCAGCACCAGGAATGTTGATCAATTCCAGGAAATACCAATAGTGGTGAGTGTTTCTGGGAATGGTGAGTAGCAAAATGGCACAAGAATTGTGAGAGAAGGCAGGAATTAATGAGGCAAATTTGGTAAGACAATAGTAAGACATTTTGCTGGGACTCGTGGACAGAAACACTCCTTGAAACTTCACAAAACTGACACTTAGCCAAACAAAATATAAGATTCACCCCTTTGTTCTTCCTGTAAATATACCTGTTAATGTATTCTGAGATAATCATTCTGGTTTGTAAACGTCTGGAGGCAGGACAGATTATTGAAGGACCTAATCTTGAGCTGGTATAACTAATAGAATTCCTTCAGTGGCCTAAATTCTATTTTGTTAAGTTTTATTGTTGATGATGAATCTGACTGGATGGATGTACATTCTCAGGGAATAAAGGTAGACACATTAACATCCCCTCACTGCTTCAGTCTTGATAAAGAATCTACATTGAAAATATGAAGTGCGTTTCTTTTTTTCAAAATCCTGACAAACCAGCTGAGTACTTTCAACATTTTCTACCTTTATCCTGAATACAATTCAGCAGCCTGTCCAACAGGTGACATGTGACATGTATGAAAAGAAGAGAATTTAATTGGTTTAATGAAGTGCAAACGATTGTATATTTAAAAATTCAATGCAGTCAGATTTCAAACATTTAAAGGGACATTTCCACTTTAGGAAAGTTATTCCCAAAATGTGTTTGTGATTGCCTCAGTTAGGGGATGTTTCAGGATTCTGCTGAAATTCATTTGTAGAATCACATGCATAAAATCTTCTGTGAACAAATGCTATTGGGCAGCAAGATTGAATAATTATTTGCTTCTTCTTTTCTGCCAAAGCAGAATATTTCTTACCATATTTAACAATGGAAAGTTGGTTATGTTTTATTAATGCAGCTGAAAAAGGATTTATCTGCCTGGGTTAGCAATTTCAATAAGGGTGAGAATAATAAAAGTGGACCATCATTTTTATTCTTCCATCATTCAGTTTTAGTAATTGGGACCTGTCATGCACTAATAAGCTTTTTAGAGAGGAAAGTGCTAATTTATAATGGCAAAACTAATCATTTGACTATGTTGAATATTCACAAAACCATCAATGAACAAAAATCAGTCTAAATTGAACCAGTGTAAAAGATGCACCTGACAACAGAACTTGCATTCATGCTCAGGAGAGAATGTTGATAAAATTCATTACTTTGCAAAAAGGTTGACAAGCATTGGGAATGCTGGAAATACTGTGTCATTTTATGTTTGTGTTTTTGAAAATTGTGGAATGAACTAGGTAAGAATTGCTTTACAGTGAGTATTTTAAAGGATTGCTGCATGCTTTGAAAAGTAAGTAACCCAATACTTTTGGCAAGCACTGCATAAATAGCTGTTTGAACAAGCAGAATTGAAGTGCTTGTAGATGAATTGGAGCCAAGGGCTTCTGTCTACAGATGGAGCTGAGTGTCAACAATAATTTGATTGGTTTATGGACTAGTGACCGATTATCAAAAGCCTTTTGTCTGCCAACAACTGTGTGATAGGTTCTTAGGTAATTGAACATCTTGAGATTGGGTATAAATTAGAGAGATGTTAGATAGATCAGCATAGAAATTGCCTTTGTCTGTTCTCTGCTGTCAAATCTCATCTTAAACTTGAGAAAACTAGTTCATTTTTCCTTCCACTGCCTTTCAGCTTTCCTTTTCTCATAACCTGTTGTTCCTTTTTTGTTTAAGTGAGCGAGTTTGTGTGTGTATGTGTGTGCGCGCGCAGATTAGGCTTTTAGTGTGTGCGTGCGCAGATTAGGTTTTTAGTTTGTAGTGTAATATGCCGATGGTTTATGCCTGTTTACTTCTAGCTAGAGTCTAATTATTAGTAAAAAAAATAGTAATTCTTATAAAGTAAAGAAACTTGGCCATACTTCCTATCAAAATCAGTCTGAAATTTTGCGCATGTTGTGTCCCTGTTTTAACTTTTGTGACAATTCCAGGAATGGCAGGGCTTGATTTCCAGCACCCTATCCCAGTGAGTTGTGACACGATATTACACAGCAAAGACAAACTGAAGATGTATCAAATGGTTCATTGGTGATGGAAATAACTAAGGGACATGTGAGAGAGAGAATATTTTTGACTCCTGAGACTTGCCCATTCAACAGTAATAGAGTTCATTCTATAGAACCCTATGCTGCTGTGTTATATAATCAGTGACGGTAGCTCAGTGGTTAGCACTGCTGCCTCACAGCGCCAGGGACCCGGGTTTGATTCCACTCTCGGGGTTACTGTGTATGTGGAGTTTGTACATTCTTTCTGTGTCTATGTGGGTTTCCTCCAGGTGCTCCAGTTTTCTCCCACAGCCCAAAGATGTGCAGGCTAGGTGCATTGGCCATGCTAAATTGCCCATAGTGTTCAGGGATGTGTAGATTAGGTGGGTTATAGGGGGATGGGTCTAGGTAGGATGCTCTGAGGGTCGGTGTGGACTTGTCGGGCCGAAGGGCCTTTTTCCGCACTGCAGGGATTCTATGATTTTAAAACTCAAATGCTGCATTGCACCCAAAGTGGGTATTTGCAACATTGTTCATATATCCATGTGAGTGAAATCAAACAAGCTTTTGGAGAAACTCAGAAACCTCTGAACAAAGTCCATTGCAGAAAGCACATTGAAGCACCTCAGTAGGTCACATGTGCCGTTTGTCTTGTCTTTGGAGACGAGTGACAACTTCCATGCTCTCTGCAGTATAGAAACAAGTCATTTAGCTCATCGAGTCTATTCCAGTTGTCTGCACAAACAACTTACCTAACCACAATCCCCCAAAACTTCTCCGAGTAGGTCAGTAAATCTTATCCTTTTGGCTAATTTGCCAATTTCCTATTGACAACCATAATTGAACCTGCCTTCACTATATTGTCAGAGAGTGCATCCCAGATCCTGACCACTTTCTTCACAAAAAACGTTTTCTTTCATTTTGCCTCTTATTTATATCGCCTTAGACAACTCATTTAAATGTGTGCCCTCTGTTTCTTGATCTTTCTGCCATTGGGAATAGTTTCTCCTTATCTACTGAATCCAAGGCCTTTATAATTTTGAACACCTCAACCATATCTCCTCGTAACTTCTTCTTCTCTCAGTCCATCCTTCACCAAACATCCTTGTAGCTGAAGGCTTTTATCCCCAGACTCATGAGATTCAAAAATGATACATTTTAATTCAATTGATCAGCTAACCATCCATTCGGATTTTTGACTTGGATCTATGTGATCAAAATTGGAGCCCTGAAACCTAGCAGGATCGTGTTCAGCAGTGTTACTAATTTACATCTGCAAAGGAAATGCTAGAGCTGACAATGTAACGTTAGTTGCGAATTGCGATGTGAGCAACTTTCTGATGTGGGACAGCAAGTTTCAGAACAACAGCTTGCACTGAAGTCATGCCTTTTACCAAACATCTCCAAAGTGTTCAACAGAATGTTAGATTTTAATATTTGTTAGATGAGAGATAGATCCTCCTTGTTTTAGATTCCATGGACCCTTTTTCAATCTGCATATGACCTGCATATGTCCTTATTTTGTACCTCTAAGATTCCTCACCCCCTTCTAGTGAAGTTGTCCTTCAGACTGTCACCAATAGCAGTCATCACTGATTACCACATAATAATGATGTGATAGCAAAACAATCTGATGTATCATCTCGCTGGTATTTGTCGCTCACCCTGATAACTTGGATAAAATAAGTGAGAAAACCCCATCATTCAGGTTCTTAATAACTAACCAATTAACCCACAGGGGCAACATTTTGAAATTATTTCAGCGATAAAATTATGAAGAGCTCACCTGTAGGTGGAAGTTTCAGAGACCAGCCTTCTATTCTGATGATTGTAGACTTATTTTTAAATCAACCTGTCCAGAGATGCTATTACACACTTCTGGAGCAGGTGGGAAATTGAACTCCTGTTCCAGAGATAGGGACACCATCAGTGTGACACAAGAGCTCCCATTCTGATGATGATAGAAGATTAATGGTGATTGTAGTCAAGAGTTTCAGGTGCTGAAGGAAGTTGATAGGTGGATATAGAGGGCTGAAGTTTCCTGGAACTTGTTAAGTATCAATTTTGTTGGGGTTCAAGGAGGATTTCTGTCTGCGAGGCTCGGTGAGATTCCTCATGCCATTTTCCCAAGCTCACCTTATCACCTTGCCCCGATATGTCCCACTAATTTTCTCTTCCCTTTACCTCAAGCAAAAGAACTCTCCACTGCTGGGACCTCTCGGGATTCATGGCACACATGTTATTTTTAAAGTCTATCCATATACCACGTCAGGTGCCATTACTCCAGAGCTGCGCTGTACAGTTCATCGAAATCACCCCAGACATATTAGACAGGCAGAAATTGGATCCCACTTTGCTGGCAGGACAGAGTGGTAGATAGACGGGTGCAGAGGGGAGAGCATCCTCTTCCCTCAGGACCAGTAAAGGTGATCACAGCAGCACATCCTGCTAGCCTGATCTGAGGTTGCCGGGTTAGTGTTGTTTCTACAGTCTGGTAGAATACTCAGCAGTACTACAAGAAGGCCAACAACCTTCCCAGCCCTACAATGGCAAATTCCTCCGTTTTCTCCCAGCCACCTCATACCTAATCTAACTCCGCTACTGCCCCTACGTCCCATCAAGACTCATGGCTCTAACACTCTCATGTTGCATGCAATAGCTTCCCTTACTCATTCTCACCCACCCATCCAATCAACCCTTCTCCCCACAATATGCTAATTCTGTATGGCCTCTGCACTGTCTGCTCATTCACTCAGGTCACCTTAATGCCTCTACCCCACCTGCATGAGCACTAACAGCTATACCAGATATTTTCATCTCACTCAATCCCTCCATCTGTTTCATTCCATGAAACATAAGGCAGAAAGAGCAAGGACAATTAAACATTCAGCTTCTTAACCCCACTGAGGAGAAAAAGCTAACCCTGACCACTCTAAGCAGCTAGCTGACTATCCCTGAAATGTTGGTGACTGCTGTCCATGGTGGAGGTCCAGAGGAGCAAGTGACAAGCTAGAGTCACTAGTTACCGCTCTGACTTTCACATGGGGAATTATCACTGTCTAGTTTCTATTCATGAATGGGACAATGGGAAACTGCATTACAATGAGATAAGATTGACTTATATTGAGATGTAAATGCATGGTAATGCACGTGAGTCAGCCTCTTAACACTCAGTAGCGAGAATCTCATTTCACCTTTCAACATTTGGTTGGAAAATGAGATGTTTTGCTCGTGACATCAGAAATCTCTTTACTGTTGATGTCACCTACTTTTCTCAACTTTCATGCCAAAGCTTACATTATTCAGTGGCTGGGAAAATTCCACCCAGAGAAATTATTTCCTCTGGCTGGAGAATTCAGAACTTGGGGTAATAACTTTAAAATTGGAGTTAGGCTCCTCAAGGATGATGCCAGGAAACACTTCTTCACATAAAATATGGTGGAAATCTGGAACAACCATGTCTTTGGAGACAGGATCAAATGAAAAGTCACATAACTGGAATTGATAGGTTTTGTTAGTCAAGGGTAATAAAGGTAAAGAAAACAAGGTGGGTAGGTAGGTGCAGAATTGGATACAGAACAATCATAACAGAATGGTGGAAGAAACTCAAGAAGCTGAATTTCTAAGTCCTTTTGTGATGCACTTATACTACAACAATGATGTTGGTATGAAGCACTTTTATCCTGCATTGATTCCACAGTTAGAGTAGAATTATAGCTTAAATTTAACTTGGAGCTGAACAGAATTTGACCCCATGAGGAAAGAGAGACTGGGTCTAGTTTGCTATACAATCAATTGTGCCTTCACATCAACATTTAAAACCATGCAGTGAAGGATGTCAATGTGTAAAATCAATAGGTTCTCAGTGAAATCCTTTCACACCTTCAAGTATGTTTATTAACATTAACAGTATTTCACATTTTCAGTCACGATATTTTTAGACAAGTTTGTGAACTCACATTCCAGTTTAAATCAGTCTTTGTTGTACAAATCTTAAATTTTTGATGACATTATCTTGATGAAATAAAGCATTCCTTATAATGAGCATCATTACATTATCTAATCATTTCTAACAAGATCGTGACATAACTAGAGATGCAGAGCTATCAGTTCAGATTGCAACATTATTTTTAATTGCAAGCTTGTTTATTAATATTGTTACTCAAGTCTTTATGTTTTGGGAAACAGTGTGGTAGCAGTGTCACTGCAATGGTAATCTAGGGACACAGGCTAATCCAACCAAGTTCTACCCTGGAATTTAATTTCAATTCATTAAATTTGGAATTGAAAGCTAGTCTCAGTGGTAGTGACTGTGAAACTATCATCAATTGTAAAAACCCCTGTTGGTTCATTAATGCCTTTTAAGGAAGGAAATCTGCTGCCATTACCTGGTCTGGCTTTAGCATGACTTGATTCTCAATTGTCCTCATGGGAAAATTGACGATGAGCAACAAGTGCTGGTCTAAACAGTAATATTCACTCTAAGCCACTCAGAAAGTCTATGCTCACTGAATGGCATGCAGACACTGATTTCAATTCCAGAAGATACCGCTGTGTTAAGACCTCGGAGAGTTTTGGAAAGATTAGAGGGAACGTAACTTCTCAGTAACATCCAAGATCCATGAAGGAATATTAAAAGAAAGCTTCCTTCATCCACCACTATTCAAGTGAGAGTTTAAGACAAATGGCTCAAGATGGATGAAATGTTTTCCACTGGATAAAGAATCATCAATAATAGGACACAGATTTAAAATAATTGGCAAAATAAAAAGTGAGCAGAGTCTTAAGGAAAATTACCTTAATACGATGAGTTATTGTTTGACATATACTGCCCAAAAGGATTGTGGAAGCAGGCTCAACAGCAACTTGCAAAATGAAATTGGATAAATATCTGTAAACAGATTTTTACAGGTTTACGGGGAAGAGGTTTGCTTGGATAGCTTTCTCAAAGAGGTCCAGGTATGACGAGTTGAATGATCTCCTCCTTTGCTATGTACTTACTGGATTCATTCCTTAGGGAATTCTGAAGTATCATCTCAAACTCGAAACATTTCTCTCTCCATAGATGCTACCAAACCTGCTGTGTTTTTTTTGAATCTTTTTTGTTTGTATTTCTGATTTCTACCATCTGCGATACTTTGCTTTCATTTTTCTTTCCTTAAAGAGGCATTATTATCATAAAATTAGTTTCATAATGTTCTGCATCAACATCTTCCTCTTACTCCGTGGCAGTGAATTATGTGTGACATACTTCTAGTTTTCCAAATGTCTTAGCCAAGCCACTCATTCTGGGTGAGCCTAAGAAGAAGTATCAAAGACAATTCAGTCCTTTTTCTCATCAACAGCTATTTTACATAAGTTTTCTGGTGGTTGGGAACAGAAATTAGAGGAAATTTATTGCACTTCACACTCAGAAATGCTGAGGGCCATTGTGGGACTCTCACTGGTGTCATTCAAACATGAAAATACACAAATTAGGAGCAGGACTAGACCACGCAGCTCCTTGAGCTTGTTCGTCCATTCAATAAGATCATGGCTGATCTGATTTCAAATTAAACTCCACGTTGCCAAACCAGCCACAATAAATTGTAAGTATGTAACTTCAAATCAGAACTGATGTCTAGAAACTTTTCCAAGGCAAAGATTTGAACATGGTCTAGACGACACCTTTCTTAGTTGGCAAGACCTCTATTGACTAATCCATATCATAGAAGCCTGTTTTGAAAATTTATTACATTTTCCTCTTTTTCACTGTCGCCTTTTAAAATCTCAAGCTCAACTTTTACATCCTGTCTGACCACGCTGAACTTTTGATCAAATCTTGTCGATCACAAAATCTATGTCCCCTATCACGTTTTATACCACCGCCATATCTAAATTCTTCTGGCAAGCCCCCAATGCTCCACTCTTCATAACCATTAACTCATTCAAAACTCAGATGCCTAGATCTAGTCTCAAATCAACTACTGCTCACTGATTGGCTTCTTTTGGCTCAAAAGCTAATGATTTTTCAAATTTCATTTTTTTTTGTATTGAAATCACTTAATGATCTTGTTCCTCCTCATCTATAGAATGCTACCAAATTCCTGACATATGTACATTTCCCTATCGTCCCATCGTTACATTTTTTCCTTCAATTACATTTTCCATTCTCTGGAATTCTTTCCCTACCCCAGTCCAATCTTTTTTTAAAGGCCATTCTTAAAATGCCTTTTACTATTACTATTTGCGGCTCTATGTCCATTTATTTAATCACACTTTGTGAAGCATGTCTTGGCATATTTTCTTTGTCAAAATGCGGTGTAAATAACTTGTGATTATTTACCACTAACTCTAATGACCACCCTCCAAGTTTCAACTCACTGAAACATTTCAATACTTTTTTATTTAGTCAAACAACATAATGTCATGGAATCCCTATTGTGTGAAAGCAGGCCATTCAGCCCATCAAGTCCACACTAGCCCTCCAAAGAGCACCCCATCCAAACCCACCCCCCTATCACGTCCCTGGAACCTTGCAATTCCCACAACCAGTCTTCCTAGCCTTGCACATCCCTGAACACTACGGGCAATTTAGCACGGCCAATCCACCTAACTTGCACATCTTTGGACTGTGGGAGGAAACCACAGCACCTGGAGGAAACCTACGCAGTCGCTGGGAGAACATGCAAATTCCCCTTAGGCTGAGGGGTGTTGAGAAGGGGCTTAAACCCAGGTCCCTGGTGCTGTGAGATAGAAGTGCTAACGATTGAGCCACCGTGCCACCCTCAATTAAGCCTTATCCTTCCACAGCTGAAATTTTAAGGGTAGGCGATGGCCTAGTGGTATTAGAGCTAGACTATTAATCCAAAAACCCAGCTCATGTTCTGGGAATCTGGATTCGAATCCCACCAGGGCAGATGGTGGAATTGGAATTCGAAATTAAGAACCTACTGATCACCATGAAACCATTGCTGATTGTTGGAAAAACCCATCTGGTTCACTAATGTCCTTCAGGGGAGGAAATCTGCCACCCTCACCTGGTCTGGCCTACGTGTGACTCCAGACCCACAGCAATGTGGTTGACTCTCAATTGCCATCTGAAATGGCCTAGCAAGCCATTCAGTTGTACCAATCACTACAAAGACTCAAAGAAATGGAACTGGATGGATCACCTGGCAACGACATAGGCACCAGAAAAAACGATGGCAAAAACAGCCCTGTTGACCATGCAGACTCCTCCTCACTAACATCTGGGGGTTAGTGCCAAAATTGGGAGAGCTGTCTCACAGACTAGTCAAGCAACGGCCTGACATAGTCATACTCACAGAATTACACCTTACAAACAATGTCGCAGACACCACCACCATCATCATCCCTGGATATGTCCTGTCCCACTGGAAGGACAGACCCAGCAGAAGGGGCAGCACTGTGGTATATAGTCGGTAGGATGTTGCCCTAGGAGTCCTCAAATTTACTCAGGACCCCACGAAGTCTCATGGCTTCAAGCTAAACATGGACAAGGAAACCTCCTGCTGATTACCACATACCATCCTCCCTTAGCTGATGAATCAGTATTCCTCAGCGTTGAACAACACTTAGAGGAAGCACTAAGGATGGCAAGGGCACAAAATGTATTCTAGGTGGGGGATTTCAATGTCCACCACCAAGAGTGGTTCGGCAGCAGTACTACTGATCGAGCTGGTCTTGTCCTAAAGGACACAGCTTCTAGACTGGGTCTGCAGCAGGCGGTGAGGGAGCCAACAATAGGGAAAACCATACTTGACCTCATCCTTACTAATCTGCCAGCTGCAGTTGCATCTGTCCATGACAGTATCGGTAAGAGTGGCCACCACAGAGTCATTGTGGAGACAAAGTCCCACCTTCACATTGAGAACAGCCTCCATCATGTTGTGTGGCACTATCACTGTGCTAAATGGGACAGACTTTGCACAGATCTAGCAACCCAAGACTGGGCATCCATGAGGCTCTGTGAGCCATCAGCAGCAGAATTGTACTCCAGCACAATCTGCAAACTCATGGTCCAGCATATCCCCTACTCAACCATTACCATCAAGCCAGGGGGTCAATCCTGGTTCAATGAAGAGTGCAGGACGGCATGCCAGGAGCAGCACCAGGCATACCTGAAGATGAGGTATCAACTTGGTGAAGCCATAAAACAGGACTACTTGCACACCAAACAGCGAAAGCAGCAAGTGATAGACAGAACTAAGCGATCCCACAACCGACTAATCAGATCTGAGCTCTGCAGTCCTGCCACATCCAGTCATGAATGGTGGTGGATAATTAAACAACTCACTGAAGGAGGAGGCTCCACAAATATCCCCATCCTCAATGATGGAAGAGCCCAGCACATCAGTGCAAAAGATAATGCTGAAGCTTTCGCAGCAATCTTCAGCTAGAAGTGCCAAGTGGATGATCCATCTCAGCCTCCTTCAGTGATCCCCAGCATAACAAATACCAGCCTTCAGCCAATTCGATGCACTCCATGTGATATCAAGAAATGGTTGAAGACACTGGATACTGCAAAGGCTACCAGCCCTGATAACATTCCGGCAATAATACTAAAGACTTGTGCTCCAGAACTTGCCGTTCCCTTAGCCAAGCTGTTCCAGTACAGTTACAACACTGGTATCTACCCAACAATGTGGAAAATTGCCCAAGTATGTTCTGTACATAAATAAAAGCAGGACTAATCCAACCCGGCCAATTACCGCCCCATCAGTCTCCTCTTGATCTTCAGTAAAGTGATGGAAGGTGTCATCAACTGTGCTATCCAACAGCACCTGCTCAGAAATAACCTGCTCAGTGATGCCCAGTTTGGGTTCCGCTAGGACCACACAGCTCCTGACCTCATTGCAGCCTTGGTTCAAGCATGGACAAAAGAGCTAAATTCCAGAGGTAAGGTGAGAGTGACAGTCTTTGATATCAAGACTGCATTCGACCAGGTGTGGCATCAAGGAGCCCTAGTGAAACTGGAATCAATACATATTAGGGGGCAAACGCTCTGGTGGTTGGAGTCATACCTGACTCTTAGGAAGATGGTCGTGGTTGTGGGAGGTCAATCACCTTGGCTCCAGGACATCTCTGAAAGAGTTCCTCAGGGTAGTGTCTTAGGCCCAACCATCTTCAACTGCTTCGTCAATGACCTTCCCTCCGTCATAAGGTCAGAAGTGACTGCACAATGTTCAGCACCATTCATGACTCCTCAGATACTGAAGCAGTCCATGTTCACATGCAACAAGATCTGGACAATATCCAGGCTTGGGCTGACAAGTGGCAAGTTCACGCCACACAAATGCCAGGCTATAATCATCACCAATAAGAGACAATCTAACCACCACCCCTTGACAATCAATGGTGTTACCATCACTGAATTCCCGACTATCAACATCCTGAGGGTTACCATTGACCAGAAACTCAACTGGACTGATCACATTAATAGAGTGGCTACATGAGCAGGCCAGAAGCTAGGAATACTGCGGCGAGTAACTCACCTCCTGGCTCCTCAAAACCTGTCCACCATCTACTAGGCACAAGTCAGGAGTGTGATGGAATACTCCCCACTTTCCTGGATGAGTGCAGCCCCAACAACACTCAAGAAGCTTGACACCATCCAGGACAAAGCAGCCCACTTGATTGGCACTACATCTACAAGCATTTACTTCCTCCGTCACCGACGCTCAGTAGCAGCAGTGTGTACTCTCTACAGGGTGTATTGCAGAAACTCACCGAAGATCCTCAAACAGCACCTTCCAAACCCACGACCACTTCCATCTAGAAGGACAAGGGCAGCAGATATATGGGAACACCACCACCTCCAAGTTCCTTTCCAAGTCACTCACCATCCTGACTTGGAACTATATCGCTGTTCCTTCACTGTCACTGGGTCAAAATCCTGGAATTCCCTCCCTGATAGTATTGTGGGTCAACCCACAGCAGGAGGACTGCAGCAGTTCAAGAAGGCAATTCACCACCACATTCTCAAGGGCAACTAGGGGTGGGCAAGAAATGCTGGCCAGCCAGCGACACACACATCCCACAAAATGAATAAAAAAAATTTCACGGTCGCTCCAAAATGTCCCATCAGCATCGGTTTGACAATTGTTATATTGGTCAAGTTCTATGCTGGGTCTAATCCTTTCTCAAAATGATCAGAATCATATTATCCACATTGCTGATTTTCCTGACAATTCTGCAGGACTCTGTCTTCATCTCTAATTCTAACTCTTCCAATGTACTCACCTCCTTGCCACTGAGACTTTACAATTACTGATTCAGATCAGCAGCTTCTTCTAGATAATACAGCAAATCAAAGCATATCTACCAATCCTTACTTATTCAATATTGGCGAACTGGCACTGTCCTCGGAGAAGTTTTTTATTATCTTTCTTTGATCCTGCAATGCTCTCTCTCTCTTTGTGTCTCTCTTGCTCTGTCTGTCTCTCTCAGTCACTGCTAGAAAATTATGAGCTGCCATATGGCATTTTTCATGCTTCATTCACAACTGTCTGCCCTGCTAACACATGTACCTCAATCACACTAATTTTTGCTGTCAAATGTGAAAAAAAAGAATTTCTTTTAAACCTTCCACCTATTTTTGCACAATACTTACATGAATTGTTAAGGATTATAAATATAGTTCCTCTCTTCCTGTCTCTCCTACTGCAGAATGTTACTCTCATTTAACTTATATAAATCTCTCTGATCATTTAAGTCCAAAATGCACAGCTGGCAGCTAAAGATGTTGATAACTATTTTGCTTAGCCTCTGTTCTGACTGTATTTGTAAAAAGGCAAATAAACTCCATTGTCCCATTCTGCTTAGACATTAGAACTAATAACCAATGTTGTTTCAATCTTACCTGACAGTTCTTTCAGTATTGCTTTGATAGTAACCCTGCTATTCTCCTCAATCAGTGATCCTCCAAATTTATTTCTATCCAATGTGATCTCACGACAGTTGGAAGGGTATTCATCCTTTCTTTGGCTAAGTTAATTCCTCCAATTCTTTTGGCATCCCTAATGTTCTACTGGTGTTTCCATTCAAGGGCCCGTCTTGGCCACTGAAGATGCTCTTTAAGCTCTTAAAAGTACTTCTCAGTTTTCTAGCCAACATGTTCAGTGAGACAACATCAATAAAATAGATTATTTATTGTGCTGGTGTTTGAGAGATTTCACTCTTGTACAAATTGAGGATGCTACAGTCCAATGGTGTCTATATATGGCAGCAGAGTAGGACACTCCGGTCGGAGCTTCTCTGTTCGCCAGTCCCTTTACCTTTATTCCCTCTTTTTCTCCCTCCCATTTGTGGTTTTCCCCTTCTACTACCACGCACCCCCCCTCGACCCCTGAGATTGGGGTTGTGGAGCGAGTGGGTCAACTCCCACTGGCAGACTGGCACATGGGCTGAGTCCTGTGGCGGAACCAAATTGGGCAGCATGACCTTGTGCTCTGGGGCATCAGCCCACAACACGGCGAGCAGTGAGCCCTGGAGAAGCACATGGGAAGCAGCCCCAGAGCAGTGCACAGGCAGCAAGTCCTGGATAAAGACCAGTGTGAGGGGGCAATCCTTACCTTACAACTTACCTTAGAACACTGGAATGTTAACCCCTTATTATTTTCCTATTTTTAAACTTATTTTCAACTCTGTAATTAAGCAACTACTTCTATTTCTCTGTTGTATCCAAGACTTGAACATAGGTACTTGTACCTAAGATGTTGCCATAAGAAGGCAGACATTGTAAAAGTTTTTCACTGTCCTCCTACATTGGAGTACACATGACAATAAAAGGATATTGATATTGATAGCATTTACGGACAGAAGGATGCTGCCAGAAAAATGCCTCCTTTCCTTAACTGTGCCTATTTCATTTGCAGAGGTAGAAGATCAATCACCACTTGGTCTTAACAAGAAGAGGTTCTTGTCAGAACAAATTGATAGCAGTTTGGTACAAGTTATAATAACTAGCTAGTCATTGTTACTAAGACTATGAGGAAACCTGTGGGTATAGGGCTTCCTTCCAAGGGGTCCTAAGATGTTCTGCCTTAGCCCCATCCAAGCCAGTATTACATTATCAGATTGAATGGAGCTTAATGCCGTCTCCATCATTAACACATTAAAAGGCACTACATTTTGCAATAATTAGAAATAACCTAATTGAATATAAAATGCTATGCAATATCTGGACATGTGAAAGATGGAAAATACATACAAGTGGAGGTGAAATACAAATCCACAGTGCACATGGGAGCTTCTCAACCCAACAAGTCACAGTTGGCAGAATTCATGCTCTGTATAGAATTGTGGACCACACAGGTCATTCATCATATTCACTGTTCACACATCAACAACACGGATATAAGGATGAGATAGACCCAACGCTAGTGTTATTTAAAGGCCAAGCACCCACCTTGCAGGTGAACAAAGATGATTTACACTGACTTATGCAATTGCAAGTCCTTCAGCTCTCAAGTCGTTTGGTCAGTCAGTCCGCCCATCCATCCTCCTCCTATATTTTTCTTGTCGTTAAACACTACAAATATCATTTTTTGCTTTCTACAATCTGTTCTAAATCTCTGACTGTATCAGTTCAACATCTGCAAAGTGCCCATGGGATATTCATTACTTTTAAGGGGACTCAGAAATGCAAGTTGCTCGTGTTGATGAGTCGCATTTCAGTCTACCTTACTCTCTTGATTCCTCTCCTCTTGATTGTGATGCATGTCCTCACGCTGATGGTCTTTATTTAGTTGAGAAGATGGGACCTTCATAATAACTTTAGCCGGTGTGGGAATTGAACCCACACTGTTAATGTGGCTCTGCATTGCAAACAAGCCATCCCACCAACTAAGCCAACTGATCCCCTTTACCCTTATGCCCTCAGGCTGACAGGCTGACCTTGATCTTATTGCCATTACTCATTAATTGACATCAGCTCCCATTCCAGTGACTCATACAACGCCCATATTTTAGTCCATGTGAAACACTTTACTTTGCTCTTACAAAACATATGAAACAAACATTGATCTCTGTTAATTCTTATCCTTTGGCATGAGAACCTCCTGCAAGTGTTGTTCCAATCGTTGCAATTTTCATGAAGCTCCTGTCCAGTCCTCGCTTCAATGTTTTCGGAAATGGTAGGCAGCCAAAGCTATTGTGTTTTGTTTTGAGAAAATTGTTCAACTGGTTTATTTCAGATTTAACGCTTCCCTTCAGTAGCACTTTATTTTGTGCTACATCGCTAACAATGATACTGTGTCTGGAGCATTGGACGTCTGCCTTGGAGTAATTACAAGCAGAAAATCTAATTATGGCTTTCATATAATGTCGGAAGCAACTGCTGAGATTAGATTACAAGCATAAAAATTTCAGCCCGGAACCTGTTCTGATTTATTATAAATTTCCAATGCAGTTTTAGTCAGGAAACTTAATTTCATTACTTGTTGGCCAATGTTTTTGCTGGGAACAGCTGGATGTGGGCTCCATATTTTTGGCCAATGGTGGCATTTATGTAAGAGGATTAATGACGCTGACACATTACTGCAATTGTATGGAAAAATGATCTGCAACTTTTTCCCACTTCAGTGTATATATTATAAAGTAATAAGAAACACATTATAGTAAGAATATATTAGCAATGTAAAATAGTTAATTGCTGTTAGATAACAAGATATTGCAATCAAATGTAAATGGATGTGTAGCAATGCTTGTAAAACTTAGAAGTATGACATTACCTTTTTCATCAGATAAGTACAGTCAATAAGAATGAAAAATGATTCATCTTCAACATTTATTTTAAGCTGTTGAAATTTTTTAACCAAGTCTTAGGCTCCAAAATTTACAGGAAGATCGGGGAGAAGGGAAGATTTAAAGGGATTTAAACTTCATGGCAAGACCTAATTAACATTTTTGAAAATTATTTCGCAGTCGCAGCTAATACAGCCTATTATATTCGGATGTGGCCTGAGAGTAATGCACTGGTAAGGAGGAATTGTATGTGTGCGTGTGTGTGTGTGTTTTGTTATTTGTGTTTGGAATTTGAACAGAATCCGGAATAGCAGGTTGCAATACTCGATCCAATGCATCTTTTTGCAGACCATCAGTATGTCCAGTTTATTTGTAACTGTTGAGATATAAGACAGATGTTCCCTTAGGGATGAGTATCTTAAACTGCTGCCAATTATCACCACTTTTGACAGAATGCGATGTATCTTTCTCATGATATGTACATACAGTCTACAAGCAGCAGCAGCAGCAAAAAGATGAGATGTACTATATTTCTTTTCCCAGTTAATTCTATCCATGTATACCCTTGTCTTAACATAAAGCACACACGTTATTGTTTTAATAATCCTTATCATATAATTGGTGCATTTACATTGAAGACAAATAATAGTGTGCGTAGCAGGCTTTGGAAGATGCTGCCAAGAAATATACAAGCGTTAACGTTTCACGTGCAGCATAGGAAAATAGCTAAAAATGTGAAGGAAAAACAGACATCAATTTTAGAGGTCAATTTCCAGCTCTGTCAGAACTGTACACTCTGAGCTTTCATTCTGGGGTCATACCTCACTCCAGCCAGCTGCTATCAGGTTCCAGAGATCTTAGTCAGTATAAGCCTACGTGCTGCGAATTTTAAGCAGGAATTGAAATTAAGCAGCTGACACTGGAAAGTCTAATTCTAAGCAGAATTCATAGAGAAGATGGAATCCAATACCGCTGCTGCATTCTATCCCTACTGGAGGTCTGAGGACATTGAAATACTGCACACTATTGAGGGGAAAATTGTTCGTCCGACAGCAGTTCTTAACAGCCAGTAGAAGCCAATTAAGAAAAAAATAAATCTTCACTGTTTAATTAATGGTTCAAAGCCTGCAATTTAATTCCCCATCTCAATTTTCAAATTTCTGGACAGAGCTTAGAGTTAACCTGAAAATAAAAACCAGAAAGAGCTCACCAGTGCCACCATTGCGGTCAAGCAAAGGCAGCTAAGGCATTGGCAAGTAAATGCTTCAATTCAGAGCTAAATTAACTTTAGAAGAGCAGTCAAAACAACCTGAATGACTGCTTTTAATTCTAAAAAGGATATCCCATCCTGTAAAGAGCTAAAAAGATTACCACAAAATCTCCAACACTCAGCTGGAAGGCAACAGACCTATTTGTGTTTACTACAATTTTTGAATGTGTCAAGCTTCATTTTCTGGACCTCAATATTTCCAAAAGAGGTAAACAAGTCATAAAAATTAGAATTGTTAAGCACAATGAAGGCTTTCACAGACTGAACACTTCAAGTCTACCTGACGACCATCTTAAAAATCCAGAAAGACACAGTCAACAGTCAAAGATCAATTTCAGATGAAACTTAACTTTCCAATACACTGTCTGAAATTCATGTCCTTTAGGCAACTATTGACAGAGACCATTGTGCAACTTATAAATAGATGGAAGGCAAGAGGTATTATTGCAACTTCATGACAACAGAGCTAGCAACAGAATACTTCTGATAACACTAACCCAAGGTGAAGTATTTCAAAAAGACCTCATGTATCAACCCAAATGTTACACCAGGGAAGTGGTCCTACAAAGTGACAGCAAGTACAAAGCCACAGTAATGGGAGACAGAGTGTACAGCCTGCGTGTAATTCAAGCTCCATTTGCATGATAACCTGTCCAGTTAGTGATCAATGTGGTCTTTATTGCCTTCTACATGTACCCAGAAAATGCCTAACGTTTACAACTGCATGCAAAGACAACAGCACCAGGAGACTTTGCGTGTACAAGTTCAAAAAGAAAAGTTTGAACAAATGACCCAATATCACAAGAAACCACACCCAAAAGCCTGAGAGGTACAGCATTCCAAATAACCAAGAGTGTGAAGTAAACAGTGTCAAGACAAGACCCATGAAATACCTAGCCAAGTTATATAGTCAGTGATAAAGTTGACCAGACCGCCAACGCACAAATTAAGCTGGCATTCAGCACAATGAATATTAAAGAATCTATTGGCACTGTGATACAAGCAAAAGCCTTTGTCACTGTTCAGATTATCCACCCATCGATGTAGGGTGAATATAATGTACATGTCAAACTGGATTCCAGTGTAAATGTAAATATGCTTCTGCTTCACACAGTGAAACATATGTAGCCTAGAAATGGCAAGAGATGATTCAACCTGTCACTACCAAATGCAACACAGATAACAGCTCAGGGAGAATATACTGAGGATTCTTAACATTCAAGTTTCACTGGATCAATTTATTTTGGTTAGCCCTGATATATTAAGATACACAGGTCCAGTACTCACACTCTTACATGAGCACAAGGTCACATCCATGGTCACCATCCATCTTATGATCAAGACCATCCATGACAAGGACTGTAGATCAGAAGAAGTACCTTACAAACACTGCACTTACTTTGGGACACTACCTAATCCTGCAAAGCAAATCAGCAGCCGACAGATGCACGTAACAATCTGAAACACATATGCATACCCATTCTGAACATGCACATTTTAATGTACTGTGGAAATAATACAGAATGGCTGTGCAATGCAGACAAGTGGCAATAACATTCCACAGTCACTACTCATTGATATGACTAGAGTATGTGCTGCATCAATCAAAAAAAGGGAAAATTCAAGATGCCCATGTTTGCCATGCAGGTAATAAATGATCTAAACTAAATTTCAGACAGCAAGTTTGAGCGCTCACCCAACTGATGCTATCGGGAATCTAGTAGAAGTCATCAACCTATACTCAGAACCACAATCAAATGAATTACAAAGGTTAAATAGTATGCCTTTGCGGCAAAATAGGTGCCAAATAAAATCAATGTTACAACTAGAAACACCAAGCATTCTCATTGCAGATAAAACATAGTATAGGATGGAACACAAATAAAACAACTTCACCCAACATTCTGAAAACTTAGTGTGACCTGCAGTAAAGACCACCACTAAATAGGAGCATATGAATTAGGAGCAGAAGTAAATCTCCCAGCCCCTTGAGGTGTTCCACCGTTCAATAAGATGGCAGCTGATCTAAAACTCCATATTCCTAAATAAAAACTGAAAGAACTGTGGGTGCCATATATCAGTTAACTCTGAATTTTTCTTCAGAGGTGCTGCCAGACCTGCTGAGCTTTTCCAGCAACTTCCGTTTTTGTTCTTTGTTTACTCCATATTCCTGCCCACCCTGATAACCTACCACCCCTATGTTTATTAAAATCCTATCTATGTCTATCTTAAAAATATTCAGAGATTCTGCCTCCACCGCCTTTTTGAGAAATTTAGTCTCAATGACTCTCAACCTTCGGAGAAAAAATTTTCTTCTCACCTCTATCTTAAATGAGTGACTTTCTTTTAAACAATGACCCCTTGTTCTAGATTCTTCCACTAGAATAGGCATCATTCCCACATCCACCCTGTTAAGTACCTTGCTATCTTGCATGTCTTGATGGATAATTCAATTTCTGATACATTTTATAGACAACGCATATAAAACTCAACATTAATTTTCCAGCAGATTTCTTGCCCTTGTGTTATGGTGGAGAGTCAAAGTAAAGCATTTACTCAAATCACGGCAATTTGATTCACGAATCATTTTGATTCTTCTTTTACTCTTACTAATGACTCATTAATAACCTTAGCAGCATGTAACTGCACAAAGCTGACAAAGGCAACTATTTTAGACTTACAACTTTAACCACAGTGAAATATTCATTCACTGTGGTGGTATAGAAGATTTGTGACTCCCAGTACTTACTACTGGAACAACTATTGTGGCTATATCTCATATTGTGTTTTTTTATAATATTGTATATAGTAGCAAACTGGTCCGTACTGGTCACATTCCAAATTGATTTGGTGTCATGCCTAGTTCTACCCTAGCATTCAATATTTAATGGATTATGGCATAGATTTCTATTCCATTACTATCACTCTTAGACAATGCAGATACACTCGAGAGGGATGCCTGGTTACAAGTACATGTATCTGTGCTGATTGCTAACATCTCCAGACATGCATTCATGCATGGATAGGGGTATAGAACTTCAGAGCAAGTTGGTCAGAGAATCAGGGGAACACACAATCTGGGCTCCCCAGCCACCTGCCACAGCTGGGCATTCAGTTAGGTCACTATCAGCCACAGCAGCACTTCAGTCAACATAGGAAATGGAGTGGTTGATCCAAGAGGTAATCTATGTGAAGATGGTGTAGGAATGGTCAATCAGACTGGGGACCTCCTTGATGGGGTTGTGGATGAAGATTTACTAGAAACCTTCAAAAAGGAACAGGACAGGTTGGTGAAGGAGAAAAAAAAATCAAGGAGATAGGGAAAGGGCAAGACATGGACCTGATCAGCTCGCTGGCTTACTTTTCAATAGACTTGGCAAAACCTGGGTGGACCAAATATCCTTCAGCATAAAAATACATACATATTCAGATTTATAGTCAAATATATGCATGCAGAAAGCTCCTTACACACATAGGTACATACACGTGTACATACCAATACACACATATTCAAATATACACACCTGTATACATGCACACATAAGTAAACTCACATCTATGCATGAAACCACACTCATGTACGTACACAGAACACACACATACACTCAGGCATATACACAGGCATATACAGACACAGAGACATGTGCACACACCCATTCATATTCTTATACCGACAGATACACTTTAAATGCACACACATACACAAAGCAATGTATACTTATGGATACCCATACAGTCAGTTCTGCTATGATGCTTGTTCTGTCAATGCGAATTGGCTGTAACACGGTTGACGAACACAGGAATACTATTTCTAAAACATGAATTTGTGTTGGCTATAACATGATTCCATTGGCGCGCAGAGGAGTATAGTCAACATCACATGATCGTTTCACATGTTTTCTCGTGAATACGTACAATGTTAGCGCCAGAAAAGTCTCTGTGTCGAGATCACGTAATCATTTTGCAGGCTTTGTCATGAAATGTTTTCTGTGAGACGTACAGTACAACCTCCTACCCCATCAAGTCATCTTGACATTTTTTCAAGGTAAAGTGTTAAATTTACTTTTATTTCATTATTAGATATGAATTAAACATTTATTCAAATTGTGCTATCCTTTGTGTTAGGTTTTTGAGTGATCTTGAGTGTTTTTTTGTAGACGTCTGCCCCTAACCCCACTTTTCCCATAAGCCCCATTATTTCTCTCGCACAATTTTCTATAACATGATGTTGCACAGGGCACAACTAACACGTTATACTAGAACAGACTGTATGTACGTACACAGACAAACATATACAAATACACTGCTGCACACACTAACTCAGGTGCAAATTCCCAAATACAAACACACACATTAATGACAGCAAAAATTGACATATAACACCACACACACACACACACACACGCACGCACGCACGCACGAGTCTGAATTTCTTGTATAAGATCATTTCCAGATATGTCCCCCACAACTTTGTTAGTTGGACCAGGTACAAATGCAGAGTCCAACTTGTGACATTGGGCAGAAAGCCTGGAGAAGCAACAGAGTGTAACGGCTCTGGAGCGCAATGCTGAAAGACAGAGAGCAGCCCTGGTCTGGTATGTACACGCGTATGTACCTATGTGTGTAAGGAGCTTTCTGCATGCATATATTTGAATATAAATCTGCATATGTGTGTTTTTGTATGCTGAAGGACATTCGGTCCACGCAGGTTTTTTCTAGATCAATGCATTCAGCAGAGCAGACAGCCTTTTGATGTGCAGAAGTGATCAAACAGTTTCTCACAATGTACCGGAGCAACTCTACTCTAACAATGGTAATTTTGTATCACTTGAACAGCCCAGTTTGAAAATACCCATTTGTTCAAAATGCCAATTAAGCAACATCATATATGTGTCCCTGCAGAGCTTGATGGGTGGACAGTGATGTGTTCCAGGCTGTTGACTGCTTTGAAAACTTCCTGATGGTCCTCTCCAGCTTGTTAACAAGCTCTTCAATGAACCTACCAGGCACTAAATTGTAGGTAATGGGTGTTCGGCTCCTGATCTCTGATTTCAAAATTGTGACGTGTTCAGAAACAGCAGAGGACTGACACATGATCTCCAACTTCTTCCCTGCAGATGTTCACAAATCCTACACATGAAACACAATTGATCTGCTCAGACATATTATTACACACTTCTGAATCAGATGAGAATTGAACACGGGCCTTCTCTGGGGTATGGACACTACCAGTACACCACAAGAGCCCTGTTGCTCTGTTTACCTTTTGGACAATTGGTTATTCCATAAGGTAACATGAAATAACTTTAGAAGTCAGCCATTTGGCCCATCAAACTCATTCCCACATCCAAGGATATTGTGGCTGATCTGATTGCCACCTGAATAGCAGTTTTTTGCCTGGACCCCTTGATTTCTTGTCAATCAAAAATTTGTGAAACTGTTTTGAATATATTTAATGATTCAGCCTCCACTGCACTCTATGGAAGAGGACTCCAAAGACTAATGACCCTTCAAGAGAAGAAATTCCACTTCATATCCATCTTAAAAGGGACCAGGCTGATCTTTAAACCACTCTACCTAACTCTGGATTGCCTCATGAGTGGAGTATTTTCTCAGTAGCTATCCTGTCACATCCCGTCAAAATATTTTACATTTCTAAGATTCTCATTTTTCTAAACTTTAAAGTTTCCTCAGAAGACAACCGCTTAATTTCAGAAATTGGTCTACTTAACTTTCTCTTAACTGCGTCCAACATAAGCGTATTCTTCCTCAAGTAAGGAGTTCAAAATTCTATACAATATACTCAGTGAAGTCTCACCAATTCCTTGTATAATGTGGCAAGACTTCCTTATTATATATTCATTCCCCGTTACAATAAAGGCTAACATGCACCAGGACACCCAGATCTAACCATCAACACATTGTAAAGGAATTGTCACCAATTTTCTTTGGGAAATGGCTCCTGTGCAGTTATTGATTCTAAAATCAGAAAATACCATATAGTACTGGATTCGGTAAGTAGACACTGGTCAATGAATTGTTATTTGCTGTGATCAGCGTTCTGCCAACTTCCATTACAGGGCTGGAAAAATCAGCTTAAACAGATCTGACTCTTCCATTTCCACTCACTAATGGACATTAGTTTAATGCCTTGAACTTTCAGACCTTTTTCACAACCAAGAATAACAATTCAGCAAACACTCTGTCCAAAACCCAGTAGAAGGCTTTGTGGAGTTTGATGTGAACGCTTTGTAAACCGCAGAGAATATTTGTGAACTAGCAGGAAATGTGGCCTCAATATTAACCCATGTCCTTCCAATCCCCATAATGATGGATGGGTTGAAGTTTTGACTGAGGGATGGAGAGGGGTGAGTCCCACAGTTTGCATCCCTAGCACAACTGTGAGCTCACTGCTTTCATGCCAGAGAATATTGTGTCTTAGAAGTCTTCTTTGTTTGAGAGGCAGGACATTTTGTTGACATTCTTAAAGCATGCTCCCCTGAGCGTAATTGGGAACTGGATTTAAATGTAAATGCTGGGTTTGGGTTTCCCAGGGTTCAGGAACACGAGTGTCTTTTCCAGCAGGAGCAACATCTCAAACAAATTCCCATCCTTCCTCCTAAGGATCACAGCCTCTATCTCTCAACTCCCTCAACTCCAATCACTGACCGTCTCCCAACACAACACCCAGGATACTCACCCCTTATCGGCACTCATCACACGCTTAGACCAGAACTCTCAAACACAGTCCTTCTACCAGAGTAAGTGGTGAGAGGGATCCCCTGGTATCTGCAGCAGCAGCATCGAGAACAGGCAGCTTAGGTCTCCCAAACAGTGGGCTAAGTGGAGGACTTGTCCATGGCTGTTGAACTTTTAACTTTATTCCTTTATTTTTCTAGTTTATATTCACAAGGACTTTAATGGTAACTGTTGCCTTACTTTTTATTTTTCTACTTATTCTATGAAAGTAATGCTTAACTTTTTTAGAGATAAAAGGTACTGCAGATGCTGGAGAATCCGAGATAACAAGCATGGGGCTGGATGAACACAGCAGGTCAAGCAGCATCATAGGAGCAGGAAAATTTGACGTTTCGGGCCTAAACCCTTCATCAGAAAAAAAAATTAACTTTTTTATCTTTATTTCTTTTACTACTTTATACATAAGTTTTTTGAACCTAGGTACCTTTGTACCTAAGATGATGTCATATATGATGACATTATACATTTTCCACTGTATTCCTGCATTTGTGTACTTCAGTACATGTGACAATAAAATCTAGATCTAAATCAATACCTATCCCCGCAAGTAGCCCTGATTTGCAGCCTGTTTACCTCCTAATCACCGGGGCAAAACTGGTCTGTAATCTCCTGCAGCTCATTCACCTATCTAGTAATCTTACAATCTGATAATTTGAATTCCATCTTACTATTCCTGAGAAATTTTGAAATAATCAACGTTTCAGTAATAATTAAGTGCACCCAGCTGCACTCTAAAATTTCAATTAGGAATATGTAAACCTAAAAGTTAGGAGCTGGATTAAGCCACTGGCCCATGATCCTGGTCCACTATCATTCAGTAAGACCATGAATGACATTAACATCACATCAACATTCTAACTTGCGCTGTGGCTTCACATTTGACTGGATACTCTTTGGTATAGGGTCAGTAATCATACTGTTCAAATTGCACCCCACCCCCGCCTCCCCATATCAATGTCTCCTCTTCTAACGTGACCTTTCATGCAATTCTTTCTTATTAAACTCCGTCTTCTGTTCACTATACTTAACATTTTAGGATCAGTAGGAACATGGAGAGCTTTGGTGAGGGATGTCCAGAGAATGTGGCTCAAGCAACTGATGACTCAGACACTTTTGGAAATAACTTAGAAAAATGAGGGATAAGCAAGAGACCAGAAGTAGAGGCGGTACTGAGGCTTTAGAGCTGGAGGAAGTCATAGAAATGGGAAGGGGAAAAGCCAGGGAGAGATTTTAAACAACAGTAAAAAGCCTAACAGTAAAATAATTCAGGATAAACTGAAGAACATCTTCCCACAAAGAGATGTCACCACCCACTCACTCTTTGTCAACTAAGTTTTAAATCACTTAGCTAAAGTAACTGTTATCTTGATCGGTATTAGATGCATAAGCTTGTCAAACATCTGTAAAACCCAGGTAAATTATACCTTGAATATCCATCATCGACTATTTCTGCTGTCTCACACAAAAAGTTTCAATAGCTTTGTAGTACATGATCCATTACTCTTCGCACAGTGTCGACAAATCTTTGTGGCAACCATGAGTTTCAGAAGAAACTTCTTTGCATCTTCTTTCAGGCTGTCATATCAGAGATATAACAATACAGATTTGTGAAACTAGCTGATGTATATTTTCTGCACCTTTAAATAAAAATAAGATTAATCTACAAAATTGTGTTTTGGTCTGTGACTCATTTTGCCAAATGCGACCTGAGTTGCTTTCCACTTTCATGTGGCTTGTGAATGTACCATGGAAATGGAACATGGATGTGGCTACACCTGGACCAGACAGGTTAGGTATTTTTTCACTGTTGGAAAACTTAGGCTCTACTTTGACACCAAGATAGTGGCAGCAGGATAGGAAGTGTTCAGGCTCCTGGCCCGTCTGTTTCAGATAACCAGGCCTGCTGCAAACCTCTTTTTAAAATTTTTTTTTTTAAATCAAAATTCCTCTTATCGTCTTTTGGTGGCTTTGAGGGAGGAAGGAGGTTTCAGGAGGCTGCTGCAGCGTAAAATGCAGTGTGGGTCTGACTGTTCCTCATGGCAATTGCAGCCGTGTCCTGGTGGATCCTACGACACGGCAGGACTTTGGCAACAGCTTCGGTGATGAGGTGAGTCCAGGTCTGGGATTTCAATGGCTTAGGATTCCTTACGGTAGCTTCCGCAACATCTTAGGCAGCATGGGGAGTCTGGCCCAGCCTGGGATTCCTTGCAGATCCTTCAGCAGCTTCTTCTGCATCATCGTGGTCTGGCCCGGGATTCCAACAGCATAGATTTCCTTGCAGCAGCTTCAATATCAGGTTTCCTTGACTTCAAGAGCCCAGGAATTTTGAGTTGCACTAAAGTGGACTTTGTCTTACTATATAGCTTGTTATTTAAATGGCACCAGAGTATGGTAACTTAAACACTTTTCACTGTGTCTTTTTTGTAAAAAATACAAGTGACAATAAATTTCTGTTCTATCCTATTGAGCAATGTCAGAACTTTCAAGGGGAAATTCCTTTTAACAGGCAATAACACAGTACAGGCTGAAATCATCTGTAATTATAGCACCCTGCAAATGAAATGCACACAGTCTCTAATGAATGGGTACAAATCCTGATCCAAAGTAAGACCATGTCTTTGATAATTTCAGGTAGAAGATAGTCAGCTCTGTGAAGCAGAAATAATCACAGATGATTTTAAAAGAGTCACCTGCAGGCTACAATTCACAAAGAGAATCCAAGATCTCATAGGCTACACAAGAGTGTGGAACTAACTTCCTCTCACCTTGAGCTGCAATTATTTGCCAACATGTTCTCATATGCAATGCTGCCTTTCTTAGATGGTGTGGAGTACAGAGAGTCAAAGTATCAGCAATCTTACAGCATTTACAATCGCCCACTAACATCAACTGAGCTTTGCTCCATTAAGACAGGCGATAGCCTAGTGGCATTATTGCTGGACTGTTAATCCAGAGGCCCCGACAATGTTCTAGGGACCCAGGTTCAAATCCCCCCACAGCAGATGGAGGAATTTGAATTCAATAAATATCTGGAATGAATAGTCTAATGATGGCTGTGAATCCATTGTTGATTGTCGGGAAAAACCCATCTGGTTCACTAATGTCCTTTAGGGAAGGAAACTGCCATCCTTGTCTGGCCTACATGTGACTCCAGACCCACAGCAAGCTAGTTGACTCTTAACTGCCCTCTGGGCAATTAGGGCTGGACAATAAATGCTGCCTGGCCAGCAACGCCCTCATCCCGTGAATGAATAAAAATAAATAAAGGCTTCTAGATCATAATACCTAAGACAAAGGTTTGTGTAACACCAGTCATGGACCTCCTTGTTAAAGTCCTCCATGTCCACTGTGAGGAGGACTATATAAAACGGTCATTTGTGTGTAATGTGAATGTCTGCTGCCCACATGCAAAAAGGATTATTCTGTGTTTGATATTCCCCACACAATTACATTGGAAGTGTGACCAATGGATCCAGCCACAGCACAGGTTATCTTAGCTGTTACTGTGATGCTACCTATCTATCGTTTTTGATTGTAAAACTGATGTCTCTGAAAAGTCAAGCAGTTTCTCTCAGTTCCCAGAAACAAATGTAGTTTTTCTTTGCTTGTTTTTAATTCACTTTTACTGTTGCAGGAATAAACGTAAATGTTTTGAAGGCTTTCAACAGGGTGTTGGCCCCACAATGAACAATGGGAAAATATAATGCTATGCTGGGAATAAGAGAAAGTACAGTGCTCCCTTAGAAAGGATTCCTAGATGGACTGGGACAAAGGACAGGTAGCCTGTGCAGCTTGATGGCACTGGAGCTGAGAATCGCATGAGGACCCAGCAGCATTAATTACTTCAGCCATTACTAATCAGAAGGCATCATAAAACACGGTGCACAGCATATATATAAGGGATGGAAGTTACAAGGCTTTCAATTCTCTTGCTCAAATACTGTATCCAAACGCGCTGTACTTAGACAATCCTGTGGAATCTTCCTTGGTTGATAATAATTCAATATGCATGAGAAGGTTTTCTCTTAAATGGGGCATTTTCCTAGATACTTGGACATATGAGCATGGAAAGTGGATTGGCTAATGCATGTAAGACAGAGAGTTGGAAAAAGGTTGGCATTTTCAGGATGGTGACCTGTAACCAGTGGTGTGTCCCAACCTCCCCCAAGTAGAATTTCCCTCCGGGACACTCTGGTTAACTCCTCCTCCTCTCCACAGCCCCACAGCATCATCCCATGTGTTCAGAGAAGGTGTAACACTGGCCCATTTACTTCTCTCCTCCTCATTCTCCAAGGCCCGAGACACACCTTCCAGGTGAAGCAGTGATTAACCTGCACTTCACTCAATCTCATCTATTGTAGTCACTGCTCACACTTTAGTCTCTTCTACACTAGGGAGACGATACACAGTCTGGATGACCGCTTTGTGGAACACCTACATTCTTTCAGTAAAAATGACCCTGAGCTTCAAATTGTCTGCCATTTCAACACATCACCATGTTCCCCGGCCACCATCTCTGCTTCAGGCTTGCTGCAATACTTCAGCAAGGCTCAGTCAAGCTGGAAGAACAGCACCTCATTTTCTGGGACCCTGCACCCTTTAGGACTCAATATCAAGTTCAGTAATTTTAGAACCGTAACTTCTCATTCTATGTCCTTTACTCAAACCCAAACGCTGGGACCACAATTATTCAGATTATATATTAATGATTTGTATGAGGAAAGCAAGTGTATTATAGACAGATTTTCAGACATCACAAAAATAAATGGGAAGACAAGTGTGAGGAAAGCACAAAGAGTCTACACAGAGGTATAAGAGATAAAAGGTACTGCAGATGCTGGAGAATCCGAGATAACAAGCATGGGGCTGGATGAACACAGCAGGTCAAGCAGCATCATAGGAGCAGGAAAACTTGACGTTTCGGGCCTAAACCCTTCATCAGAAATGGGGGAGGGGAAGAGGGTTCTGAAATAAATAGGGAGAGAGGGGGAGGTGGATAGAGGATGGATAGAGGAGAGGATAGGTGGAGAGGAGGCAGTCAAGTCGAAGAGGCGGGGATGGAGCCTGTAAAGGTGAGTGTAGGTAAGGGGGTAGGGAGGAGATAGGAGATAGTCCAGGGAGGACGGACAGGTCAAGGGGGCGGGATGATGTTAGTAGATAGGAGATGGGGGTGTGGCTTGAGGTGAGAGGAAAAACAGGTTAGGGAGGTGGAGATGAGCTGGGCTGGTTTTGGGATGCGGTTGAGGGAGGGGAGATTTTGAAACTTGTGAAATCCACATTGATGCCTTTGGGCTGCAGGGTTCCCAGGCTGAATATGATTTGCTGTTCCTGCAGCCTTCGGGGTGGCATCACTGTGGCATTGCAGGAGGCCAAGGATGGACATGTCATCTGAGGAATGGGAGGGGGAGTTGAAATGGTTCGCGACTGGGAGGTGCAGTTGTTTGTTGCGAACTGAGCGCAGGTGTTCTGCAAAGCGGTCCTCAAGCCTCCGCTTGGTTTCCCCGATGTAGAGGAAGCCACAACGGGTACAGCGGATGCAGTATACCACATTGGCAGATGTGCAGGTGAACCTCTGCCTGATGTGGAAAGTCTTCTTGGAGCCTGGGATTGGGGTGAGGGAGGAGGTGTGGGGGCAGGTGTAGCACTTCCTGCGGTTACAAGGAAAAGTGTCGGGTGTGGTGGGGCTGGAGGGGAGTGTGGAGCGGACAAGGGAGTCGCGGAGGGAGTGGTCCCTCCAGAAGGCAGATAAGGGTGGGGAGGGAAAAATGTCTTTGGTGGTGGGGTCTGATTGCAGATGGCGGAAGTGTCGGAGGATGATGCGTTGGATCCGGAGGTTGGTGGGGTGGTATGTGAGGACGAGGGGGATTCTTTTTTGGTTATTGTTGTGGGGACGGGGCGTGAGAGATGTGTTCCTGGAAATGCGGGAGACACGGTCGAGGGCGTTCTCGACCACTGTGGGGGGGAAGTTGCGGTCCTTGAAGAATGAGGACATTTGAGATGTGCGGGATTGGAATGTCTCATCCTGGGAGCAGATGCGGCGGAGGCGAAGGAATTGGGAATAGGGGATGGCATTTTTGCAGGAGGGTGGGTGGGAGGAGGTGTATTCCAGGTAGCTGTGGGAGTCAGTGGGCTTGAAATGGACATCTGTCTCTAGGTGGTTGCCCGAGATGGAGACAGAGAGGTCCAGGAAGGAGAGAGAAGTGTTGGAGATGGTCCAGGTGAACTTCAGGTTGGGGTGGAAGGTGTTGGTGAATTGGATGAACTGTTCGAGCTCCTCGTGGGAGCACGAGGCGGCGCCGATGCAGTCATCAATGTAACGGAGGAAGAGGTGGGGTTTAGGGCCAGTGTAGGTACGTTTTTAAAAATGAGGTGTTGGGGACCTGGGAATTGGAAGTTCTGGAGGAGGTGGAGGGCGTGGGTGGTGTCACGGACGTAGGTAGGGAGTTCCTGGACCAAGGGGGTGACACAGAGGTATAGACAGGTTGTGAGTGCTCAAAAATCTTGGTAGATAGAATATAATGTTAGAAATGAGTGGATATGCACTTTGGCAGTAAAAATAGAAGAACTGGATTTTATTTAACTGAATATAAAATAAAGAACTGCAGACGCTGGAAATCTGAAACCAAAATAGAAATTTTGCAGAGAGACAGTAGATTTGGCAGCATTCGTGGAGACAAAAAAAAAGCAAGCTACCATTTCAACCCTACTTCAGAATTGACAGCAGCTAGAAAAAGGTATGCTGAGGACATTGGTGGTGGAAGAAGAAGTGAGCAGATAGGTGGAGATGAGCCAGAGAGAGATAATGACTGTTAGGCAGACAAAGGGATAGATGATCGTATGCCAGTTAGAAAGAAAAGCTGATAATGAGGACCACAAGTAGGTGAAAATGGGTTGGCTGTGCTTAAAATACCCCATGTGATGACAAGGCTTGAGGTCTGGGTTTGAGTAAAGGATGTAGAATGAGGATTTAAGGTTCTAAAATTATTTAACTTGATATTGAGTCCTAAAGGGTGCAGGGTCCCAGAGCAGAAAATGAGGTGCTGTTCTTCCAGCTTGACTGAGTCTTGCTGGAGTATTGCAGCAAACCTGGGGCAGAGATGGTGGCCAGGGAACATGGTAATGTGTTAAAGTAGCAGGCAACTTAAAGCTCAGGGTCATTTAACTGAAAGAATGTAGGTGTTCCACAAAGCGGTCACCCGGCCTGTGTATCGTCTCTCCAGTGTAGAAGACACTAAAGTGTGAGCAGCGAACACAATAGATGAGATTGAGTGAAGTGCAGGTAAATCACTGCTTCACCTGGAAGGTGTGTCTCGGGCCCTGGAGAGTGAGGAGGAAAGATGTAAATGGGCCAGTGTTACACCTTCTCTGAACACATGGGATGGTGCTGTGGGGCTGTGGAGAGGAGGAGGAGTTAACCAGAGTGTCCCAGAGGGAATGGTCCATGTGAAATTCTCCCGGGGGATGGGGTTGGCATTTGTATCTGGTGGTGGCATTCCACTGTAGATGGCAGAAATGACGGCTTATGATCCTTTGGATGTGGATGTTAGTGCGTTGGAAAATGAGGACGAGGAGATCCTATTAGTGTTGTAACGTGGGGAAGGGAGAAGAGATGAGGGCACAAGTGCTGGAAATGGGTTGAACACAGCTGAGGGCTCCATCAACTACAGTACTGGGGAATTTTCAGTTGAGAAAAATGGTGGGCATTTCTGAGGCCCCTTTTCAGGAGATGGCGTAGTCAGAACATATGTGACAGAGATGGAGAAACTGGAAGAATGGAATGTAGTCCTTATAGGAAGCAATGTAAGAGGAAGTGTAGTCCAGGTAACTGTGGGAGTCAGTAAGTTTGTTGTGGATATCAGTGGTCAGAGCTTCCCCAGAAATGGAAACAAAGTTGTTGAGGAAGGTAATTGAGGAATCAGAGATGGACCAGATGAAGGTGAAGACAGGATAGAAATTGAAAGTGAAATTGATAAATGTTTCCAATTCCATTTGGGAGAGGGAAGTAATGCCAATGATGTCATCAATATATTAGTTATGGGGATAGGCTCAAATAGAATTGAAACAAGGAACTTTCTACATATCTCACAAAGAGCCAGGCATAACTGGGGCCCATGCATCTACCCTTGGCCACACTTTTGATCTGAATGAAGTGAGAGGTGTTAAAGGAGAAGTTGTTCAAAATGTGGATGGACTTGGTCAGTCAAAGGAGGGCGGTGGTGGAGATGCACTGTTCAGACTTTCTTTTTAGGAAGAAGCAGGGAGGCCGAACACCATCTTGTTCGGGGATGGACATGTAAAGGGATTGTACATCCATGGTGAAGAGGAGGCAGCTAGTTCCTATGAACTGAAAATTCTGAATCTGATGTAAAGCATCAGAAGAATTGTGTTTGTAACTGGAAAGGGACTGGACAAGGGGAGAAAAAAACCGAGTAAAGGGAAGACGAGATAAGTTCCATGGGGCAGGAACAAACAGAAACGATGGGTATGCCGGCAGTCCTGTTTGTGGTATTGTCCGTTTATGTATTAAAAACACTTTACTCAAGTGTTGTTATTTGTGAAGTGAACTAAGGGGGGCAGATGTTGGACTGCAGTTTGATTTTATTAGCAAAATATTCCTTACTTTGTGAACATTTCACAAATTCCCAAAATATTTGCCCCCTATCTAGCTCTATCCACCTGAGAAAGGATATTTCTCGCAAGAATCCATGTGTTTGAGCTGGGCCACTGGAATCTCATTTTTCTCCGATGTAGGGCTGGCTCTCTTCCTGAAAGGTGGGTCTTACAGGTCATGGTGGATCTTCTCCTAGATCTTCTTGGGTTGCCATGCTGTCTTCTGCTGTGAGTTTCACTGGCGGGGTGGCTTCCAGCCAGGCGTTTTTATCCCCCTCACCCTGAACCTTCCGGAATGTTCTGTGGTCTTTGGTCAATGGGGTCATGAACTTGGCTCAAAGCATCCAATGGGGTCATGCCAACAACCTTCACTGTTGCCATACCAGGGAGGTATAAAATACCCATCTTCAGGCACTTGCTGGAAGGCAAGGTACCAGAGAGTCTGACAGATACTTCTCTAATACACAGCCCTCAGGCTGGTTGTAACTGCATCCCCCAAACCAATTAAACCTCTTTGACATTGGTTTTCACTGTCCTTTGTAGCCGATAGCTGCTGGCTGCTGTTCAGTTTGGTTAATTTTCTGTCTGGTCTGACTTCTCTGGCTGTGAGTCAATTTAGAACACCCAATTTTGGGCCCATAGACACTTGACCACAATCTCTTCTGTTAGTCCTTTAAAGTGTCTGGTGAAAATGGGATCACAGAATCAGAGACCATGCTCTCAAGCAGGCATGTATCAATAAAAACTGAAAGAACTGCAGATGCTATAAATCAGGAACAAAAACAGAAGTTGCTGAAAAAGTTCAGCTGGTCTGGCAGCATCTGTGAAGGAACGTCAGAGTTAATGTTTTGGGTCCAGAGACCCTTCAAGGGTCCAAAATGTTAACTCTGATTGTTCTTCGTAGATGCTGCCAGAACTGCTGAGCTTTTCCAGCAACTTCTGTTTTTGTTCATGTATCAAGTCTCAGATGGATAGCTTAAGTCGCTGAGAATCTGCATTCCCTATTGTAAATTAGGCAACAAAAGGTTTATGACAATATTCTTCTACGATGAGGCTGGATTAGTGGAACACTGGGGTTTGGGTGTAATGGAGGATATATGGGTGTATATGTATATGTGCCTGTCTGTATCTACGTATCTCATCCCCTGCCTAAGTGGGAAGACTCTGGCAGAATTTAGCTTGTAATTCAGCATTATTTTATTAGCAAAATATTCTTTATTAAAAACACCACATAAGCATTTCCTTCTCTTGAGTATTCTTGGATTGCTGCACAGTGTTCTTCCATGAGTCTTGCTGCAGGTATTCACTGAGGGGGTGGCTTCTAGATGTGTGTTTTTATCCCCTTTGCCCTGTACCTTCCAGAATTTTCTGTGGCCTTTGACTAATGGGGTCATGAGCTGCATTCAAAGCATCCAATGAGGTCGTGCAAGCATTCCTCACAGTTGCCATGCCAGTGAGGTGTAAAGTGCATGTCCTCACTGGAAGGAAGTGGCTGGAAGTAAAGGTGCCAGAAAGTCCGATTGATACTTTTCTAACATACAGCTATTGGGCTGGTTGTAATTGGTTCCCCCCAAACACTGGTTACCACTTTAAGCTTGGTTTCCATTGTTTTCTGTAGCCATTAGCTGCTTAGCTGCTGATCAATTTAGTTTGGTTAATTATCTGTCAGGCTGAGTTTCTCCGACCACGCTTCAATTTATAATTTCCCAACTGTGGGTCCATGGTTGCTTGACCACAGACGAATCTTGGAAGAAGGTAGAAGTAGGCTGTATGCGAATGGGTAATTGAGAGACTGGTGGCTATGAGGGAGGGGTGAAAGTGGCGATTGTGGACACAATTGACTGATATTCAACCATGGGTTCTGGGGTGGGGGTGTGCGGTGGTGAATAGGAGGGGGTGTCTTAGAGCTCTCACTCACCCTCTGCAATGTACAGGTCAGTATTCCAAATAACAAGAGTGCCAGCCCTGTCAGGACACTTGATTACAAAGTCAGATTTGGATCTGAGAGCACAGAGTGCAGTCAATTCAGAGGAAGATAGGTTCAACGGGGTGTGGGGAATACAAAAATTAAGGCGAGTGGTGTCATGTCCACTGTTCTCAATAAATAGGTTGATTGCAGGTAAAAGGTCAGAGGAAAGGGTCCAGTTGAAGGGGGTCTGTGGGACTGGGAGCGGACTCTTGTCTAAGGAAATGGGCACAGAGACGAAGGCAACGGAAGGAGAGTTTAACATCATTTTGTGACTGAAATTCATTGAGGTGGGGGTGCAGAGATAAAACTAAGACCTTTGCTAAGTATGGAATGTTCATCAGAGCAGAAGGTCAGAATGATCAATAAACACCTGACAGGAGGTGAGGTAAGGGGAAAGGATGGAGACAGAGGGAAAGGGACGAAAGGAAGGTTTCAGACAACATTGATAGTGCTAAGTTGCTGCATTTTGTGTTTGTTAGTGCCTGAAAGCAAGAGAAAACATTTTTATTCAGAATCTCAAACAAGCGGACATTTATATTCAGGAAGTCAAGTGAGCGGAGAATGAAGTGGGGGAGGGAGTGGGGTGTGAGAAGGACAGTTCTCAGATAACGTGAGGCAGTGCTGATGGAGAGATTGTGCACATGGCGATGCATGGCACTGAGTGTGGATCTCTGGATGCAGGAGGGCAGCTATCTGAGGAGCTTTGTTTCTCATGGAGCTACCTGTGATCCTGGGTGGATTTGAAACACTAAGAATGAAACTTCTGTTGGAATCCACGTGGGACAAGTCGGAGCTGGAAGCAGTCACTGGGGAACATAATGTGGCTGTGGAAGCGGGTTTTGGCAAAGACCTTGTCAAACAGGAGGAGCAAAAATAAAAGTCATGATGGTGAAGAAATAGCCATCAGGACTCAAGTTCAGTAATTTTGGATACTGAATACCTTCTTCTATGTTCTTTAACCTACATCCACACCCCAGAAACTGTCTTAACATAAGTTTCTTTCAGCATGGCCAATCCAGTTTCATCTACTTATGGTCTTTATCAGCTTTCCTTTCTCCCTGGCTTATTACCATTCATCTTTTGTCAATCTAACTGTCATTGCCTCTCTCTGAGCTCCATCTCACTTCTTCCCCAACTCCCTGCTTTCAGCACATATACCACATTTTCCTAGTTACTATCAGTTCTGTAGAAAGTCACTCGAGTCAAACATTAATTCTGCTTTTTCGCCCCAGATACTGACAGAGCTGCTGCATTTCTCTGTAACTATTAAATGGAGACAGACTGCAGAAAGTTACAGAACACAGGGATTTGGGAGTCCTCATCCATGAAAAGCTAATGTCCAATTTCAGTGGTAATTGGAAAGCAAATGGAATATTGGCCTTTATTTCAAAGGGACTGGAGCATAAAAGTAGGACGGTTTCACGAAAATCATACGAGGCACTAGTTGTGCAACAAAAAAAAAACAAAGACCTGTGGATGCTGGAAATCTGAAACAAAAACAGGATTTGCTGGAGAAACTCAACAGGTCTGGCAGCATCTGTGGAGATAAAGCAGAGTTAATATTTCAGCTCCAGTGTCTCTTCTCAGAAATAGTCAGACCACAACTGGAATACAGTGAACAGTTTTAAGCCCCTTATCTCGGGAAAATTGTACTGCCATTGAAGACAGTCCAGAGAAAGTTCATCAGGCTGATACCAGATATAGGATGACTATTTCATGAAGAGAGCTTGAGTAGATTAGGTCTGCACTAATTGGAGTTTAGAAGGATAAAAGGTAACTTTAATGAAACAAACACTATTCTTAGTGATCTTGACAGGGTAGATGCGAATGTTTTCTCCCCTTGTGGGAGAAGCTAGGAGCAGAGGGCATAATTTCTGAGTAAAGAGTCATAATTAAGACAGAGATGAGGAAGAATTTCTTCTCTCAGAGAGTAACGAATCTGTGGAATTCTTTGCCAAAAAAGGCTGTTGAGGCTAAAGTAAGTATATGCAAGGCTGGAGATGGACAGATTTTTAATCAGGAAGGGAATTAAGGGTTATGGAAAAAAAGGCAGGAAGATAGAGTTAACGATGATCAGATTAGCCAGATTGAAAGATAGAGCAGACTCGATAGGCCTAATGGCCTACATCTGCTTCTGTGTCATATGTGGTCATGGAGCAGAACCACAAGATTTTCTTTTGTTAACCACGTTTACCAATCTTGTAACTGCTATATTATCCCTTAAAATGTTATTCCAGCAAAACCCAGCATTCATTTGACTACTAACTCAGAGCTAGCAGGGGAAGTTGGCTTCAGTCATTGCTGGGTAAGCATGGCAGAGGCTATAAATGTGAGTGGAGGCAAATCCATCAGTATGGAGAGTGTAGTGTGTCTCTGATGCTTGGCCCTTAGCTCACCCACTTGTCATGCTTTGCACACTTTCCATCACTCTACCTGTTAAATCCTACTGTTGAAGTAATTAAAAAACAACCTCAATCATCACTTCTACGTTGAGGTAGCAGATTGGAGTTTGCATGTTTGCTTGTGCTAAATGTTTAAAACAAAATTGGTGTTAGAAATGCTGTCAATTTGTGATCAACGGTAATTCATCAGTCTGAAACTTTACAAAACTAGTGATCCAGATGTGTTAAGCATTATAAAAGAGGGAGGGCAGTTATATACAAAAGATTTAGATTATTGTGAAAATATTAAACCGTGTGACAACAATTAAGGTCAAAATTGGATGTGTAATCAAGACTCAGCGACACACAAACTTTTGTGCTCCAGATTTATATAAAATGATAGATGTTTTGAGCTATAAGGAGATGCTGAATAGGCTGGGGCTATTTTCCCTGGAGCATTGGAGTCTGAGGTGTGACTTTATCAAGGGGGCTAGATAGGGTGAATAGCCGTGGTCTTTTTTCCAGGGTAGGGGAGTCCAAAACTAGACGGCATAGGTTTAGTTGAGAGGGAAGTGATTTAAAAAGGACCTAAGGATGATTTTTTTCACGCAGACGGTGGTACATGGATAGAATGAGCTGCTAGAGGAAGTGGTGGGTGCATGAATAGGAAGGTTTAGAGCAATATGGGCCAAATGCTGGCAAATGGGACTAGATTAATTTTAGATATCTGCTCAGCATGGAAGAGTTGGACTGAAGGATTTGTTCCTGTGTTGTACAACTCTATGACTTCATGATTCCATGTGCAGAATCAAGTATTAAATGGCCTGAAGGCTGGCTGCACAATGTAAAAGAGTTTCCAACTTCATGCAAAGCTACCATCAACTAAACTGTACGTTCACCTCTTAACAGTCAGTGACAATTTGGATGGAACAAGTGCTGGAACAGATTGGGAAAGACTGGCTGAGCTGGATTGACAATGAATTATGGTGCAAAGTTATGGTATATCTGTCAGGGTAAATACCACAGTGCAGTCCCAAGGTCCTGGACACAGTACAAGCTACATTCATGAGTGGACAAAATCAACAAATTCATCTTCAAATGTCAGATTCTTAAAAGCCTCACACTGTTCTATCCACCATACCCCCTTTTTCTCACCTACTGATAGCCTCTATTTTAAAAGCCACATTGTTAATGTTCATGGCTTCGCTTCACTCTCTTCAAACTGATCCTAGCCTCAAATTCACATCTCCCAGGTGCACATGAAAGCCACAACACAAATAAATTGGACTACATTTGGAAGAATAAGGTTCATGATGTTATGAGAATTTACGCGCTGACCTTTTAAGTGGGCAGCCTACTTGACAGATTGAAGGATTTTTGACTTACTCAAGCTGAAATATATGAGCATGGGGAGATGCATTGGGTGAATGAGAAACGTGATGGGGAGAGGAGGGTGGGAATCAGGAAATTCAAATCACAGAACAAGAGTGTGGTATGGCAGTGATGATCTGGAGGCTCTGATAGTTAATGTTGTGGTTTGATGATGGTCTAAGAGGGAATGCAATTGCTTGGGAGTGGGACAAATCGTGGTTGAGTAACTGAGGCTGTGCAATATTTGTCAGACCGTACATAGTGGCTAGTGGGGGCAGATGCCAGGTGGAAGACTCTGATAGTGGTTGAGGGACTGAGGTGAGGGAGCAACAGATTGCAGGGCTGAGGAGTGGCTCACCTGCTAATTTCTTAAGTTTAGATGAAGTACTGCTGTTTCTGCTGACCTGCAAGCAACACTTTCACAATGCTTGTCTCATGAATTTAACCCTTCTCTTAACAGTTGAATCTTCTAAAGCCCAGGCAAGACAGAAGAAATAGAAGAAGCAATGAAAACGTAGGGATGTTGCCTTACTGCAATGACCATTCGATTTCCTCTTTCATTTGTCCGAATCTCACAATAATGAGCTGCCAAATAATCCTAAACCGATTACTGTGGGCCATTTAGTTAAAACCTTTACTAATATTTCTCCTCTTTGCCTATGTGGAAGTAGAGAAGTGAAGTTAAAGCTTATACCATGAGAAATAACACCTAAACTGTTGTGGCAGCAGTCACTTTAACACTCAAAGCATCCCACTAAGACAATCTTGTAAAATTTGTTACTGGAACCTGCCTTGGGAAAGATTGCTGTTACTTAGATTTCTGAGGCGTACAGCCTTCATGATTGATTTAGTTTGTGTCTGACCTTTCAAATGTGAAGGATCACATATTAAAATCCAGGCTACTCTGTTGCCATTCTCCAGATATAAATTAGACAATTTTGTTTCAATTTAGGCAGTTGGCAGCTTGAGAATTCCACTGAAATCACAGTCTCATCAGCAAGAATAAAACAGCTTGAAAATCTCAGAAAAAGTGCTAGGAGACAATTTTGAAAACAATCATCAAAATTGGTATTCTCAAAAGACAGAGAAATGCTATGTGCATTTGAAAATCCACTTGAAAAGATTGTCTTGGTTCTTAAAGTTGTGCTCCTTTTTAGCTATCTGAAATAGATAAAAAGACTCTACTCGCTCTCAATATATCTTTCATATTTTCAATAATTTTAATTATTCTTTAATTTAATATTTGAAATCATGTATGTTGCCTCATCGTTTTAAAGACTGAACTGAAAGCCTGTGGCGTTATGAATTCATTGTCTAAATCCAGAGGCAAATGGATTTTTCATGTTTGTTTATACAGGAGTTTATCTAAAATCTCAAGGCAGGTGTAGTCAGGTGACCCATGATCCTCAGGACTGTTACAGAAATATTGATATTATTTCATGAGCATGGACAAAAACTCAAAATTTGGAAGCCGATTTCAAACCGATCCCAACCCTGCAATTTGCAAACCGCAGAGCTGGAACAAACAGTATTCATGCAGCCAGAACTCGGACAATCAACTTCATTAAATCATCCTGTCCCTGGCTGATGATAATATTGGACACAGGCCACAGAATCTTCATGAAGGACACAAAGAGGGAGATAAAAGAGCCAACCTGGAACCCCAGTTCACTCTGCTGTTTGTACATTCTTCAATGTATCTTCAGACTGACAGCTTCTGTGCGACAACTCAAAGAACAGAACCAGCCCTAGATGAGAGGGGAAGATAAAATCAATGACTACAGAACCTGAAACATCAGCTAACTCTCAAAGACTGAGGAACAGCTTGTCCCAGCCTTATTGAATGGATATTATCAGTCCTTTCAGACAAACAGTTCAAATATAGTGGTGGGATGGAGCGAATCATCAGCAGTGTAAGTCAGAAGTGCATAGCTAGTATAGATATGAGACTGTTTACTTAGAGATCTAAGACTCTTTACTGAAGAGTGCTGTGAAGAGATTGATAGGATATGATAGGGTTTAATTAATGCTTAATATCAGAGATTGATAAATATTGTTTTTACTTAGTAAAGTTTTTAATAAGGTTGCGTTGGACCTTCCCTAACTGTTGTCCCCTTTTATCTATCTCATCACATAATGTATCTGAATTAAAAAGGGTGACTGAAAACTGGTCAAGCATTGTCTGGGTACATGTATCCACCTTTCACATTACAACACAAGAATTAATGTTCTCAAATCTTTAACCTGAGCAACCTGTGGGAACAAGGATCATGGAGACAAAATATTTCTGAGTAGGGACATTTTCTTCAAAAAATCTTTTAGGGGAAATGGACTTTATTGGCTGCGCCAACATGTATTTCCAGTCTAGTTCCCATTCAGAAGATGGTGGTGAAATGCTGCCTTAAACCATTGCAGTTCATTTGGTATAGATTCATACTAAGTGCTGACAGGGAGGGGTTCCAGGATTCAGTGACACTGAAAGAATGGTGATATATTTGCAAGTCTGGACAGTGAGTGGCCTGGAGAGGAAATTGCAGGTGGTGGTGTTCCCATCTATCTGCTGCTCTTGACTTTCTAGATAGTAGTGGTCAGGGGTTTGGAAGGTGCTGTCTAAGGTACCTTGGTGAGTTCCTGAATTGCATCCTGTAGTTGGAGGGGGAGGAGGAGTGGTATTCCATCACACTTCTGACTTGCGCTTTGAGGATAGTCATGATTTGAAGGTGCTGATGTTGGACTGGGGTGGACAAAGTAAGAAGTCACACAACACCAGGTTATATTCCAACAGGTTTATTTGAAGTCAGAAGCTTTCGGAGCATAGCCCCTTCATCAGGTGATGTCACTTCACTGGACTAAGGAGCAGTGTTCCGCGTCTGTGTGGATTTCCTTCGGTTGCTCTGGTTTCCTTTCCAGTCCAAAGTTGTGCAGGTTAGGTGGATTGGCCAAGCTAAATTGCCCATAGTATCTAGGGATGTGCAGGCTAAGTGGATTAGCCGTGGGAAATGCAGGGTTACGGGGATTATGTGGGTCTGGGTTGGATGCCTTGTTGATGTGGACTAGACGGGCCAAAAGACCTGCTTCTTCAATGTAGGGATTCTATGATTTGAGCCTCTTAATATTTTACATTTTTATTCTATTCAAGTTGAGTTCATTTACCATTCTGCAAACTAATTAGTAAATCTTAATATTCTTGTAATTGAACGAAGCTTTCCTGCTTTAGGAAGGATGTTGTGGAACTTGAAAAGGTTCAGAAAAGATTTACGAGGATGTTGCCAGGGTTGAAAGGGTTGAGCTACAGGGACAGGCTGTATGGACTGGAACTATTTTCCCCGGAACATCGGAGGCTGAGGGGTGAACTTACAGAGGTTTATAAAATCATGATGGGCATGCATAGGGTAAAGAAACAAGGTCTTTCCCCTGAGATGGGGAGTCCAAAACCGGAGGGCATAGATTTAAGGTGAGAGAGGCAAGATTTAAAAGGGACCCAAGGGAAACTTTTTTCACACAGAGGGCGGTGCATGAATGGAATGAGCTGCCAGAAGAAGTGGTGGAGACTGGTACAATTACATTTAAAAGGCATCTGATGGATATGTTAATAGGAAGGGTTTAGAGGGATATGGGCCAAATGCTAGCAAATGGGACGAATGGGACTAGATTAATGTAGGATATCTGGTCGGCAAGGACAAGTTGGACTGAAGGGTCTGTTTCCGTGCTATATATCTTTATGTCTTTATGACTCTATACACATACAGTGTACAGTGTGAGAGTGAATATAGAAAGCAAGAAAGCCATTGAGCCAAAGGAAATTGGAAAGCTTGATGGAGAATAATGAATGACCAGGTCAAGAGGTCACCCAAATTATGATAAGGGAGCATTGGTAAAAGATGGCACACTAAAGTCAGTCGGTTTACACATTTTCCTAGAATGGAAAACAAAACATACAAAATAGAATGAAAACCAAGAGATGGGAATTGTGGTAGACATCCAAACACTTTGGTGTAGCAGACATTGATTGTCTGTTATAGCCAAAGTCTTAGATGCATAGAGATGCACACCATTGAAACAGATACTTTGGTCCAATCCGTCCATGCCGACCAGACATCCTAAATTAATGTAGCCCCATTTGACCCTTATCCCTCTAAAAGGTGGTGCGGTAAATAGAACAGTGTGTGTTGCTTTTAAGAATCTGGCATTTGAAGATGAATTTATTGATTTTGACCGCTCAAGTGAGGTCATTGATGAATTTTGTACTGTGTCCAGCATCTTGGGGCTGCACTATGTTATTCAACCTGACAGATATCTTCAACAGATAGGATCCCCCTAGTCCCTGCCTACCATCCCACCAGCATCCACATCCAGAAGATCATCAGTCACCATTTCTGCGATTTCCAGTGAAATGCCACCACCAGACTCATATTCCCCTCTCCTCCCTTGTCAGCCTTCTGCAGGGACTGTTTCCTCCGGGACACCTTGGTCCACTCTTATTTCACTCCCAGCATCCCCCCAACAGACTCATGGCACCTTCTACTGCAACCGCAGAAGGTGTAATACCTGTCTGTTTACTTCCTCCCTCCTCGGTATCAAAGGGCCCAAACACAAGTTCCAGGTGAAGCAGGGCTTTACCTGCACTTCGCACAATCCAGTTTACTACATTCACTGCTCAAAATGTGGTGTCCTCTTCATTGGGGAAATTAGGCACAGACTCAGTGAACTCTTTGCGAAACACTTGCGTTCTGTCCACAAAAAAGACTATGAACTTCCAGCTGCCTACCACTTTAACACACCACTGTGCTCCTTGGACAATATTTCTGTCTCAGGCTTGCTGCAGTGCTCCAGCAAAGCTGGAAGAACAGCACCTCATTTTCCACCCTGCAAACTTCCAGACTCAGTATTGAGTTCAATAGCTTTAGGGTTTGAGCTCTCCCATGTCCTTACCTCAACCCTCACAACCAGGCCTTGTTATCAAAGTACCTGCTATTACACACCACCCATTGTTAGCCACCTAACACTCCCAATTAACAGCTATTCACCGTCCTAGTCAGATCATTATCCATTCCTTTGTCTAACTGCTGTTCTCTCTCTTTGGGCTGTATCCCCACCTATCATTAACTCCTGACCCTCTCCCACCACCCTATCTTCTGCATTTTAACAGACATTTTCCTAGCTACCATCCATTCTGGGGAAGGGTCACTTGACCCAAAACATTAATTCTGATCTCTCTGCACTGATGCTGCCTTACCTGCTGAGCTTTTCCAGCAATCTCTAATTTTGAGTCCGATTTACAGCATCCACAGATCTTTCGGTTTTTAGATATCGTCTACAATTGTCTTCTGAGAGTTTATCTAGAGTAACTTTTCCTTACTGCCAACCAGTTGAGGACATCTCCCCTCCTTCCACCAAGTCCTCTGGGGCTGTACCAGAAACTCTTGAGGTTTGTTTTCTCACTGTTGCGGACTAATTTGTTCTCATTCCAGTTCAGCCAGTCTCGCCCAAACTGTTCCAGCACTTGCTCCATCCAGTATGTTACTGACTGTTAAGAGGTGAATGCAGAATTTGATTGACTGCAACCTTGTATAAAGTTGGAAACTCTTTTACTTTGTGCAGCCAGCTATCAAAGCTTTTAACGTTTGACTCTGCACCTAGAGTCATAGAGATGTACACCTCAGAAACAGACCCTTTGATCCAACTCATCCATGCTGACCACATATCCTAAATTAATCTGGGCCCATTTGCCAGTATTTGGCACATATTCCTCTAAACTCTTCCTATTCATGTACCATTCAGATGCCTTTTAAACATTGTAATTGTACTAGCCACCGTCAATTTTTCTGGCAGCTCATTCCATAGATACATCAACCTCTGCGTGAAAAAAATACCACTTCGGTCCCTTTTAAATCTTACCTTTATCACCTTAAACCTATGCCCTCTAGTTTTGGATTCCTTACCCTGGGGAAAAGAACCTTGACTATTTCATGTCCATCATCATTTTACAAATTTCTATAAGATCACCCCTCAGCCTCCAACACTCCAGGGAAAATAGTTTATTCAGCCTCTCCCTGTAGCTCAAACCCTCCAACCCTTACAAAGCAATATCCTTGTAAATCTTTTCTGAACCCTTTCAAGTTTCACAACATTGTTCTTATAGCAGGGAGACTAGAATTGAACACAGTATTACAAAAGTGGCCTAACCAATGTCTTGTACAGCCACAACATGATCTCCCAACTCCTATATTCAAATCAGTGACCAATAAAGGCAAGCAAACCGAATACCTTGTCTACCTGCAACTCCATTTTCAAGGAACTATGAACCTGCACCCCGAGGTCTCTCTACTCAGCAATACTTCCCAAGATCTTACCGTTAAGTGTATAAATCCTGTCCTGATTAGCCATACCACAATGCAGTATCTCACATTTATCTAAATTAAACTCCATCCGCCACTCCTTGGCCATTTGCCCATCTGGTCAAGGTCCCGTTGTACTCTGAGATTACCTTCTTTGCTGTCCACTACACCACAAATTTTGGTGTCATCTGCAACTCATTAACTTAACCCCCTATATTCACATCCAAATAATTTATAAAAGTGACAAAAAGCAGTGGACCCAGCACTGATCCTTGTGGTACACCACTAGTCACAGTTCTCCACTCTAAAAAGCAACACTCCACCACCACCTTCCATCTCCTACCTTCAAAGCAGTTATGTATCCAATGGGAAGTTCTTCCTGTATGCCATGTAATTCAGCCTTAGTAACCTGTCTACCATTCAGAACCTTGTCGAATGCCTTGCTGAAGTCCATATAGACAATGTCCACCACTCTGCCTTCACCAATCTTCTTCATCCCTTCTCTTCAAAAACCTCGATCAAGTTAGTGAGACACGATTTCCCATGTAGAAAGCCATGTTGACTATACCTAATCAGTCCTTGCCTTTCTAAATACATGTAAATACTATCCCTCAGAAACACCTCCAATGCCAGGCTCACTGACTTTTCCTTACCACCTTTCTTAAATATATAGCCAAATCCAGTCATATAAGAGTGGTACATTTTCTCTCAAAGATTCCCAAGCCGCTCAAGACACATCTGACTGCATGGATGACCTAGAGGGCTGGAGCTGGTCACTCATTGCCTGGGTGATGGATTGATTTTATTTTCTGAGGGTCCATCTGCAAGTAAAGCCCAGACAGCCTGAATATGTCATTCCAGATCTGGAAGCTTGTTGTACTTTTGTCATTCAATGTAATGTTGTAGAACAGTTTAACAAAAATAACCCACTGTCATGAGTCAATATACGTTTGTTCAGTCATGTATAAAGTTGGCTCACATTTCAATCTGAGCAGAGTTTTAATTGTTAGGTCATCATCCCTTTGTGGTGACAAAGACCATGAGTCAGATTGTTTCAACATTCTCATGTTATGCTCAAATTATAAGTACACTCGAGAAATCCTGACTTGCTCACCTCCATTATCAGAACACTTGAGTACAATTAAGTGTAATTTTATGCAGCAGAAGCAAATAAACACCCAGGCAAAATAACTCAAATTTTTACCAAACAAATCTCAAATTTTACTGAAAGTAATTTAAGTGTTGGAAGAAGAAGAAACTACAAGTGTTACTAAACTAACGAGAAAAGGCAGATGGAAATGGAACTGGGCTAATGCAAACTATATGGCAAATAATAAGTGGCCTGTAAGGTATGCAGTAAGTCAGTGACTGGACATCAATATTATCATAGAGATGATGCAGAATGATTCAATGGGTGGGCATATATTGTCTGGAAGAATCTGTCTCAGGATTAAAGGACGTAGTATGGTCATATGCGCTCCAGCACAACTAATAAGGGATAAGAAGGTAAACGGCAGACACAGAATTTTTTCTTAGTTGTTCAGTGCTGCGAAGTCCACAATTTATTGCCATTCCTAGTTACCCTTAAGAAGATGGGAATGAGTTGCTGCCTTCAACAACTCAATGGAGTAGAGGCACCCACAGTGCTGTTAAGTTGGAAGTTCAAGATTTGAAATAAGCACAATGAAGTCACAGCAACGTAGTTCCCATACAATGCGTGTGGTTTAAATAGTATCATGCAGGTGATGGAGTTCCTCTGCATCAGTTGCCCTTATTCTTCTGTTGCTGTTGAAGAGGTCGAGCAAGTTACGGCACATTATGTAGATGGTACACATTGCTGCTACTGCATTGCCAGTGATGGGGGGAGCGGATGGTTAAGGCAGTGAAGATTTTTTTGTCCTGGATGCTAATGAGCTTTAGTCATCCAGTGGTGATTATTCCTTCACTCTCCAGACATGTGTCTCTGTAGATGGTAAACAGACTTTAGGAGTCCAGGAAAGCTGCCCATTCATGTCATTGGCCTGTTTTCCCAGCTTTTCTGGATGTTTTGAATATTGATTAAGATTGTCCAGTTCAGTTTCTGGTCAACAACGAGAATGTTGATAATTGAAGGTTCGGTGATGTTAATGCCAAGGAGCGATGGTGAGGTTCTTTCTTGCTAAAGATGGCCATTGTCTAGCATTTGAGTAATATGAATGTTCCTTGCCACAAATCACCTAGGCCTTGCTGCGTTTCGACACAAACTATTTTACTACTTGAGGAATCATGAATGGTGCTGTACATTGTGTAACCATAGATTCCCCACCTCCCTCCGACCATACCCAATATCTGAAGAAGGCCCGAAACATCAGCCTTCCTGCTCCTCTGATGCTGCTTGGCCTGCTGTGTTCATCCAGCTCTACACTTTGTTATCTCATGAGATCCTAGCTAACTTCCAGGAGGACATTAAAATTCTACCTTACATATTTATTAGCATTAAGTTGTCTTCCACACTGGATAATGCAGGCACTTTGTGCCTTTTTAATGAGCTTATTTTATTTTTAGACACAGATCTATGGCTAGCTGTGTACCTGTTCTGGACTTAGTTTCTACGAGAAAAAAACAATATCTAAAATAAAAGACACATTCCTGTAAATGCAATGTCTGTGTTCCACCAAGTCTATAAAGAATACAAGAATAGCTAATAACTGCCTCTGTAACCTATATAAGGAGTAAGAGATAACAAGGTGGAGCTGGATGAACACAGCAGGCCAAGCAGCATCATAGGATCAGGAAAGCTAGACCTTTCATCAGAAATGTGGGAGGGGAAGAGAGTTCTGAAATAAAGAGGGAGAGAGGGGGAGGCGGATAGAAGATGGATAGAGGAGAAGATAGGTGGAGAGGAGACAGACAAGTCAAAGAGGCGGGGATGGAACCAGTAAAGGTGAGTGTAGGTGGGGAGGTAGGGAGGAGATAGGTCAGCCCAGGGAGGACGGACAGGTCAAAGAGCCGGGATGTGGTTAGTAGGTAGGAAATGGGGGTGCAGCTTGAGGTGGGAGGAGGGGATAGGTGATTGGAAGAACAGGTTAGGGAGGCGGGGACGAGCTGTGCTGGTTTTGGGATGCGGTAGGGGGAGGGGAGATTTTGAAGCTTGTGAAATCCACGTTGATACCATTGGGCTACAGGGTTCCCAAGCTGAATATGAGTTGCTGTTCCTGCAGCCTTCGGGTGGCATCACTGTGGCACTACAGGAGGCCCAGGATGGACATGTCGTCTGAGGAATGGGAGGGGGAGTTGAAATGGTTCGCGACATAAGGAGTAAGCTTTTTTTTAAGTGATGAATATGTAGGTCTAAATTGTTTCCAGGATGTGGGTGATTTATCTCAAGTTCTTGAAATGTTAGACAATTTTTAAAAATATTTTATTAGTATGGGACTGGAGTCACATCTAGTCTTGTCTAAATAGCTGGAGGCTGGCTTCTCTAATGGATGTTAGTTTGGGGATTCTACAGACTGATCATTAAGTTTCAGCTTTAATTCTACCATTGTTGAAATGAGCTTCTGATAGTGTTGGATGACAGAAATGCCACGTCTCCTTTACACTTCCACATGCCTCACAGAACACTTTGACGAGGAGTGTTTACATAAAGGGTATGCGCCTGGCCCTAAGGTAATTCGAATTCTACAGACTCACATGGAGAATGTTACCAGCTTTATAATCAGCCCAGTGTTCATCGGTTCATTAGCTTTGTTAGCTTAATGATATGTAAGCAATTTGACAATTTTCAGGCGATGCACTAAATCACCAGGGGTTACATACTGCCCACTGGGCAATAAATTGGCAATTACAAAATTAATGAATTAAGAATAAACAAAGTAATCTCAGGCCCTTGCTGCTGTTGGTCTGGCCGCATGTGGCAATGCCTTTCTGATTACCCACAAGGAGGATAAGACACTAAAACAACGAGTTTATCCTCTCCTCCATTAGTTAGAATTAGTGTGGGTCGAAACTGAGAGTGACAAGGCAAGGTTTTTGTTGAATTCTCAACTCATTTGTGTTCTCCATGACACGCCCAAATATTTATTTAGAGATAAAAGGTACTGCAGATGCTGGAGAATCCAAGATAACAAGCATGTGGCTGGATGAACACAGCAGGTCAAGCAGCATCATAGGAGCAGGAAAACTTGACGTTTCGGGCCTAAACCCTTCATCAGAAATGGGGGAGGGGAAGAGGGTTCTGAAATAAATAGGGAGAGAGGGGGAGGTGGATAGAGGATGGATAGAGGAGAAGATAGGTGGAGAGGAGGCAGTCAAGTCGAAGAGGCGGGGATGGAGCCAGTAAAGGTGAGTGTAGGTAGGGGGGTAGGGAGGAGATAGGTCAGTCCAAGGAGGACGGACAGGTCAAGGGGGCGGGATGATGTTAGTAGATAGCAGATGGGGGTGTGGCTTGAGGTGAGAGGAAAAACAGGTTAGGGAGGTGGAGATGAGCTGGGCTGGTTTTGGGATGCGGTTGGGGGAGGGGAGATTTTGAAGCTTGTGAAATCCACATTGATGCCATTGGGCTGCAGGGTTCCCAGGCTGAATATGATTTGCTGTTCCTGCAGCCTTCGGGTGGCATCACTGTGGCATTGCAGGAGGCCAAGGATGGACATGTCATCTGAGGAATGGGAGGGGGAGTTGAAATGGTTCGCGCCTGATGTGGAAAGTCTTCTTGGGGCCTGGGATTGGGGTGAGGGAGGAGGTGTGGGGGCAGGTGTAACACTTCCTGCGGTTACAAGGAAAAGTGCCGGGTGTGGTGGGGCTGGAACTTCCCCCCCACAGTGGTCGAGAACGCCCTCGACCGTGTCTCCCGCATTTCCAGGAACACATCCCTCACGCCCCGTCCCCGCAACAATAACCAAAAAAGAATCCCCCTCATCCTCACATACCACCCCACCAACCTCCGGATCCAACACATCATCCTCCGACACTTCCGCCATCTGCAATCAGACCCCACCACCAAAGACATTTTTCCCTCCCCACCCTTATCTGCCTTCCGGAGGGACCACTCCCTCCGCGACTCCCTTGTCCGCTCCACACTCCCCTCCAGCCCCACCACACCCGGCACTTTTCCTTGTAACCGCAGGAAGTGCTACACCTGCCCCCACACCTCCTCCCTCACCCCAATCCCAGGC
>JAHRHZ010000024.1:27998631-28030583 GCA_024137785.1 Ginglymostoma cirratum
CACACCCGAAACGTCAGCTTTCCTGCTCCTCTGATGCTGCTTGGCCTGCTGTGTTCATCCAGCTCGACACCTTGTTATCTCAGATTCTCCAGTATCGGCAGTTCCTACTATTTCTTAATTATTCTAACCGCATTTTCTAGCACTTGGGCCATAACCTCATATGCCTTGGCTTCACAAGTGCACATCTAAATACTCCTTAAATGTGTTTCTGCCTGTACTACCTTTAATAGCAGTGAGTTCCAGATTCTCACCATCCACTGGGTGAAAAAGTTTTTCTCCATATCTCTTCTAAACCTTATGCTCCTTACCTTAAATCTATGTCCCCAGTCATTGATCATCCAACAAGGAGAAATACTTTTTCCTATCTACCCTATCTATGTCCCTCATAATTTTATACATCTCAATTATGTTCCCTCTCAATCTCCTCTGTTCTAAGGAAAACAACTGCACACTGTCCAAGAGATAGCAAGAACTGCTGATGCTGGAGTCAGAGATAACACAGTTTGGAGCTGGAGGAACACAGCAGGCCAGGCAGCATCAAAACAGCAGGAAAGTTGACTTTTTAGATCAGGACCCTTCTTCAGAATTTTCTTCTCTCTGAAGAAGGGTCCAGACGCAAAACATCAACTTTTCTGCTCCTCTTATCCTGCATGGCCTGCTGTACACCTCCAGTTCTATAATGTGTTGTGTCTGCAGTCTGTCCAATTTCTCTTCATAACTGAAACTCTCCAACCCAGGCAACATCTTGGTAAACCCCCTCAGCACCCTCTCCAGTGCCATCACATCTCTTCAATAATGTGGATTCCAGAAGTGCTCACAATAGTCTAGCTGTGGCCTAACTAACATTTCATACAGTTCCAGTAAAACCTTCCTGCTCTTAAACTCTATACCACAGCTAATAAAGGCAAGAATCCCATATGCCCTGTTAACCATTTTATCCACCTATCTTGATGCCTCAAATGACCAGTTTACATGCACACCAAGATCCCACAGATCCTTGGTGCTTCCCAGGATCTTAGTGCTCATCATATATTCGCTTGCCTTGTTTATACGGCAGTGGGGGAGAGAAATTTCAATCTTAGGCTCACAGTGATCCAAATAGCATGTGGTCCACCAGCCAAAGTTACAACTGGCAAGAATTCAGCTCATATTTAAATCAGGAACTGTCCAACTATTTCTATGGATACTTGAATTGACAGAGATAATTTCCATGGGTTTGTAGTGGGTTTGTGACTTGCTGACCCCATACCATTGCACTTCCGTGGCCCCACTCTCAAATAATTTTGATTCTCACCCTCCGTGACATTATGCCTGCAGATTTCTGGTCAGAATTAAAGTAGACTCAACATAAAAAAAAATAACAAAATGCAGGAGAAACTCAGTCAGTCTTTCATCATCTGTGGACAGAAAAAAATAGTTAATGTTTGAGTCTGATATGACTCTTTGGGAGAAATAGGAGTATGAGTACATTATTGATCCCTGGATCTTTCCAATTGCAAGATAATAGCTGATCTCACCAGGCCTTAACTGCACTTTCCTGACTGCCCCTCATAAGCCTTGACTCTTGCATCAATCAAAAATCTGTCTTATTGAATTTATTTGATGATTCAGCGTCCACTTTTCGCTGGGATAGAGGATTCCAAATACTAATGACCCATACAGAAATGAATTTCCCCTGATCTTATTCTTATATGGGAGTAAATCGGACTTCTTGCTCAGCACTTGAGTGCAAAAGAAGTCTTTTTGCATCCTGAGCAGACAAAGCTTCCTTCATGTCACATTTCCCTAGAATTCCTAGCTGGCCCTTTCCAAAATACTGAGTAGCATCAGAATTTAGGAGGTTCTACTTGGGCTGAAACATCTCAGATATAAGTCAAATTACAGAAGAGGGCCATTTTGTAAAATATTTCAGATCCTAGGACCGCACATTCCCAATTAGCTCGCTGAGGTTTCATTTTCAATCACAGCCATTTAGCATCTGTCTGAGTTTCAACCAAATTAATATAAAGTCAGAAGTCACATGAAACCAGGTTATAGTCCAACAGGTTTATTTGAAATCAGAAACTTTTGGAGCGTAGCCCTTTAATCAGGTGAAGATTAGCTACAGCGCAGCAGGGGATCTTCAGACCAACGTGCCTACATCAGCTCTCCAAGTAAACAGTTTGTTTAAGGACATCATGCCACTTTCACCTTGTAACCCTGATTATTCTTGCTTTTTAGATAACAGTCTAAACCCCCTTTTGAGTGCTTTGATTCACCCTGCTCTACCACATTCTTAAGCAATACATTAGTGGCTCATTGCGTGAAAAAGTTTCTCCCCAACTCACTTTGGCTTTTTCTACTAATTACTGTTAATATGTCCCCTCTTACGCTTGATCTTTTCACAAGTATGAAAACCTTCTCCCTTTCTAGTCTGCCCAGACCCCTAATGGTTTTGAACACTTCAATAAAATCTTAAAGAATCAGAAAGATGATTGTTTTAGACTATTGATGATATTATATTTGTGAATAATATTTGCAACTGGCTTTTCAAGATTACTGAGCTTATTGTACAGCACTTTCAAGTGTAAATGTATTGTGTGGTCACTCAGTGGTTAGATACTTGTGCATCATCATCCATTGACCTCCCTTTCTCAGGCAAACCAGGAGGGAATTTCCTGCCTGCTGTGGTTGACAGGGTCCTCATTTACATCTGACCTAACACCCGTGTTTCCTCCCTTGGCCCTTCCCATCACTCACAACAGTGTGAGCGAGTCCGCCTTGTTCTCACGTTTCAGCCCACCAGCCTCTGCATTCAATGGATCAGTCTCTGCCATTTCTGACAACCCCCAGTAGAATGCCACCACCAAACACATCTTCCCCTCACTCCCCTGTCTGCATTTCGCAGGGATCATTCCCTCTAGGACAACTTAGTCCATTTCTCGACCACCAACACCACCCCTCCTGCCCATGGCACCTTCCTGTGCAACCACAGAAGGTGTAACACCTGCCCCTTCACCTCCTTCCTGCTCACCATCCAAGGGCCCAAACACTCTTTCCAGGTGAAGAAGCATTTCACCTGTACATCCTCCAACCTTGAGGATTGTATTCGCTGCACCCAGTGTGACTTACTCTACAATGCAGAAACCAAACACAAACTGGGTGACTGCCTTACAGAACACCTCCAGTCCGTGTGCAAGCATGACCATTTTTAAGTCAGTCATTTTAACACAGCATCCTGCTCGCATGCCCACTTGTCTGTCCTCAGCATGTTGCCATGTTCCAGCAAATCAAAGCAAAAACTGGAGGAGCAACATCTCATCTTAAAACTAGGCACTTTACAACCTTCTGGGCTCAATATTGAGTTTAATGCCTTCAAGTTGCGAATGCATTCCTTCCCTTTCTTGTAGCTTAGTGTGTTACTTTCACTATCACCATGTCCTCTCTCCCCTCTCTCTGTTCCAGTGGGACTGTTTGCTTTTTGCAGTCTGGCAGTTAGATACAACATTATTCCGCCATTCACACATTCTGATCACTTAATCTGAAATATCAACATCCTTTCTCCCCTAGCACATAAACCGTGCCTCCCTCTCTCTTGCATAAATGTTGCCTCCCTCCCAACACTTCACTTCAGCTCTGATGAAGAGTCATCCAGACTTGAAACGTTAGCTTGCTCTCTCTCCATGAATGGTACCAGACTTATTGTGATCTCCAGCATTTTTTGTTTTTAGTAAGGGAAGATGACAGTTAGCTACTGTGTACTTCCATTAAGAATAAAATGAATAACTGCAAATTGAGATTCTAGAACTACATGCAGACGGCTAGTAGCCTGCCATGCAAACTGGTTTAGTTAAATTCTATTTAGCCTTCTATTTCCCAAAGGTTTAATTCTCTGAATAGGTGATATTTTCGCTGAACATGCTGGAACCGAGAATCAGAGCAGCCACTAATTGGCAAGCAAATCCTCTGTAAACTTCGCATACACTTTTACATGATCTCGAGCAAATGTCAGATTAAACCAATTGATTTGGTTCTGGGAAGATCAGCTTTGCTTACCCTCTTAAATGTCTTTTTAATTCAAATTAATGCAAGTACATCATCACAAATAAATCCAATGATGAGGTAGTTAGAGATAAGTAATCAATGCAGTTCTGAAAAAAAAAGGACAGCAAAAGAAATGAAACATTTATTGGTTTTTCAACTGAACGAAAACAATGACAGTAGTAAAATAGGAGAAGTGAAGAATAATTCCCAAGGGTTGATTGTCATTCCGTCCATTTTAGCATTCTGCGAATAAATTACAGTAGCCTTATGAACCTTCCTTACATTTTCTCTGGCTGTGATTATTCCTGCCTTTCCTCTTCTTTTACATGATTAATCTTCCTATTTTATCGATTCTATTATTAATCATGGATGTATCAGTGGCCCCCTTGATGGAACAATGGGAATGATACTTTAATAATAATTCCATGCATGTTGTTGTACTCAGACATCAACAGTTACATTTGTTTTTCATTCACTTGTGGGACATGTGTGTTGCTGGCTGGCCAGTATCTATTATCCCTAGCTGCCCTTGACCTGGATGAACACAGCAGGCCAAGCAGCATCAGAGGCCCGAAACCTCAGCCTTCCTGCTCCTCTGATGCTGCTTCGCCTGCTGTGTTCATCCAGCTCTACACCTTGTTATCTCAGATTCTCCAGCATCTGCAGTTCCTACTATCTCTGCCCTTGAACTGAGTGGCTTACTAGGCCATTTCAGAAGGCCAGGATTCAGAATTTGTGAGTCAACCACATTGCTGCGGATCTAGAAATCACATGTTGGCCAAACCAGGATGAGGATGGCAGATTTCCTTCCCTGAAGGACATTAATGAGCTAGATGTTATTTTTGTCGACAATGTTTTTATGATGACCAATAGATTCTTAATGCCAGATATTTCAAAAAAAAATTGAATTCAAACCCCACCATTTGCCATGGCAGGCTTTGAACCTGGATCTCTTGAATGTTAGCAGAACTTCTGGAATTAACAGTCAAGCAATAACACCACTAGGCCATTGCCTCTCCACATACTATTGAGACTCTAAGAAGGGACAAAGTAAAGGAATATACTAGAATCTCTATTCTTTAACTAAAACATTTACAAGAATTCCTGAGAATCAGATATTAGAACATAGAACATAAAACATAGAACAATACAGCGCAGAACAGGCCCTTCGGCCCTCAATGTTGCGCCGACCTGTGAACTAATCTAAGCCCACCCCCTACACTATCCCATCATCATCCATATGCTTATCCAAGGACTGTTTAAATGCCCCTAATGTGGCTGAGTTAACTACATTGGCAGGCAGGGCATTCCACGCCCTTACCACTCTCTGAGTAAAGAACCTGCCTCTGACATCTGTCTTAAATCTATCACCCCTCAATTTGCAACTATGCCCCCTCATACTAGCCGACGTCATCATCCTAGGAAAAAGACTCTCACTGTCCACTCTATCTAATCCTCTGATCATTTTGTATGTCTCTATTAAATCCCCTCTTAGCCTTCTTCTCTCCAATGAGAACAGACCCAAGTCCCTCAGCCTTTCCTCATAAGACCTTCTCGCCAGACCAGGCAGCATCCTGGTAAATCTCCTCTGCACCTTTTCCAATGCTTCCACATCCTTCCTGTAATGGGGCGACCAGAACTGTACGCAATACTCCAAGTGATTATTAGTTACTATTGGATAGGATACAGGCAGAGATGCAGCAGACTCCAATTAGGAACAGCCTCAAAGTATAAGACCATTGAAACATTGGGAGGTATCTTGTATGGGCCTGAACGGTGCTACCTGTGGTTGGATTTAGGACAAAATGATGTAAGAAGTCTGGAGAGGCCTATCTCGGGAGCACTTTGCTGCATCTTTTATGCATTTGACAAGTTTGTCAGGGCTTGGGGTGGGGAGCAGGAAGAAGATTTGGAGGCAAAATCCTACATGGTGGGTCTCCACATGGAGAGAGTGAAATGGATGGTCACAGGCAGTTGGAGTAGTGTTAGGTAAAAGGGGAAATGCAATCACTGTGAGGGGTACCTGACCAGGCTGAGCCCTGCGCTGACATTGTACAACATGTGTTTCCTTCTTTGCCAACACTTGCCAACATTCTCCAGATACAAAATGCAACTGGAAAATGGCTTAGATAATGCTCAAGTTGAAGTGAGTGTCAGTCTGCTGGGCAAAAATGCAGCTTCTTATCTGTTGGGTGCGAGGTGATTGTCGGGGCAAGTATGTGAAGCAAGAATTTTCAAACTGCAGCTACATTTCGTTTTCATTCATTTCATTATCCATTTGCAGTATACGCAGAGAGATTGCACTTCAGTTTCAAAAGCTGGTCAAAAGCAATTTGCATAATACATTAGTCCTTGTAATTTAATCATTAGCAGCCCAATGATGCTGAAGCTAGCATCAATGACTTAAAATGTGGTGAAGGCTGGCCAAAGGTGATCCATCTCTTTGGTAACTTTCAAAGGTGCAGTGGGACATGGAGAGTATTGTATCATCATCTGTCATATAAGTTTAACAATGACCTGTACTGAAGGCAGTACAAAGTTGAATGATGGATGTGGGTCTTGGATCAGAAAAGTGTCAGAGTGCAATAGTTACTGCCTTTCAATGTAATGTCTTGCTCACTTATTTGGTGTTTTCATCAGGTTGGGGTACATGCTGAGGCTGGAGCTGAATGAATGATGGAGATGCAACCCACATTATTGCAGAGCTGCATGTTTCTCACGTCACGATAGCATCATTTAAGATGTATCTAGACACATACATGAATGGGCAGGGAGCAGAGGGACACAGATCCTTGGAAAATAGGCGACAGGTTTAGATAGAGGATCTGAATTGGCGCAGGCTTGGAGGGCTGAAGGGCTGTTCGTGTGCTGTAATTTTCTTGGTTCTTTATTCGTTGTTAGGAGGAATGCGTGCAAGCCTCATCTACAGGCCGTGCCACCACTGATTGTACTGAGAGATGAAAATCTCTTTCCCTCCTTATGATCCCAAAATAGGTCATTTCCAACAAGAGTCTTGCGCCCAAGCCACTGGTAGGATGTTGGTCACAGTGGCTACCTAACTAAGAAGTAGAAGGCAGATGTAGGAGGATTAGGGTTAATGGTAAGCCCAGGAGCAGGAGCAGGAGCAGCAAAGGACAAGGAAAACCCAACTCAGAGAAAGGTTGCAGCCAATGTGCACCATTTGATACATTGGTTCCACATGTGGACCAGAGCATTTCACCCCAATTCCACTTCCATGGTTGTTGGCACCATTGTGCATCCCCTGGTTGATGTAAAATGCAGATATATTCACATAACTTGTCCAAGCCCAGTAGGAGATTCCTTACATTCTTCTCTCAACTAACCTAGCTTTGACTAACCAGCAAATTTGGAAATATTGCAATTGGTCCCCACATCCAAATCATTTATCCAGATTTTGAGTAACTATGGCTTTAGCACTGATCCTTTTAGCACCCTGCTAATAATAGCCTCCCATCCTAACAATGATTTGGGGACATGAGTTTGAAACCCACAATGACATACTGTGAAATCTGACTTCAATAAAATAAAATCTGTGGGTGGGGTGGAAAGCTAGCATAAAGGCAGCCATGTAGACGCTGTCAATTGTCAATCTGCCATCAATACCTGGTCTGGTCTATGTGACTCCAGAGCCACAGCAATGTGATTGACTTTTAACTGTTTTCTGGACAATTAGGGTTCAGCAACAAAGTCCTGACATACCATGAATAATAAAACTCTCCAAGAAAACAATCCAAAGATTTGTAAAGTATGATTTCCCGGGCCCTAAGCAGACATATTTGTGTCATTTGGGGGTCAGGTGCCAGAAGATTAAAGGTGGCTAATGTAGCTTTGTTTAAGAAAAGCTGCAAGAAAAGGCTTGAGCACTATAGACCACTGAGTCTGACATCAGTGGTGGGTAAATTGTTGGAAGGCATTCTGAGAGACAGGATTTACATGCATTTGGAGAGGCAAGGACAGATTAGGGATAGTCAGCATGGACCTGTGTGCGTAAAATCATGCCTAACTTGATTGACAATGTGACCAAGAAGATAGATGAGCGTAAAACACTAGATGTTGTCTATTTGGACTTTAGCGAGGTGTTTGACCATGTTCCGAATAGTAGACTGGTTAGTAAAGTTAGATCACATGGGATTCAGGGTGAGCTTGCCAACTGGATACAAAATTAGCTTCACAGTAGGAGTTAGATGGTTGTGGTGGAAGGTTGTTTTTTGGACTGGAAGCCTGTGACCAGCAATGTTCCCCAGGGATCGGTTCTGGATCCACGGAGATAGTAGGAACTGCAGATGCTGGAGAATCCGAGATAACAAGGTGTGGAGCTGGATGAACACAGCAGGCCAAGCAGCATCATAGGAGCAGGACCCTCTTCCCCTTCCCCATTTCTGATGAAGGGTCTAGGTTCTGGATCCACTGTTGTTTGTCATTTATATAAACAATTTGGATGAAAATATAGGAAGCATGGTTACTAAATTTGTGGATTACACCAAAATTGGTGGTATAGTAGACAGTGAAGAAGTCTATCTAAGATTACAGAGGGATTTGGATCAATTAGGCCAATGTGCTGAAGTGTGGCAAATGGAGTTTAATTTAGGTAAATACGAGGTGTTGCATTTTGGTAAGATAAACAAGGATAGGACTTAGATAGTTAATGGTACGTCCCTGGGAAGTGTTGTCGAACAGAGAGACAGAGGGGTTCAGATACATACTTCTTGGAATATTGCATCACAGGTAAACAGGGTGGTAAAAAAAGGTGTTTGGTATACTTTCCTTCATTGCACAGACCATTGAGTATAGGAGTTGGGATGCCGTGTTGAGGTAATACAGGATATGCTGTGGCCACTTTTAGAGTACTGTGTCCAGTTCTGGTTACCCTGCTATAGGAAGGATATTATTAAATTGAAGACAGTGCAAAAAAGATTTACAAGGATGTTACTGGGACTGGAAGGTTGAGTTATAAGAAGAGATTGGATAGGTTGGGACTTTTCTCACTGGAGTGTAGGAGGTTGAGGGGTGACCTTACAGAGGTTTACAAAATCATGAGGAGTACAGATAAGGTGAATAGTAAAGGTCATTTCCTTAGAATAGAGGAGTTCAAAACTAAAAGGCATAATTTTAAGGTGAGAAGAGAATGATTTAAAACGGACCTAAGGGGCAACTTTTTCACACAGTGGGTGGTTCTTATGTGGAATGAACTGCCAGAGGAAGCGATAGATTCAGGTAAGTTTACAACAGTTAAAAAATATTTGCACAGGTACGTGAATAGAAAATGTTTAGAGGGATATGGACCAAACTCAGGCAAATGGAGCTAGTTTAGTTTGGGAAACTTGATCGGCATGGACAGGTTGGACAGAAAGGTCTATTTGCATGCTGTCTGACTCTGATTCAAAGTCTATGTTGACTCTGCCAAATTATGCCATAATTGTCTAATGTCTACTTATCACATCTTTTGTAGTGGATTCTAACATTTTCCCAACTACAGATATCAAAGTAATAGATCTCTAAATCTCCTTCCCCTCTGCATTGCTTTTAAAGGATTTTTAAATTTTTAATTAATTCATGGGATGTGGGTGTCACTGGCAAGGTCAGCATTTATTGTCCATCCTTAGTTACCCTTGAGAAAGTGGTGCTGAGCTTCTTTCTTGAATCATTGCCGTCCATGTTCTCTAGCTGGACCCACAATGATGTTAGGGAGGGAGTTCCACAATGACAGTGAAGGGTTATATTACTACCTGTCAGTCTGCAGGAACATTCCTGCATCTGTTAATTTTGAACGATAAGTACCAGTGCATCTGTAGCTATACCCATTGCCATCTTTACTTTGATTTTTAGCTCTCATGGACCAAAGAATTTCTGAACCTTCAATTTAGTTCTGTTTTTCTACTGCCACATTATTAATATTTATTTCTTTCAGTTCCTCAGTTTCACAATCTGCTTTTGTTGCCTGATAGTTCTGAGAAATCTTCTCTTTTTTCTTCAAGGCAAATCTTAAGCAACCTTTTAGCTTCTCGGCCATTTCTGTGTTGTCCCATACAAGTTCTCTAGTCTCTGCCCAGAATGGGACCACATTTGACTTAACCTCTTCCTTTCTAAAGAAGCTTTGAAGTTCCATTTTTATTACTCACAATTGCTTATTATTATTATTAATTATTATATATTTTCTGTCATCTTTATAACTTTCTTTTGCTGGGTTCTAAATTCATCCTGATCCTCAAGCCTACCTCTTCTCCAGAAATTCTCAAAAGTTACTTCCATTGACCTTGTTAACAATGGTTGAATCCCTTTTGCTCTGTGCCTTAGAGGAATGTATATCAGGCATAACTCTTATAGTTTGTTTCACATACTAGCTATTGTTTATCTGTCTTCAAGCATTTTAGTGTATTTTCCCAAACTGTTATGTCAACTTGCCCCTCATAACATCATAGTTTATTTTGCTCAAAGTTAAAGCCCTAGTTTCAGAATGAACTTTGTGATATTCAATCTTCATGTAATATTCTCTTATATTATCGTCCAAGCCCCTTTACAGCAAAGTTATTAATTACCCCTTTCCCATTCACAGTACCAAATCTAAAACAGCCTGATCTATAGCTGGGTTTAAGACATATGGAGAGGCTGAATAGACTGGGGCTATTTTCCCTGGAGCATCGAAGACTAAGAGTTAACCTTATAGAGGTTTATAAACTCATGAGGGGCATGGATATGGTGAGCCAAAGTATTTTCCCCAGGGTAGGGGAGCCCAAAACTAGAGGCCATAAGTTTAAGGTGAGAGGGGGAAGATATAAAAGGGACCTAAGGGGCAACATTTTCATGCAGAGGGTATGGAATAAGCTGCCAGAGGAAGTGGTGGAGAATGGTACAATTACAACATTTAAAAGACATCTGGATGGATACATGAATAGGAAGCATTTAGAGGGATATGGGTTAAATACTGACAAATGGGACTAGATTAATTTAGGATATCTAGTCGGCATGGACAAGTTGGACCATAGTAACTGTTTCTATGCTGTACATACCTACGACTGCATGTGTCTCATGCTGATTAGGTTTGTCAAGTCTGTATGTAAACTTAAGCCACCCATCATTACTTTATTAATCGCATTAAATATAGGCAGAATTTTGTGATTAATAAATGGCCAACGTTTCCACCACTGTTTGGTAGCCTGTAAAAATAAACTCCCACAAATGTTTGCTGCTTCTTGCAGTTCCTTGGCTTCACTGAAACTGATTTCACAACTTGATCCTTTGATCTAAGATCCTCTTTCAAATGTACTTATTTTGTCCCTTACAAGGAAGACCATGCTACTTCCTTTTCCATTTTGCCTATCCCTCTAAATGGAATATTCAGTTCCAAATCTTAGTCACCCTGTAGTTATGTTTCTGTAATGGTAATTAAATCATAATATTTACCACAATCTGTCCCTTAACATAATCAATTTTGCGAATCCCAAATGGATTCAGATCAAGTATTTTAATCTTGTTTTGACATTATTCTGCATTGTGCTCCAATTTCATGCTTCCCTTTGCTTGATATGTGTTCTATTTTCTCATGTTACTTTCTTCTCTTTCATATAGCAATTGTATTCCTCCAAACTCAGCTTCCTTGCAGATAGACATTCCCATGCCAATCTAGTGTTAATCTTTCACAACGGCAGTAGTAAATCTCTTGTTGATTGCTGCAGGTGTTTCCCAAGCATTTTCTATGTAATTGATTGGTTCTTTGGTTTACTGTCTTTCACAGCATTAACTGTGAGCTTTACAGTATGGTCCACATGCAATTGCCTCTATGTTGCAACATCAGGGTTGATGCTTGGGTTTTCTTAACTGAAGGGAATCTGCAACAATGCTTATGAAAACGAACAAAGCTTTATTAAATAGTTACCGTAGGTACAGGAAAGGCTTGAGCAGGAGATAAAAGGTACTGCAGATGCTGGAGAATCCGAGATAACGTCAAGTTTTCCTGCTCCTATGATGCTGCTTGACCTGCTGTGTTCATCCAGCCCCATGCTTGTTATCTAGGCTTGAGCAGGATATTGCTAGATCCTTCCACACTCAGGTTCCCGCTCCATGTGGTGTGACTTTACTGCATTCTAGTTTTTAGTTTATAGGTAGTACTCCTATACATTACAAGCATATTTTAACATCGGAGCCATTCGGGAGGAAAATAAGGTAGCACCTCTTCACACATGAGAAAGTAGAAATCTGGAACTTTTGTCCAATAAATGTGGTAGATCAGTTTGAACCTATGCTGGCTGTGCAATGATTTTTTCTATCAAGGGCCAATGAACGGTCAAAGACAGTTAAATGGCACTGTAATGCAGATCTATTGAATCAATTGAAACAGATCTGAGGGTCAACTGTTCTATTTTTATCCCTACATTCCTAGACAGAAGTTGGAGATGGAGACCGCTGCACACAGCTGGATGTTAGCTTATATGATTTCATGAGTTGGGCATAAACAGTGCATTCGACCTGAAAGTCGAAGAAATATCATGAGGATTAGATAGTTTCAGTTCAAAGACATAGAGAGAAAACTCAGATCAGAAAACATAATGTGTATTATTAACTACGGTTACAGTCAACACATTCACATTTTTTGCAAATCAGTCTTGTCAAGTTCAAACACAGATTTTTACATGTTTCTTCAATAGTTATGGCCTGCATCTAACATGCATTGTTAATCTTTGTCTAGTTTAATTAGAGAAATTGAATATGTTTTATATTAGGGCAGCGCTAATAATATTATTTTGCTCCATATTGTCTGCTTTACATCTATCTCAATTCAGACCGTACTCCTGCACACCCCAATTTCTGCTGTTCCACCCACACTAAATCACCCAATATACCTCTGGAATCTGCACCACCACTTCCCTTCATATTGACTAGCTGTCCCCAATCACTATCATTACCCTAATCATCTAAATTCCCCCATTCCCTTTCTAATCGCTGCCATTACCTGATTTCTGTAGCCAGTGCTACCACTCTAACCACCATGAGGTACCAATCACCAGCACTATCCTGCAATCACCACCGCAATTCCCTCCCACAATCACTATCCTTGCCTTCAATGACCATCCCACAAAGTTTACCATTCTCTCCGCTTGAACAGTCACCTATCAACATGATCACTATCCATCCCATTCTGTCCCATTTATTGTATGTTCATGTGAGATCATGTGAGATCTGCAGCTGTCCTCTTCAATTGCTCTTCAACTTCCAGCTCCCTGTAACCGTCCGCAGCTCACCAGCTCAGTGGGAATGTGGCCAAAGACTCAAAATCAGGTGAACTCCAGGCTTCATTATTCAGACACAGGGTTGGTTCACTGCAGTCACTGCAACTGCTGACATTTCATACTTACACACTCAAGAATGAAAATATATTAAAGAGAATGAAAGTCAACATGTGTTTCAATGTTCAAAGTGCCTTTTTAACTTACTTTGATGGCATTTTCATCTCAATATTACAGAGTTGGTGGTCCCCACCAAGTGGCCCTCATGGTACAGGTTAACACAGACCATGAAGCTACATCACCAAAAGGCAAACTGCACAGCACCTCCTTTGCATTACTATGACTGGACGAAATGGACCTATATCACTGCCCAGGCTTTTCTTTGCTGGAATTATGCTGAGGTTTAGAGGTGTCGCCTCTAGTCACTTGTGCAAGAAGATGCAATAGCATACAACCACTGCCAAGTTAAACACTCATCACCCTCGTAAAATTTAAGAAGCATTTAAATCTGCACTTGTGATACCAAGGCAAAAAAGACTATAGGCCAAGTGCTGGAAAATGGGATGAGAACAGTTAGGTGGCTGTTTTTGACCAGCTCAGATGCAATAGGTTGAAGGGCCTTTTTCTGTGCTGTAGATCTCTGTAGGCAATATCACAAATTGCTGTAGGCAATATCACAAATAGACTTCATAACTCCTCACCGATCTCTGGGGATGTCAATGGGGTCACTAAATTTGGTAAGTGGAAGGTGGGATTGACTGCATCTTGTAGTTTGGAACACAAAATAATGATAATATTGTATAACGTACATGAGAAATGTTCACTAAGGACAAATAGTTGGCCTTGCTGAATTCTCAATGTTTTCAATGAGAAAATGCAACTCTGGCTACTACTGACCTGGAAGTACTATACCATTTCCTACTTTCACTTGCCCTGATGCACTTCCCGCACACATTGTTTCCTTATTAATCACAACCCTTGCCAGACCATGTACTTAGTGCCTTGCATCATGGTTCCTCATCAGCCTCAATATTTTCTTCTAACTTCACATCAGCTGTCTTAAATCTGGTGATGGGAGCTGATGAATGGTGATGTCCCAAGAAGTAGTCAATTCTCATTGGAGGGAGTGAAGAAAGACTTTCATTAATATAGCCCCATGCACATCCTCAGGAAGTCTGAAATAACACTTGAGTCAGTGAAGTATTTTTAAAACTAAGATGTAGTCACTGTGTAATTTAGACTATGTGCTAGCCAATTTGTACACAGGAAAGTTCCACATTCCATATTCCACCATGGGACAATTGATTTTAGTGATAATGGCAGTGGGAGAATACTTTTGCTTGTCTTTGAGTGGTGACACTGGATACTTGGCAAACAGTCTTGGTTTATTTTCCAAAAATTGACACTGCTGATAGAAGTGTGGAATCGCAGGTAGACAGGGTGGTGAAGAAGGCATTGATACATTTGTCTTCATTGAGCATTACACTGAGTATAGGAGTTGGGGTGTCATGTTGCAGTTGTACAGGACTTTGGTGAGACCACTTTTGAAAACTGCACAGAATTCTGGTTGCTTTTCTATAGGAAATATGTTGTTAAACTTGAAAGAGTGTAGATAGGATTTACAAGGATTTTACTGGAATTGGAGGATTTGAGTTATAGGGAAAGGCTGAATAGGCTGCTGCTTTTTTTCCTGGACCAGCAGAGACTGAGGGGTAGCCTAATAAAGGTTTATTAAATCATTAAGGGCATGGATAGGGTGAATAGTCATGGTCTTTTTCCTAGGGTAGGGGAGTCCAAAACTGGAGGACATAGTTTCAAGGCGTGAGGGCAAAGATTTAAAACGGACCTGAGGGGTAACTTTTTCATGCAGAGGGTGGTGTGTATATGGAATGAGCTGCCAGAAGAAGTTGTGGAGGTGGGTAAAATTACAACATTTAAAAGTTACTTGGATAGATATATGAATAGAATGAGTTTAGATGGATATGGGCCAAATGGTGGCAAATGGGACCAGGTCAGATTGGGATGTCTGGTTGGCCTGGATGAGTTGGACTGACAGGTTTATTTCTGTGCTGAATGACTCTATGACACCATGAGTACACTCCTTCAGTACTGCACTTGGGTGTCAGCCTAGCATTTTTGCTTGAGAATCCATAATAGGAGTAAATAATGCATTACAAGGACATAGCGCATATTGATTTCAGAATCAATAGTGTCATTACTTACAATATAATGAACTAGTACACAATTAGACTATACAGGTGCACTGATTACATGTACTTACAGCACAAAAATAGGTCATTCAGGACAAAAGTGTTTATTCTTCACAAGCTTCTTTTCACTTATCTCTGAGGACACATTTTTTTGATAACAGTGTTGTCCAACATCTTTCCATTGAATGGGGGGGGCATTCCAATTTTCCTCTGACTTAGGGGACTAGTAAGCGCATTTCAGAAAGATAAGTTCTATCACCAGAGTAAACATGAATTTCAGCAAAAAAAATGTCCCTGAGGATTAAATTCATAATTTTTAAAAAGTCATTAAAAAGTGCCAAGCAGCAGAGCTAATTAATGAATCTTATTTTTGGCTTTCTAGATAAAAGGCTGAGTCAGAGAGATACAGACTGGGCCTGAAATCCTAATGACCAGGGATGAGGGGAGTGGGGGTGGGGTGGGGTGGGGTCCTGGGGATTGTGGCAGAGCTCATTAATTAACACTGACCTTGATTCACTTCTGGTGGGTACAGGATGAGCTGGGCTTGCTGGAACTCAGATGAAAGTAGGGGTCAAAAGTGATTTTCAATTCAACTTGGATTTCCTGCTTGTCCCAGCCTGCTTTTATTTGTGGGTTTTAACAGCATTTGGAGGAAGAAGGGTCGGAGGCGAGAGTGAGTGTGTGTTTGTATCACTCCCACTTACCCTATCACCTAACCACTTAGCACACCCAATCACTTCACTGGCCCACCTAACCATTTACTCACTCACTCACTCACTCGTCCATTGCTTATGGCCCACGCAACTCTCATTGATGAACCTATCCTTTAGGGAAGGAAACTGCCATTCTTTCCTGGTTTGGATTACATGTGATTCTAGGTCCACAGCAATGTGGTTGACTTTTAACTGCCCTCTGAGCAATTAGGGATGGGCAATAAATGCTGGCCTAGCCAATGTTGCTCTCAAGGTACTGAATTCCTGTCTAAATTCATCAATGACCGTCTCCTATTTATAATACATAGTTCTCATACTGCCTACAGTGAAAACATTTTCTTGTTGTCTATAGTAGCAACATTTTTCATCATATTATCAAGTCATGTCTCACGTTTTTTTTTCCGGAGAAAACAGCTCCATCCTATACAATCTTTTCTGATGGTATAACTTCTCATTTTTGTTCTCCTTCTAGCAAATCCTTTTTGCACCTTCTCCAGTATTTAACTCTTTGAGATGTCATATGATGCAATTCATATTAATGGAGGTAATAGGACCCAAAAAGAAGGTGCAAAAACTGGCATCAGGGCACTTTATCTGAATGCTCGGAGCATTCGAAACAAGGTGGATGAGTTGACGGTGCAAATCATGGCAAATGGGTATGATTTAGTGACCACTACAGAGACATGGTTACAGGATGGTCATGACTGGGAGTTAAGTATCCAGGGGTATCAAACTGTTCGGAAGGACAGGCAGGAAGGTAAGGGAGGTGGTGTTGCTCTGATTTTTAAGGATGATATCAGGGCGGTAGTGAGAGATGATATAGGTTCTACTGAACAAAACGTTGAATCCATTTGGGTGGAAATTAGGAATAGCAGGGAGAAGAAGTCACTGATAGGTGTGGTCTATAGGCCACCAAATAACGACATCGTGGTGGGGCAGGCAATAAACGTAGAAGTAGCTAAAGCATGTAAAAATGGTACAGTAATTATCATGGGGGATTTTAATCGACATATCGATTGGTCAAACCAGGTCGGTCATGGCAGCCTTGAGGAGGGGTTCATAGAAAGCATCCGCGATAATTTCCTTGAACAACATGTAATGGAACCTACGAGGGAGCAAGCTATCCTAGATCTAGTCCTGTGTAATGAGACAGGAATAATTAATGATCTCACAGTTAGGGATCCTCTTGGAAGGAGCGATCACAGTACGGTCGAATTTAAAATACAGATGGAGCGTGAGAAGGTTAAATCCAGTACCTGTGTCCTGTGCTTAAACAAAGGAGACTATGAATGAATGAGGGTGGAGTTAGCTAAAGTAGAATGGGAGTAAAAACTTTATGGTGGGTCAATTGAGGAACAGTGGAGGACTTTCAAAACAATTTTTCACAGTGCTCAGCAGAAGTATATTCCAGTGATAAGGAAGAACTGTAGGAAAAGAGAGATCCAGCCATGGATGTCTAAGGAAATAAAGGAAAGTATCAGATTGAAAAAGAAACACATGTAAAAAAGCAAAGATTAGTGGGAAACTAGTAGACTGGGAAATCTTCAAAGGCCAACAGAAAGCCACAAAAAAGTTATAAAGTAAAGTAAGATAGATTGTGAGAATAAACTAGCTCAGAATATAAAAACAGGCAGCAAAAGTTTCTATAAATATGTAAATCGTAAAGAGTGGCGAAGGTAAACATTGGTCCTTTAGAGGATGAGAAGGCCAATTTAATAACTGGGAATGAGGAAATAGCCGAGACATTAAACAATTATTTCGTGTCGGTCTTCACAGTGGAAGACAGAAATAACATGCCGAAAACTAATAGCAAGAGGGTTATAACAGGTGAGAACCTAGAAACTATCATTACCACTAAGGAGGCAGTGCTGGGCAAGCTAATGGGGCTAAAGGTAGACAAGTCTCCTGGCCCTGATGAAATGCATCCCAGGGTACTAAAAGAGGTGATGGGAGAAATAACAAATGCACTAGTAATTATTTACCAAAATTCACTGGACTCTGGGGTGGTTCCCGCAGATTGGAAAATAGCCAATGTGACGCCACTGTTTAAAAAAGGAAGTAGACAAAAAGCAGGTAACTATAGGCCAGTTAGCTTAACTTCGGTAGTAGGGAAAATGCTTGAACCTATCATTAAGGGAGAAATAGCAAGACATCTGGATGTAAATTGTCACATTGGGAACACACAGCACGGGTTCATGAAGGGTAGGTCATGTTTAACTAATTTGGTGGAATTCTTTGAGGACATTACTTGTGGACAATGGGGAACCTATGGATGTGGTGTATCTGGATTTCCAGAATGCATTTGACAAGGTGCCACACCAAAGGCTGCCACATAAGATAAAGTTGCACGGTATTACAGGTAATCAATTGGCATGGATAGAGGATTGGTTGACCAGTAGAAAGCAAAGAGTAGGGGTAAATGGGTGTTTTTCTGGTTGGCGGTCAGTGGCTAGTGGTGTGCCTCAGGGATCGGTGTTGGGACCGCAGTTGTTTACAATTTACATAGATGATTTGGAGTTGGGGACTAAGGGTGGTGTGTCAAAATTTGTAGATGACACTAAGGTGAGTGGTAGAGCAAAGTGTGCAGAACACACTGCAAGTCTGCAGAGGGATATAGATAGTCTAAGTGAGTGGGCAAAGGTCTGGCAGATGGAGTACAATGTTGATAAGTGTGAGGTCATCCATTTTGGTAGGAATAACAGCAAAATGGAATATGTTTTAAATGGTCAAAAATTGCAGCACGCTGCTGTGCAAAGGGACTTGGGTGTCCTTGTGCATGAATCGCTGAATGTGGGATTGCAGGTACAGCAGGTGATTAAAAAGGTAAATGGAATTTTGTCTGCCATTGCTCGAGGGATGGAGTTTAAAAACAGGGGGGCTATGCTGCAGCTGTATAGGGTCCTGGTGAGGCCACACCTGGAGTACTGTGTGCAGTTTCGGTCTCCTTACTTGAGAAGAGATATACTAGCACTGGAGGGGGTTCAGAGGAGATTCACTCGGTTGATTCCAGAGTTGAGAGGGTTGGATTATGAGGAGAGACTGAGTAGACTGGGATTATACTTACTAGAATTCAGAAAAATGAGGGGAGATCTTATAGAAACACATAAGATTACGAAGGGAATAGATCAGGTGGAGGCAGAGAGGTTGTTTCCGCTATCAGGTGAAACTAGGACTAGAGGGCATTGCCTCAAAATAAAGCGAAGCAGATGTAGGACTGAGGTCAGGAGGAACTTCTTCACCCGAAGGGTTGTGGATCTGTGGAATTCCCCGCCCAGTGAAGTGGTTGAAGCTACCTCACTGAATGTTTTTAAGGCAAGGCTAGATAAATTTTTGACCAGTAAAGGAATTAAGGGTTATGGTGAGTGGGCGGGTAAGTGGAGCTGAGTCTCAAAGATCAGCCATGATCTTGTTAAATGGCGGGGCAGTCTCAGGGCCCAGATGGCCTACTTCTGCTCCTAGTTCTTATGTTCTTATGTATTATGAATTTAATTTGATTTAAACCAGTTAGTCTACACTCTCCTCCAATCCCTGCCGACCTAACTAAGAGCCTCTGCTCTGAAATAATCTAACATTTCTTTCTCACACACAGTTGATAGTTTCTGGTGATGATCCATACTGCACCTGGTACTTAACTAACATTGTGACCTTTCAACTGAAAGGGATTTCAATTTGGTCTTTGGACATTTTCTCCTCATGTTAATTGGCTTACATTTACTCCAGATATGGCAATATCACAAGTTTTAATATTCTCATCCATGCTTTAAATTCCTTCACGGCCCTACCTCTCCCAGTCTTCTTCAAACCCTACAATCCTCTACAACCCTACAATAGATGTTTTCTATATTTCTCAAATTCTGGCCACTTGTTCACCCCCAATTTACATTTCTCTGCCATTAGCGGTTGAGCCTTCAGCTGCCTGGATCCAAATACATACCCGCCCCCCACCACCCCTCCCCACACCCCCCCAACCCCCAGACCTTCCCACTTTGCTCCTTAAAGCATACCTTTATGACCAAGCTTTTGTCTTTATCTATTTGAATATCTCCTCATGTCATTTTGTGTCAAAGTTGTCAGACCATGCTCCCATGAACCACTTTGGGACTTGTTGCTTTGTTAAAAGCAAATATGTAAATACAAGCTGTCATGACAATTGTGACAATTATAATAAGATTATATAATTGACACAAACTTGTTATCTTTTTACTTCATGCATTATTGTTTACAACTCAGCATATAAATTTCCCTTTTATATTGCTTTTGTGTAGATCTTTACCAACAAAGACCTGCCTTTGAATGTGCTGAATTATCTTTGCTTTCCTTTCGTATTTCTTTACAAGCGATGGAATGTCTTCCTACTGGAGCCCCTAGTTAATTGATACAAAATACACACTTTCTGTTATAAAGCATCAGATTTATTGCCTGAATATAAGTTTTTGTTCCCATTTAAAGTATAAAAATTATCATTATGTTTTTTGAATAGACAATTCAGAGTAACATTCAAATGCATTATCAAAACAGTGGGCAGCATTATATCACTTTCTGGAGTAAGTCCAAAAGTGGAAAAGATTAGAGGAAGGAAGGGAGTAAACAATAGGATAAAGCATAGAGTTCAAAGAGAGAGAAGAGCAGTTGGATAGAAAAAGGAGTTGAAAACAATCTGGCTAGGAGGGTGAATAGCTGTTAATGGGGACTGTTAGTGGCTAACAATAGGTAGTGTGTAATGACAGGCTACATGATAACAAGGCCTGATGTGTGGGGTATGGGGCTGGGACATGGGAGAGTTTAGGCCCTAAAATTATTGAACTCAATATTGAGTCCGGAGGGCTGTACGGTACACAAGCAGAAAATGAGGTGTTGTTCTTCCCGCTTACTTTCAGGTTCGCTGGAACACCGCAACAAGCCAGAGACAGAAATGTTGGCCAGGGATTTATAGCATCCTCAGTCCTTTCGGGTTCTGGTTCAGCCCCATCCCACCTAATTAAGTTCCCTTCTCACCCAGGCACACTGCCTCCGAGCCCAGAAGATTCCACTCATTATTTTTTCTCATGTGATCATTGCATCAACTTCAACAAGAAAGTGTTGCAAGAGCAAGCTTTTCGTACACTTTAGTGATTCCATCGTCCAGCTGCTATCTGAGAAATCATAAAGGGTGATGGTTCAGACCTTAACAAAGTTTAATACTCATAAATTTCATGGATGACACTACTCATATTTATCCCTTTGCTCGGATAATCATGCTGAAAAATGGACATTTGAGTCAAAGATACAAAAATTGACTCAAACGAATGTCATCTCAGTTTATTTATGCTCTAATTTGTACAATGTTTAACACCCACACGTTAAAAACTACTTTTATTTTGTGAGCCCTAACAATGTGAAAATTATGGCTCCTTTTCTGATGTTTTTTTTCAGTGTTGGAGCTAATTTCCTCGATTTCTTGGAGCACTAATCATTGTTTTATAAGCTGTTGTATTGTTTTGGAATTAGGGAAAACAAGATCAAAACAATGGTATTTTACAATTCGAGGAAGAGCAGGGTACAATGTAAGTAAAGGAGCGGTGAACCTACATAGCTGATTGACCAGTGAACTTTCATAGCTGACTGCCTGTGCTATGTAGTTGCATAGGTTTAAAGTGAGAGGGGAAAGAATTAAAAAGGGACCTGAGGAGCAATGTTTTCTCGCAGAGGGTGGTAAGTGTGTGGAATGAGCTACCAGAGGAAGTGGTGGAGGCTGGTATAGTTACAACATTTAAAAGGCACCTGGAAGGGTTTAGAGGGATAGAGGCCAAATGTTGGCAAATGAGACTAGATTAATTTAGGATATCTGGTGGGCATGGATGAGTTAGACAGAAGGGTCTGTTTCCATGCTATACAACAGTATGGCTCTGTGACTGTATACAAGTGGGTTACAAAATTTCCTGGGATGAGGTCCCATGTCAAGATGCAGCAGGTTGACTGAGTTTGCAATTGGTCCCCAATAACCTGGTCTGAGCTTAATGGCCCTACCACTCATTTTTCTAGGTGTGTCCAAAGGTGTGAAATACTTTACTTTTAGATAATTACATTTTGGCTGCAATGGAAGACATTCTGAATAAAGAGAGTGATCTGAAGGTCCATCAGAGTTGAAAACTGTACCCCAATGATCGGGCACTTCAGTAGGTCTGAGAAGGATTTATGCCATATTCAGTGTGAGGTCTCTAACAAATGTAAAAGAAGGAATATTCCCAGAGACATTTGCCCAACACGCCCTCTAGCTGTGGGTGAGGGTAGGGCAGGCAGGGGACCCACATTGGTCTCTTCCTGTCAGAGTTTAATTTTCTGATTCAAATTAATCTGTCTCCAGAAAAGGATTCCTATTTCCATGTATAACTCTCACTCCTAAGTTATTCTGCTGATCCGAATGCATAATTGCAAACTAATGTGCATGAAGCTGGGAGTAATTTGTAATTTCTTTGTTGATCTCTACATTTTATCCTCATTAGCCAAGTCGAAGTTTCTATTTTACATCTTCACAATGCAAGAAATCTCATCAAGATAATACTCTGAACCAAAACTAATGTGAAACGTTTGAAAGCACAGTCATATCAACCTTTCTTCACCTTTCAACCCTGATTTCAACTGCCTGGTTCCCGAAGGTTCAGCATAAATTTTTTATCATGCAAATGTACTCTACCAAATCATAAGCTGGCTGTCAAATGATAGTCGCTGCACTAGGGCAACATTAGCAAATAGAATGCTGATACAGAAAGTTATAATTGTTTGCATTTCAAATGATGGTAATGTTATCTTGTTATTATTGTGGGTGACCTAAGCCTAAAGGGGGAAATTTAGTTCATTAAAACAATGCAAACTGGGTGGAATTGGCAGCACCAATGCAAAAGATTGGGAAATTATAACCATGAAGTGAATTTCACTCAAAATTACTTGCCCTCATGTTTTCTGTAGGCAATGTTTTACAATGGTTTAAGATTCAATTCATCTGAATCAGCCATGCCCATGAAACTGCCTGCACCCCCAGGTCAAAATTACAAGATTCCACCGATTAAAAAGGTTTGGTCAGTCACTTCAAGCTGTGTTCATACTGTTAGCTCCACATGTGCGAGCAAACATGTTTTAGAACATATCAACAATTTTCACAGATCTTGCAATCAGCAGTAAAGTGACATTGGTTCGTGCTGACCCCTACAGAAGCTGTCCATAAATATTTAGCAACATATGTGGCATGGATTTCACTTTTTCTGTCATTCATTTGTATCTGACACTAAGATATCCAACAATATTGACATCGTCAAGACTGATGAACAGCAAATCATACTGAAGTATTCTCACACTTAGATAGACAGGATAGAAAATGCATTAATTATTCCTCTAATTGTTGCAAACAACAAAATAAAGAGTGGATTAAATGCGTTGAAAGCTGATGTATCGTAAACAACCTTTATAAAATTATTTTACAATGTTGAACAAGACTATGGAATTGAGAACATAATGGATCTATGTGACATAATACAGGCATGATTTTTTTTTCAGAGCCAGGGAGGCTCTTCAACAATAATTATGAGTTAATATATCATTAAAATCATTATTAGCGAGACGGAATATTATAGGCTTTTTTGCAACAATATTAAAATCAAGAAAGAAAACGATGCATTAAATAAGTAACTTATTATACCTGAGGTGCCTTCAGAAAGCTTCCTGCCATTGAGAGCAATCTCTAGATTTCCACACTTGACTACATGAACAGTGTCCTACATTTTCCAGAGGAAAAAAATGTCCTGTATAAGTTCACGCCAGTTTCACTGTTGTAAAAAGTGTGAACACTGACAGTTTCACCATAATTGAAAGCACAAAATCCAGACCAATAGGTAATTTACCAAGCAACTGTTACCACTGATTCTATGTGAAGCTTTTGAGATGCTATTTTCAGTAATTTTTGAATCAGCCTACACAGGTATCTTTTCTTCTCTCCTATCCTCACTTCTGATGGATGTGGCATTTACTTCCATTGGATTGGAGATACTCTTGGGAAAAATATTCATTTCTTATGAAAAATTCCATTTGAGTTGTGGCACTAGAACTTCACCAGGTTACCACTCTTAAATAAATCAAGGAATATTTATTAGTGCAAAACATAATAGATTCATACAACATTTCCTGATAGTTCAAGTTCAATAAACATCATACTTTCTGATGGTTCAAATTATTTTGAATGCTATTTTTCAATCATGCTGAAAGATGCAAAGTCTACCCTGAAATATTTTTCTTAAAATCAGACCCTTTTACTAAATTAAGTCACAGATGAAGACTGGACAGTCAGCTGAGAGCTTTTTGGGCCTGACACTACAAAATGGAAAATTCAATGGTTTGTACTTCTTTCTATTCAAAGTTGGTCTTTCCTTTTAAAAATAAACTTTGCTATACCTTGTTCTGCTTATTTTTAGGGAGAGTAATGTTGAGATGTAAGAGGAAGTGGGTTATTGCAAGCCTGGATTGAATGAACTTGTGAGGTTGGTACAGACAGGTATGATGATCAGGAATATATTGCATTGAAGCACAGATCTGCATTAGTGAAATAATTGCCAAGTGTTATCTTTTAGATGTTATCCCCACCCCAACACACACACTTTTCCTCTTTTATCTGGTGTTACTGACGTGGGCCGGCACACACTTTTATGGAATGTAGCCATCATTTCCATCATGAATAACTACACAGTTCTCACATGTCGAGCTAGAGAGAGAGGAATCTTGTCTAGCTCCTTCTGGATGTCTAAATTCAACATATTTACTGATTTCCGTCTATCCGGATACAATTTCCCTTTCAGGAAGTCATGCTGATTCTGCTTGATTCGGTTATGATTTTTCAAATGTTTTGCTATCATTTCCTTTAAAAAATGATTCCAATACTCGGATATTAGGCTAATCAGCCATATAGTTACCTGATTTTTGCCTCCCTCCATTTTTGAATAGGGGTGTCATATTGGCAGTTTTTCAATCGTCTGGTACTTCTCCGAAATCCAAGAGCTTTTGGAAAATTATGACCTATGCATCCGCTACCTGTGTACCTACCTCTTTTAGGGCCATAGATTGCAAATAATCTCGGCCAGGAGATTTGTCTGCCTTTAGACCATGGATGGAACATAGGTCAATGCAGCTAAAGATGGTGTGTCTAGGCCAGTAGCCTGAGGATCTCCTGTAGCGATATGTTGTAATTGAGACTATAGATGTCCAATAACCACAGTTATCTTCCTGTGTGCTAAGTGTGACTCCAGCCACCAGAGAGATCCTCCTCCCCCTCATTCTCATTGACTCCACTTTTGCTCAGTTCTCATGATGCCATATTTGGCTAAATGCTGCCTTAATACCAACGACAGTCACTCTCTCCTCACCTCTGAATTTCAATTCATTTGTCCATGTTTGGATTAAGCCTGCAATGAGGTCAGGAGCTGAGTGGCTTCAATGGAAACTGAACAAAACTGCTTACTCCTGCAAATCTCACTTGATAACACTGCAGACATCCGCATCCATCACTTTGCTGATAACCAACAGTAGACGGATGGGGTAGGAATTGGTTGGATTGGATTTTCCCTTTTTTTGTCGCCAGATATACCAATGCAATTTTCCACATTGTTGGGTGGATGCCCGTATTGTATCGGTACTAGAACAGCTTAGCTGGAGACATTACAAGTTTGGGACCACAGTTTTCAGTATTATTGTTGGAATGTTGTCAGGACCCATAGCCTTTGCAATAATCAATGTTTTCTGCCAGTGCTTAAGATAATCCAAGAATTTGATGGATGGACAGCAGGTGACTCCTTTCTCTGGTGAGTTGGAATCAGTTGGGATGGCACAGTGGCTCAGTGGTTAGCGCTGCTACCTCACAGCGCCAGGGACTGGATTTGATTCCAACTTTGGGTGACTGTGCGGAGTTTGCATATTCTCCCTGTGTCAGCATGGGATCTCCCCCCGCTAAGTCCAAAGAGGTGCAGGTTAGGTGGATTGGTTATTCTAAATTGTCCATAGTGTCCAGGGATGTGCAAGCTGGTGGATTAGCCATGGAAAATGCAGGGCTACAGGAAAAGTGTATGAGCTGGGTCTGGGTGGGATGCTCTCCAGAGGTTGGTACGGATTCAATGGGCCGAATGACCTGTCCACACTGTAGAGATTCTGTGAACAACAACCAGACCCAAACACTAGAGTTGGGACTCTCAGGTATGTTTTCTTCACAGAAAGTGTAGTGCGTATCAGAAATTTGTTCTCTCCACAAGTTGAGGCTGGGGGATTAACTGGAAGCATTTGTTAGGTAAGACTATGAGGAGTTAAGGGCAAGTGAAATTAAGATACAGAGTAGCCATGTTTTGTGAATGGCACCATAGTATCAAGATACAGGATGGCCAACAGTCATTCATATGTTGCTTCACAATAGCCAAGAGAGCAAAGAAAAGTTCTAGTGTGTTAATATTTTAGTTTTTTGGCATACTTTTAAAAAGTTTTGAGTTGAATGTCATGTAGCTCAATATTAATCTTTCCGAATCTTACACTTTAGAAAAATGATTCAGGCTCCCATTATGCCTGCGTGTGTGGGTGTGATTTAGTGGGGGACATGTGGGCAGATGTAGGAGTCTGAGGAGAAGTGCAAGAGAATTAAAATGACAAAATTGGCTGTGAGAAGTTACCTGTGTCCAATAATGATTTATCCTTTCCACAAGAGCTGAACTCTTGTGTAGCAGCTTCAGTGCAGTCAATACAATTGTTAGTTTGATGATAATCTAGATATGCTCTTGGACTGAGGCTAGTTCTCTCAATTATTACAAAGCTCTGCTCATAGTGATATCAACTTTGCGGCTCCAAGGAGATAATTACATTTTTGCCTTTCTATTAACCATGCTGTTAAAGCTGATTGTCATTCAACATTATAGAAATTGGACCCAACAGTATCAATTTTACAAGCTTAAAATGCATTCAATGAGGGCCATTTTGGAGACTAACACCAGAATGTGAAATGTCTGCCCAGGTACTGCAGTCAGCCATTTTTCAAGTGCTGAGTATAGCAATCCACCATAGGTGATAAGTTGCCTACTTTGGGAAGCCAATGGTCTTGTGGTATTATCGTTAGACAATTAATCCAGAAACTCAACTAATGCTCTGTGGATCTAAGTTCAAATCTCAATCCAGCAGATGGTGGAATTTGAATTCAATAAAGAAACTGGAATTAAGGAGTCTAATGATGACCGCAAAGCCCTCGTCAATTATTGGAAAAACCCATCTGGTTCACTAACGTCCTTTAGGAAAAGAAATCTGTCATCCTTACCTAGTCTGACCTACATGTAACTCCAGATCCATAGCAATGTGGTTAACTCTTAACCATCGTCTGGGAAGTTAGGGATGAACAATAAATGCTGGCTTAGCCAGTGACTTCCACATCCCATGAGAGAATAAAAAAGAAACCTTTGTTCATGGAGGGGTGCCGAACAGGTCAGGGGTCCTCTGGGAAGCACTAGAGATAGTAAGAACTGCCGATGCTAGAGTCAGAGATAACACAGTGTGGAGCAGGAAGAACACAGCAGGCCAGGCATCATCAGAGGAGCAGGAAAGCTGACGTTTTGGGCTTGAACACTTCTTCAGAAATGGAGGAGGGGGAAGGGAGCTCTGAAATAGATAGAGAGAGGAGGGGTGGCGCTGGGGAAGGTAGGTGGGATGGTGATAGGCGAGTGCAGGTAGACAGTGGAGGGGATTGGCCAGTGAGGTGGGAGGAGCGGATAGACGGGAGAGAAGGTGGACAGGTTGTGTCAGGTCAAGGAGGTGGGGATGAGAGGGTAGGTTGGTCTTGGGGTGAGGCTGGGGATGGGGAGATTTTGAAACTGGTATAATCTACATTGAGACCATTGGGCTGTAGGCTCCCAAGGCAGAGGTGCTGCTCCTCCAGTTTACGGGTGGCATCATTGTGACACTGGAGGAGGCCCAGGACATGTCACCCAGGGAGTGGGAGGAGGAGTGGAAATGATTTGTGGCTGTTGTCATTTGTCGCAAACAGAGCGCAGGTGCTCTACAAAGTGGTCTCTGAGCCTCCGTGGTCTATGCAATGTAGTCTATTGCATCCGCTGTTCCCGATGTGGCCTCCTCTACATCGGTAAGACCAAGTAGAGGCTTGGTTTGTGAACCCATTTCTGAAGAAGAGCCCCAGCCCGAAAAGTCAGCTTTCATGCTCCTCTGATGCTGCCTGGCCTGTCCATCTTCTCTCACACTTATCTGCTCCTCCTACCTCACTAACCAATCCCCACCACTCTCCACCTGCACTAACCTATCACCATCCTACCTACCTTCCCCAGCCTCACCCCTCCTCACTATTTATTTCTGAGCTCCCTTCCCTCTCCCCCATTTCTGAAGAAGGGTCTTGACCCAAAATGTCAACTTTCCTGCCACCCTGATGCGGCCTGGCCTGCTGTCTCCCTCCAGCTCCACACTGTGTTATCTCTGGAAAGCATTAAGTGGAGTAGTTTTCCAGCTTTGCATGCAACCTTACAGATAGCCACTATCAAGTTAGTTTGAAAATTTAAAAAGCTGCATGTCAATATGGAACTGAGAAGAGACTGAACGCCTCCACTGGTCTAAACATTCCTGAGAGCTAGCACTGTCTGTTTCTGCTCTTGTTTTGCTCTTGGGGAACAGATAATCATATCATGGTCACAGTCGCTGAGCAGGAACTATGCATGAAGTACCCCACTTGACATTCAATTGAAGTAAAAGTCAAAATCAAGGTTGGGTGCGGTGTTGAACAGAATGTGACACTGCCCCTTTTGTTCTGCTGCCTGGGACAAATTCCCAGAGTTACTATTAACATGAAGGACAAAAGGATGGCATTCCTCCATCCCACCCTTTTATCCCTGCCCATTGGCTACAGAAAAGATACAAACAGGAAAAGCTGGGCAATTCCTGCAAACAGCAATGCCAGGATTCATGTCAAAAGTCACAGGACATGATACAGTTGAAAAAGTAGTTTATCCTGTAGGGTAAATCAAAAGAAAAGTTGCTAAGTACACTGGCAAATGCTTCAGCATAAAAGTATACGGTAGTGTTTTCTTGTTTGGGAAATGTTATTAACAACTGAAGTTGCAATAGGATTTAATGGTTTTGAAATAAATTGAAACCATGAAGTAACTCTCAGTTACTGTTGAATTCGGAATAAGACTATTTAGCAAATGCAACAACACTTTCAGAAAGCTTTGACAAATCATTAAAATTTATTTGATCTAAGGGGTTCCCCTGATATTGCCATTGTTTCATTTTAATTGTTTTCTGCTCTAGTTTTTTACTAATGTCCTACAGCATACAAACATGACAAATCTCCTATTGTGTAGGAAATGCCACAGATTAACACACTTTTTCTCTCTGAAATGAGCTGGCTGTTCATTTTACAGATTTGATAAATGGAAGTTCTACTTATCAGCAATTTAGGTCACACATCCAAAGTCCCTCCCACATATTTCTAGAGCACAAGGTGTCTGTTACGTGTAAACAGCTCTTCCAGTATGTTCTTTAGTGGACTTTGATCTGAAGATGTTTTGCACAACATGGCTCTTAGCCAAGACTGCACACTCTGTTAATCACATTAACATTCAGTCACACAGCGAATGAGTCTGTACATGAATACTAAAAACAGAAATTGCAGGCAAAACTCAGCAGATGTTGAAGCTTTGTTCAGAAGAGCAGAGTCAAAACAGAATCTCTAGACTTCAAATGTTACCTTTGTTTTCTACTTCCAGATGCTGCCAGACCTGTTGAGTTTTGCCAGCAATGCCTACTTTTGTTTCAGATCTCCAGCTCTTTGTTTTATCTTAACATATATAAATATCCCATTCCTGACAATCCCTACTCTGCAGATAGAGGCCATTCAGACCTCAAGTATGCACCAAGCCTCTGAAGAGCATCCCACCCTATCCCTGAAACCTTACATTTACCATGGCTCATTCACAAGCCTGCATATCCCTAGATACTGCAGGGCAATTTAGCATGCCAATCCAGCTATCCTGCACATCCTTGGACTACAGAAGGTAACTGGAGACACAGGAAGAATGTGCAAACTCCACACAGATAGTCACCTGTGGCTGGAATTGAACACATGTCCCTGGTGCAGTGAGTCAGCAGTGCGAACCATTGACCCAACATGCCACCCAGTGAATGGAGAAGTCCAGTGAGCAGAAATGGGAAACCCCTCCATTTTGTAATCTCTGGTATTCCCTTCACACTAAAGGATTTGTCGTGATTTTATGTTGTAGGTCATCGGTCAAAAATTGCACAGAAAGGAATTAAAATGAAGCAATAATATTATCATTAAGCTCACATACAAAGTCAGGGGTTAGAATTCTAAAGGAGATGCAGACGCATAAAGAACTTTGTGTTTACATACACAGATCATTGGATGTAGCAGGACAGACAGAGAGGGCAATAAATAAAGCATAATAAAAACCAAAAGAACTGCAGACGCTGTAAATCAGGAACAAAAACAAAGTTGCTGGAAGAGCTCAGCAGGTCTGGCAGCATCTGTGGAGGAGAAAACAGAGTTAACATTTCAGGTCTGGTAACCCTTCCTCAGAACTGATGGTGGCTGGGAAAATGTCAGTTTATATGCAGAAAATAAGGAGGTGGGTAGGGTAGGGAGTAAACAATAAGACAGAGCCCAAAGAGAGAGAAAGACAGTTGGACAGACAAAGGAGTTGCTAACGATCAGGCTGGGAGGGTGAGTAGTTGTTAATGGGGACTGTTAATGACTAACAACAGCGGGTGTGCAATGGCAGGCTATGTGGTAACAAGGCCTGGTGTGTGGGGTTGGGGGCTGGGACCTGGGACGGTTTAGGCCCTAAAATTATTGAACTCAATATTGAGTCTGGAGGGCTGTAGGGTGCCCAAGCGGAAAATGAGGTGTTGCTCATCCAGCTTGCATTGGGCTTCACTGGAACACTGTAGCAAGCCGGAGAGATGTTGGCCAGAGACCAGGGTAGCGCATTGAAGTGGCAGGCAACAGGTAGTTCAGGGTCTTTTTTGCGAGCAGAACGTAGATATTCTGCGAAGTGGTCGCCAAGTCTACGCTTCATTTCCCTAATGTAGAGGAGACCACACTATGAGCAGCGAATGCAGTGGACTAGATTCTGCGAAGTGCAGGTGAAGTGTTGCTTCACCTGGAAGGTATGTTTGGGCCCTTGGATAGTGGGGAGGGAGGAGGTAAATGGACAGGTGTTGCACCTTCGCCGGTTACAGGGGAAGGTGCCGTAGGGCTATGGGGAGGTGTTGGGGTGAAGGAAGTGTGGACTAGAGTGTCCCAGAGGTAACGGTCCCTGTGGAAGGCAGACAAGGGAGGGGAGGGGAATATGTGTCTGGTGGTGGCATCTTGCTGGAGGTGGTGGAAATGGCATCTGATGATCTTCTGGATGTGGATGCTGGTGGGATGGTAGTTGAGGATAAGGGAAACCCTATCGCTGTTGCAGGAGGAAAGAGAAGGGGTGAGGGCAGAAGTGCGGGAGATGGGTCGGACATGTTTGAGGGCCCTGTCGACAATGGAGCTGGGGAATCCTCAGTTGAGGAAGAATGTGGACATTTCGGAGGCTCCCTTGTCAAAGTTGGCCTCATCTGAACATATGTGACGGAGACGGAGGAACTGAGAGAATGGGAGATAAAAGGTACTGCAGATGCTGGAGAATCCGAGATAACAAGCATGGGGCTGGGTGAACACAGCAGGTCAAGCAGCATCATAGGAGCAGGAAAACTTGATG
>JAHRHZ010000024.1:28030983-28170360 GCA_024137785.1 Ginglymostoma cirratum
TGACCTGCTGTGTTCATCCAGCCCCATGCTTGTTATCTCTGAGAGAATGGGATATAGTCTTTACAGGAAGTGGGGTGTGAAGATGTATAGTTCAGGTAGCTGTGGGAGTCGGTAGGTTTGTAATGGATATTAGTGGCCAGTCTACCCCCAGAAATGGAAACAAAAATGCCGAGGAAGGGAAGGGAGGAGTCAGAGATAGACCAGGTGAAAGTGAGGGCAGGCTGGAAATTGGAGGTGAAATTGATGAAGTTTTCCAATTCTAGACGAGAGAGGGAAGCAGCACCAATGCTATCATCAATGTATCGGAGAAAGGGTTGTCGGTGGGGGCCGGAATAGGACTGGAACAAGGAATGTTCCATGTACCCCACGAAGAGACAGGCATAACTAGGGCCCATGCGGGTACCCATGGCAACCCCGCTTACCTGAAGAAAATGAGAGGAGTTGAAAGAGAAGTTGTTGAGGGTGAGGACAAGCTCAGCCAAGCAGAGGAGGGTGGTGGTGGGTGAGGATGGATCAGGTCTTTGCTTCAGGAAGAAGCGGAGAGGCCTAAGACCCTCCTGGTGGGGAATGGATGTGTAAAGGGATAAATAAAGCATATAGTGTTCTTAGCTTTATTAATACGGGTATAGCTGGAGTGTTATGTAGAGGTCTGGGTGCCATATTTTAACAAAGATGTGAATACATTGGAGATGGTGCAGAAGCAACGTATTAGAATGGTTCCTAGTGTAAGAAACTTCAGCTATGAAGATAGATTGAAGAAGTTCGCTCTATTCTCCTGGACAGAAGAACGCTGAGAGGAGATTTGATTGAGGTTTTCAAAATCATGAGCGGCCTAGACAGAGTAGAGGATCAAATTAAAACAACAAATGCTGGAGATCACAGTGGGTAGGACAGAATCTATGGAGAGACAGCAAGCTAACGTTTTGAGTCTAGTTGACTCTTCATCACTGCTGAAGGGAAATGTGGAGGGGCAGCATTTACACTATAGTTACGGGGGTGGGGGGGGAGCGGGATGGTGTGGTGGGGTGTAGGGTGCTAGGGATAAAATATGTTGATAGTCCAGATGAAGTGATTGTAATGTGAGAATGGCAGAGCAATGGTGTGTTTAACTGCCAGACTGGGAAGAGCAGATAGTCCCACTGGGGTGGGAGAGGGAGAGGACATGGTGACAAAGAATATAACAAGTAAAGCTAAAAGAAATGGGAGTTTTTGCGCAACCTGGAGGAACAACATCTCATCTTCCGACTAGGCACTTTATAGTCTTCTAGACTTAGTATTGAGTTCAACACTTTCAAATTGTGAAAGAAAGTCCCATTTCTTTCCTTTCTTTCAGCTTTCTATCACCATGCCCTCTCTCTCCTCCACCCAGCCCAATGGGACTGTCTGCTTTTTCAGTTCTGGTAGTTAGACATACCATTGTTCTGCTATTCTCACATTCTGATCACTTAATCTGAACTATCAACATCTTTTCTCGCCAGCACTCTACCCCACCACACCCACCTCACGTCCCACTATTGTATAAATACTGCCCCTTCCACACTTCACTTCAACTCTGATGAAGAGTCATCTAGACTCAAAACGTTAGCTTGATGTCCCTCTACAGATGCTGTCTGACCCGCTGTGATCTCCAGTATTTGTTGTTTTCAGTACAGATTCCAGCATCTGCAGTAATTTGCTCCGAGAGGATGAAATTGCTCCCAATCATAAAAGAAACAGGAACAAGAATGCATAGATGTATGAGTGAAGCAAGGGTGATGTGATATAAAAGGGTAGTTAGATATGGAATGCACTGTCTGGAATTCTGTGTCTGATACTACCGCTCTCACTAACACCTCAAGAAGGATTGAGGCTCTGAAAGCTTGTGATTTCAAATAAACCTGTTGGACTATAATCCGGGTGTCATGTAATCTCTGACCTTGTCCACCCCAGTCCAACACCAGCACCTCCACATCATGGAAACGTGGTGGAGGCAGGCTCAATTCAGGCATTCAAGAATCCATTGGATTTTTCTTTTGGAAAGTAAGAGCTTGCAGGGGTATGCAGAAAAGACGGAGATTGGCAGTTGATGATGGAGCCGGACTAGATGATAGAACCTGTGCAGACGCATTAATCTGAATGGCATCCCTCTGTATGAAAATAATTCTGTAATATGTTGAGAGCACCATAATTTCTAGCTCATAAAACTAAGGATCTGTCAACCTGTGCAGATCGACACAAATGATCTGAACACATTAGATGTAGAAGAGCAGGGCTGTTATCCAGGATTACCATTTCCCTGCTAGTTATTAACTGATATTATTTGATGGAAGATTGATGTAGACGTCAAAGAAATGAAATAAATATTTCACCATAGGTAGCACCAAACATACACCAAAGGAAAAGTGGAAGATCGGAAGGAGCCAATCTGAATTCTCAGGCCTGATCAATCTGTTATCCTTCAGTCAAGATCGTCAAAAATAGATTGGGTATAATTTATCTAAATTAGTTGCTGCCATTTCTATGTAACAGCAGTGCCTACAGCTCAAAGGCAAACACTTAAAACTATCAATCACACTGAGGCATCCTAAGTATGTGAAAGGCACTATATAAAATGATAGCTTTATGGTCAGAAAAACAATTTATTATTTTCCACTGAAAAGCAATAATAAATTGTGTGGAATCCAATGATAAATAAAAACTTTCATGGGTACCTACTAAGAACAAACTGTCAAATGTGAAATGGATCTTCATTGCCTTTCTGCACAAGCAAAAGATCTTGCCATCCAAAGAACACTAAATATGAAATTTACTTGAATAAAAAGAAAATCAAACCTATTCCTCTGGATTCAAATTATTTGCAAAAAAGAGATGGTTTGAAGAGAATGGATATTTTATCTGAACCATCAACAACATTCATGCTTGGAATTTGTGCAACTTACACTTTCTCAGTCTGGCTCTACCTTGAGTTAATTGAGTTATAGATCTGGAAAATTCCAAGCTTTTTGAAATGGTTGAGGCCTTCTGATGAAACCACATTGAAAGTTTCTCTGTCTATCTTTTCCCCTGCCCTTATTTCAGAGGATTGTCCACACTCTTGGGCAAAATACTGCAGTGACATGCTCTTGTCTTCTTCAGGATTATTGACCGGGAAACTCTCTTACCCAAATTGCCTTCCAATGGCATGTTGAAAAGGATTTATAGGCTGATGATCAATCTATTTGGACATGTTACAAAGGCATTTTACATGGCCATTGGTTCCTGGTGTGGGATTTGAACCTAGAGTATCTGGCCCATAGATACGATACTGCAGTTACTCCACAAGATCTTCTATATTGTAGGTACTCAAAAAAGAAAAACAGATACATTCACTATTGAGTTTAATCACACCACTGTGAAAAGTGCAAATTTTAATGGGTCAAGTTTTTGTAGTCAGCAACAAAGCCATTATTTTTATTCATTTGTGGGATGTGGGTGCTACTGGCTGGCCAGATTTATTGCCTGTCCCTAGTTGCCCTTGATAAGGTGGTGGTGAGCTGCCATCTTGAACCACTGCAGTCCACCTGCTGTGGGTTGACCCAAAATGCCTTTAGGGAGGGAATCCCAGGATTTTGACCGAGCAATAGTGAAGGAATGGTGGTATATTTCCAAGTCAGGATGACGAGTGGCTTGGAGGGGAACTTGAAGGTGGTGATGTTCCCATATATCTGCTGCCCTTGTCCTTCTAGATGGAAGTGATCTTGGGTTGGAAGGTGCCGTCTGAGGATCTTTGATGAATTTTTGCAGCGCATCTTGTAAATAGTACACACTGCTTCTACTGACCATCGGTGCTGGAGGAAGTGAATGCTTGTGGATGTGGTGCCAATGAAGTGGACTGTTTTGTCCTGGATAGTATCAAGCTTCTTGTATGTTGTTGGGGCTGCACTCATCCAGGCAAGTGGGGAGTATTCCATCACACTCCTGACTTGTGCCTTGTAGATGATGGACAGACTTTGAGCATTTAGATTTGATGCCAAGTGAAAGGAAGCTTCTGGAACCCAGTAACTGTAATGTCAATAAAAAGTGCAAGCAGCCAATAATTTTGAAGTATTCTCACAGACAGCAAACCAAGAAGGTCTTATTTATCACATCTAATTCAAAATTGCAGACAGAAAAATAATTATGATTAGATTAAGGTAGAGTGCAAGCTATAAAGTGAAACAAATGTTTAATTACCAAAAGCTTCTTGACGAAGGTGGTTCTGCCATTTCCTTTATGTTTTAAGTGGCAGATTATTTCAAATTGGTTACTTTCACAACTATTTATTCGTTCCTTTTTGTTATTTCCTAGTCATATTTCTGACTTCTGAACTGAACCATCTTCCCATTTTAAGGTTTGCTGTTTTGCTACATTACTCTGACCCAATCAGCAAAATCCAATGGCAAAATATTGGTGCTAGGGTAGCATGTGTAGCTATACACATTTCAACACATAATACTTCAGTAGATTCATTTGATCAAAACTGATTACTTCAAGTAACTATTTGAGTACGTTGATCTGGCAAAATGTCAAGCATGTCTGTTATAATAACTGCGAGATTGTTCAAATTGACCAAGGGTTTGATCTACAGGCAAGTGGTAAATATTGGCTGATGGGCAGAAGGTAGAGAATGGGGATAATGGGGTCTTTTTCAGGATGGCAGCCAGTGACTAGTGGAGTTTCACATGGATCAGTGCTGGGACCACAGCTATTCACATTATACATTAACAATCTCGATGAAGGAACTGCCGGCATTGTTGCTAGGTTTGCAGATGGCACAGAGATAGGTAGTGTTGAGGATACAGTGAGGCCACAGAAGGAACTTTGAAAGGATAGGAGAGTGAGCAAAGAAGTGGCAGATGGAATACAATGTAGGAAACTTACAGAATACTAAGAGGCCTGGATAGAGTGGATGTGGAGAAGATGCTTTCATTAGTAGGAGACTAGGACCCAAGGGCGCAGCCTCAGAGTGAAGGGAAAATGCTTTAGAACTGAGATGAGGAGGAATTTCTTCAGCAAGAGGGTGTTGAATCTGTGGAACTCAACAACACAGAAGGGTTGTGAAGGTGGAGTCATAACAGTGGTACCTGTCAAAATGTAATGATGAGGGATGACAAATAGGATAAGCAGCTGCCACTTCTTGTTGGACCAAATAAAAACCAAAAGAGCTGCGGATGCTGTAAATCAGGAACAAAAACAAAGTTGCTGGAAAAGCTCAGCAGGTCTGGCAGCATTTGTGGAAGACAAAACAGAGTTAACGTTTCGGGTCCAGTGACCCTTCCTTAGAACTGTTGGACGTCTGGCCAGTATTTAATGGAAGCAAAAGGAGCTTTAGCAGCTGGTTAGAGAGCCATCGGAAGCCCCACATTGCCTTTTTCAGAAGGTCCACCAAATTATGTACCATTCAGGCAGTTTATAGGGCAGTGGTGGGCCTGTCCTGGGGTCAAGGCCAATCCAAGGGTAGGAGCTCATCATTGCTCAGCAGTGCCTCTGAGGAGGCAGTGATTATTTCTGGTACTGCAGAGATAGATGTTAATGAATATGCAGGTGAGCCTCTGAGCTTTGTACCAATGTAACTCTGATCCCAGTGGTCACGTGATAGAGACTCTGCCAGATGGTTGGAACTACAGCGGCTCCATGCAGAGACGGCTGCTGCTAAATCACCATGTACATATTGTGAATAAACACTGTTTGAACAAACAAGGTTATCAGAACAGATCATCTCCTACAGGTACTACAGGTACTACACCCATGTGAGTCCTAGAGATCACCTAAGTTTTTTTTTTGCTTTCTTTATATTCTTCAAGGGGTCTGTCTGTCTTTAGTTTCAGTTTCCTAAACCTTATGTATGCCTCCTTTTTCTTTTTGACAAAGCTTAAAATTTCTCTTGTCATCCAAGGTTCCTGAACTTTGCCATCCTTATCCATAATTTTCACAGGAACATATTTTGGATGAACAAGTGGCTATCGAGATTGTGTTAGGTGGAGAGTTTCAGATTACTGGGGCATTGTTTCCAGCTCTGGGGGAGGTGGGACCACTACAAACTGGGTGTGTTACATATGGGTAGGACCTTAGGGGGAGTTTTTGCAGCAGGATGGGAACCTATGCAAGGATTCAGAGGAAGGGAAATCAAGAACAAGTGACAGAAGGGGGAATAAGAGAAGTGATTGGCAGAGGAATCAAAGGTGAGAATCAAACAAGTAAAAAAGTAGTTGGAATGTGACAAGGAATGTTAAAAAGACAAGCTTTAAGGTACATTTTGTGCCTGACTGCATGGAGCATTCAAAATGACGTGGATAATTAATCATGTAAATAGATATAATATAGTCAGGATTATGGAGACATGGCTAGAAAGGTGACCAGGAATGAGAACTGAACATGCAGGAGCATTCAGTGTTTAGGAAGTACAGGCAAAAAGGAGAAGGTGGTGGAGTTTCAATACTAATTAAAGAAGATGTAAACACAATATTGAGGAAAGATATTAGATCAGACAATATACAATCTGGGTGGGTAGAGCTCAGAAATGCCAAGGGGTTAAAAAGAAAGTGGGGTGACATTTAGACCATCAAACTCTAGTGGCGATGGTGGGAGTGGCATTTAACAGAAAATCAGAGATACATGCAGGAAAGTAACATCTGTAATTACAGGTGATTTTAATCTGCATATAGTTTGAGAGAATCAAAATAATCATGATACTTCAGAGAAAGAATTCCGAGAGTGTATATGGGATGGTTTTCTGGACCAATACATTGAGGAACCAACTATAGAACTGGTCATTTTAGATTGAGTATTATGGAATGGGAAAGGAATAATTGGCAATGTGATCATCAGAGACCCCTTTGGGGATGCGTGATTATAATATGATAGAACGCTTCATCAAGATGGAGACTGAGATTCTTGATTCTGAGACTAGGTCCCTGAGACATAAGAAGGGAAGCTATGATGGTACGTGAAATAATTCCAGAGGCCAGTATCTCATCGCAAAGTTAACCTTTACTTACACATACATAGTACTTGACACTGGTCTGGCTTCCTCAGAGCCAGTTTGTGGAGTCAACAGAACCTCTGCCAGAGGTTATATCTGTCAGCCAGGGCTCCCTGATTGGCCAATAGTAACAGCACCTATCAGGTCCTTCCTGGGCCTCTCTGTCTCCATCTCTGGTAACCACCTGAAAACTGATATCTATCTCAACCCCACCAACTCCCACAGCTACCTAGAATACACTTCCTCTCACTCACCTTCCTGCAAGAATGCCATCCCCTATTCCTAATTCCTTCGCCTCCACCACATCTGCTCCCAAGATGAGGCATTATACTCCCAGACTTCCCAGATGTCCTCGTTTTTCAAGGACCGTAGTTTCCCCCCTCAGTGGTCGAAAACGCTCTCAACGGCATCTCTTGCATTCCCCGCACCTCAGCCCTTACACCCCCTCCCCGCAATAACAACAAAGACAGAATTCCCTTGTCCTCCCGTATCACCCCATCAACCTGTGAATCCAACACATCATTCTCTGCCACTTCCACCACCTGCAATCTGACCCCACTACCAAGGATATATTTCCCTCCCCGCCCTTATCTGCCTTCCGGAGGGACTGGTCTCTCTGTGACTCCCTCACTACTAACCCCACCACCCCTGGCACTTTTCCCTGCAACTGCAGGAAGCACTAAACCTGCCCCTACAGCTCCCCCCCTCACCTCCATCCCAGGCCGCAAGAAGACCTTCCACATCAAACAGATGTTCACCTGCACGTCCGCTAATGTGGTATATTGTATCTGCTGTTCCCGATGTGGCCTCCTCTACATAGGGGAAACCACGTGAAGGCTTGGAGACCGCTTTATAGAGTACCTACGCTTGGTTCGCAATAAACGACTGTACCTCCCAGTCACGAACCACTTCAATTCCCCCTCCCACTCCTTGGATGACATGTCCATCCTGGGCCTTCTCTGGTGCCACAACGATGCCATCCAAAGGCTAGAGGAACAGCACCTCATATTCTGCTTGGGAACCCTGCAGCCTAATGGTCTCAATATGGACTTCACAAGCTTCAAAATTTCCTCCCCCCGACCTCATCCCAACACCAGCCGAGCTCGTCCCCACCTCCTTGACCTGTCCATCTTTTCTCCCACTTATCCACTCCTCCCACTTCACTGACCAACCCCCACCCCCACTTCCTACCTACTAGCCTCATCCCCACCTCCTTGACCTGTCTGTCTTCCCTCCCACCTACCCGCCCCTCCCTCCTCACTGACCAACCCCCATCTCAACTCCCTACCTACACTCACCTTTACTGGCTCCATCCCTGCCCTCTCGACCTGTCTGTCTTCTCTCCACCTATCTGCTCCTCTATCCACCTTCTATCATTGCCTCCCCCTCTCTCTATTTATTTCAGAGACCCTTTCCCCTCTCCCATTTCTGAAGAAGGGCCCAGGCCCGAAACATCAGCTTTCCTGCTCCTCTGATGCTGCCTGGCCTGCTGTGTTCATCCAGTTCTGTATCTTGTTAACTCATATTCCATGAAGTCCATCTGGCTGACCTCACTATAATCTCTATACTTTGAGGTGTGACTTGGCAATGATGCATTGGGAAATGTTACTGAAAGGAATGACAGTGGATAAACAATGGCAAACATTCAAAGAGCAAACAGGCGAGCAACAAAAATTGTTAATTCCCGTCTGGTGCAATAGCACAAAGAGACTAGCCAAACCATAGCTTATGGTGGAAGTTATTGGTAGTATTAGATGCAAAACAAAATGCATACCAATTGGCAAATGAAAAACAATAGATGTCAGGATTGGGAACAGTTTACAAGTCAGCAAAGGAGGACCAAGGAATTCATTGAGAACTGACTGACGTATGAGGGGAGATTGAGTCGGTTAGGATTGTATTCTCTGGAGTTCAGAAGAATAAGATGTGATCTCATAGAAACCTATAAAATTCTAACACGACTAGACAGGTTAGATGCAGGAAGGATGTTCCCAATTGTGGGCGAGTCCAGAAACATGGGTCATAGTTTAAGTATAAGGGGTAAACCTCTTAGGATTGAGATGAGGAGCAATTTCTTCACCCAGAGAGTGGAGAGCCTGTGGAATTTGTTACCAGAGAAAGTGGTTGAGGCCAAAACATTATGTGCTTTCAAGAAGTAGGTAGGTATAGTTTTTGTGGCTAAAGGGATTGTGGGATACAGGGGAGGGCAGGATTATGGTATTAAGTTCGATGATCAGCCAGGAACATATTGAATGGTGGAGCAGGTTCGAGGTGTCAGATCGCCTACTGCTGCACCTTTCTTCTCTATTTCTTTGTAAGAAGGCATAAGATACAAGTTTGACGGTTAAAGGAATCAAAGGGCATGTGGAGAAATTGGGAACAGTACATTAAATTGGATGATCAGCCATGATCATATTGAATGGTGTTGCAGACTTGAAAGGCCGAATGGCCTATTCTTCCTTTTATTTTCTATGTATTTCTATGAGTACAGTTTGTGGAATAGAAGTTGTAGGAGAGGGATAATCACCAGGAAGGGCAAGAAGAAGCTCTAAATAGCTTCCATCCTTTCCAGTACTGGATCTCTTGATCAGTCTGTGAGTGGCTTTCAATAGACGCCCACATAGGGACACTGCAAAAAATCCCAAAGGCACTTGCTTTTTGCCCTCCCTCACGGGGATATGGTGCTAGGGGAATGCCACTGGGAGCAGAATGAAGCCAGTAAGTGGGCATTAATTGATCATTAACTGCTTAAATTGGCAGCAGGACAGATAAATTGTATTCTGTGCTTCCTGCCTTGGGCTTAATTAGGGAAAGGGCAGGATGTTGTTTCGGGTCTCCACCTGCCACCTTACCACCCAATTAATTTCATCCCATCTCAAACTCATTATGGAAATGGTGTTCAATCGTCTCATCTATTTCTGAGATACCACAATGCCATGTCAGATCAGTAAACACTAATAGCAACTGGCGCACCAAGACTGTCATACTTTGTGCGAAAAAAATAGCAATTCTTTAAAAAAAAATTGAATCTTGCATATATGAAATATTGATCAAGGCTCATTTATCCCGTGCCTCAACTAGAGCTGGAGAAAGACTATGGTGGAATCCTCAAGGGATCTGAGTGATTTGGACTATAACAAGATGCGTGGAAAAATTGGGTGAAATTTTGATGAGCCCAATCACAAGGTCAATATTACGTCACCTCATCTTTTATAATTTTGACAGGAAACATGGCAAGATTGTTGTTAGAAAGTGGTTCCAATTGATTAGATCAATGTTTGTGAAATGTCTTGTTAATGTTACAGCTCGCCTCATCAATATTCAGACTCCCATTTTACCAGACTCACCAAACAAGCCTGTAGTTGGGAAAACTCAACAAGGAAGTAAGAGTGAAGACCTGGCGGATTCAGCTCACAACTTACTCCAAGCAACCTTCATGTTAGAAATAAGGAACCAATACCTAATGGGCACCAGCCACACACACACCCTATGTCCATGGATATTGGCAAAAGTCACAAGACACCAGGTTATAGTCGAACAGACTTATTTGAAATCACAAGCTTTTGGAGGGCTGCCCCTATATCAGACTTCGCCTGATGAAGGAACAATGCTTCAGAAGTTTGTGATTTTGAATAAACCGGTTGGACTATAACCTGGTGTCGTGACTTCTGACTTTGTCCACCCCAGTCCAACATTGGCATCTCCACATCATGGATATTGGGATCCAATATGTGCCAGTCTCAAAAAACTCTCATGGCACATCTCCGATTGAGATACAGGGGCTTGTCACATTTCAGTGCCATGTCACGAGCTGCACCAACATCAGTGTAATGTTGCAGCAAGGATAGTGTACACTGAGGTACATGCAACCAGGCTCACAGACTGGACCAGGCTGCATCTCTGGGCTCTTCACTTGTTGTCATAGCCCTTACTCAATGTGAGATTATTTGGATGCTCCCAGCACTCCTGCCTTATCTTGTCTTTTTGTGCTTTTCTGTCCCAGAAAGAGATACCAGTGTCATATTACTGCTGTTGTACCTTTCTATTTAGTACAGCAAGGAAGTTTATGGTTGATAACAGACCTCAGTCATGTCAAGGAGGATAGCCATCACTTAGGGGTTCCCAGCACAGTAAGCAAGCGCAGTATCGAATGACAGTCCAAGTCCTGCTTGGGGCAGTCAGAATGAAGGTCCTGTCCTCAGAAGGGATAAGGAGTTGAATGATGGACAATGCACCATCCTGACTCTTCCTCCCCTATTGTGGACTGTTTTTGTTCTGAAATAAGAGAGAGGCAGGGAGATGGAAGTAGTTGTTACTTTCCACAATGCTTTAATCTGGGTGGCAACCTCAGACCAGGCTGGCATGGTCTTCTTTCATGGCTCCCAATTCTGGTACCATGGGAAGAGAAAGTCCTGCATGTGTGCTATTTTGTCCAGCAGGAGATCCAGGCCCCTGCCCCCACAGCGGGGCCCTAATTCTCCCCCTGTCACGTCCAGGGAAAATGTCAGGAACCAAGCAGGGCAGCTCTGGACTGACAGTATTTGGTCCAAATGCACAACAGGTTTTTAAACATGGCATAAGTGCAAGGGATGATGGTGAATTCTGGAATATCTATTGAGTGGCAAATCGTTCCAAGAACATTGCCTGGTAAGATGGGGTGGAAATCAAACTTCAGAAATGCTATAAGGGTGTGGTAGATAATTAATGAGTTGGGAATGGCAAGATACAGCAAGAGAATTTGTTCAGCTTTGCAGTGTCAAACCTTCCAAAAAACTCAGTGCGACTTGGACTTAACCAAAAGAAAGTGCAATTCAGCCTTAAATTTCTTCACAACATCTCATGACAAATGTTTGTATTTTATTAATATTGCAGAAGCTGTCTTATTAAATATTGCAAAACACACAAAATAATTTGCTACACCAAAAAGAAGTGCAGATTTGCTACCATTCACACGACAGATTACTCAGTTCAGTGACCCGTGTTCAAAGAAGTACAGCCCCGTTAATGTGTAGGTGCTGTGTTTGTACCCGCGTGTCGATGAGATCATAGTTATGTTATGCAGTTGAAAAAGTCAAACGTTTTATTTTCTCCTATTATTCTCCCATGTTATAGGACATTTTTGCACAGACAAACTTCAGTTGAGAAGGATACAAGGTTAGTAAGAGTGCAATCCTCCTGTGGCTCTCATCACTGCTCTAAGGTTAAGCTGTCAACAGAGCCATGAGGAATGGGCAACAAATACTGGCCTTGCCAGGGGCATTTGCATCATATGAATGAATTATGAAAAAACAAACTTGCATCATGGAAAACAGAGCAGTATCAATTTGTCTGATCTACTAATGTAAGTAAATAAGAGCAAAGAGATGGAACAGACCATTTGGCCAATTGAGCCTGATGTGCCCCTATAAAAGATTATAGTTGATCTTTGACAATCTGCTTTGTCAATCCATGTCCTCTTATCCTTTGATTCTACTGGAATCCAAAAATCCACACATCTAAAGCTTGATTCGACTCAATGACTGAACATCTGCAGGTCACTGGGGCAGGAGAAATTCATGTACTCCCCACCCTCCCTTCTCCAGAACTTCAATGCGACAAATCAGGCTGACAGTCAGTGCACTACAGATAGAGTGCTGTATTTTCAATGATGCCATCTAACAGATGAGACATATAACTATGACCCTGTACTGGAATATTGCAAAAGACCTTAGGGAACTTTTTTGAAAAGGAACAAGGGAGTTATTCCCAAGTGTTGTGTCCAAAATTAATCCTTCAATCAAAAACATCGATACAGATTTTCTGACCAGTATCACATTGTTGTGATAAACTTCCATTCTTTCAGCTTACATTCCATATAAAATATTGGTCATCCTTCCAACATCAGCAACTTTTGAGTGAAGGACACGCCTTCAATTAAGGCTCTTAAGTGCTCAATTAATGGCCCCTTAAGAGCATCATCTCACCACCTGCCTTATTGGCAGGTAAAGAGGGACAGCTGGGCAACATGCCTTCCGGGTTGCGTGTGGGGAGCATCCCATTTACCCCAATCTGCAGGCAATTAGGAATGGCAATGGGACAGAGGAGTGGCTAGTAAAATCCACTTACCTGTCCTTGCCTCCAACTCCGTCTCTCGTTGTGACTTCCATCCAAAAAAACATACCCACTTACCTATTCGCCTTTACAAGCCTGCATAGCTTCACATCCTGGGCACTTTAAGTAAAGAATTGACAATTAATCCAGGAAGCTTTCTCACTAGTGGAGCCAGTAATCGCCCCTAAAATTATCTGTTCGTGTACTTACATACATGTGAACATAAACTCATACAAATTAGGAGCAGTCGTAGGACATTCAGCCCCTCCCCCTCTTCCCCCATTCAATAAAGTCATGGCTGATCTGATTGTAACCTCCAATCTGCACTTCTGCCTACTCCTGATAATCGTTTACCCCATCACTTCACACAAATCTATCTACTTCTGCCTTAAGAATATTAAAAAAACTGTTTCCAGGAAAAGAGTTCCAACAACAGATAATTCTCTGACAAACTAAAAGATTGCCTCTGCTCTGTTTTAAATAGTTGCCTTGATTTGTAAACTATGACCCCTAGTTCTAGGTTCTCCCATAAAGGAAACATCCTCACCACATCTATCATGTCAAGATTCCTCAGATTCTATACGTTTCAATCAATTCACCCCTTACTCTGTTAATCTGGTCTGTCCAATCTTTTCTCATAAGCATAGAATGCTAAATTCTGGTCAATAACCAAACTGCAAGTTAAAACCCCCTCAAAAACCGTATTTCAAACAGTCTGGAATTCACCTGAAAATGTTAACTAATTCTCAGTCTATGAACCTCACCAGGAACCGTCACTTCGCTTGCTGCAAATAGCCATCCCTAAAGGAATTGTAGAATTCCCGAATCCAGTCATTTGGATACTGATCTTCAAATGAACTGATAACTACACTGGAGAAACTCAGCAAATCTGGCAGCACCTGTGGAGAGAAAACAAAATTATCATTTCAAATCCATTACCTCTTCTTCAGAACTGAGGGCAGCTAGGAAAAGGTGGTGTTTATGGTGATGACAAGGGATGGTGGGGTGGGGAAGAGTATGGAAAGGAGTGAGCAATTAAGTGGAGAGGGAGTCCAGAGGTAGAGAGTGAAAGAGGAAAATAGGTTTAGTCAAACAAAGAGATGAAAATAGCAAACCAGGGCAAAAGAGAGCTAGACAGGTGGTAATTGGCAATGTGATCGTCAGAGACACTTTTGGGGATGAGTGATTATAATATGATAGAATGCTTCATCAAGGTGGAGACTGAGATGCTTGATTCTGAGACTAGGGCCCTGAAACACGTGTGTGAAAATGGCTTAGCAGTGCTAAAAGCCACTCATGTCATGACAAGACCTGGAATGTGGAAGAGGGTATTAGACATGGAAGGAGTTGTGTTCATGCTTCAAAATTATTAAACCCAGTATTCAGTTCTGAAAGCAATAATGTCCCCATGTAGAAAATGAAGTGTTGCACTTCCATCTTGCATGTTCAACCAGATCCTGTCACAACATGGGTTGATTTCCACACTCTTCCCCCATCATCAGCATAAATAAAATCTTTTCCTAGCTGCTATCACATCTGAAGAAGGATCACTGGGCTCAAAACAGTAATTGTGCTTTTCTACGCTTAGATGCTGGAAAATCTGCTGAGTTTCTCCAGCAATTTCTGCTTCTGTGTCTTTCAGATCTCTGGCATCTGCAGTTCTTTGTCTTTTGTATTATGATAACTATACTGCTTGGTCTTAATACTCATAGATGGAAAACTCCTTTCTTTTATTGTCTCTTTGTGGGTGCACATGTGAGAAGTCATATAAGATCACTTTGAAATTGAATGTGAGAAATATTAATCATTGCCTAAATCAAAGAGAGTTTGCAAAATTAAAAAGTAACTCAATGCAAATACTCCTTGATCTTTTCAAAATTAAACCACTTTGTTTACAAATGGACGGAAAGGAGGGTGGAGAGGCTTAGTGTGTTTCTGCCCCTTTCCATATAAGTAACTGATGAACAATTGCCTCATTGCTATCTATAGGTCTTTGCTGTACAAATGTGCCATTGCATATGATCACAAAGCTTATAATTTACATGTAATTTTTTATGAAGTGCTTTGGAGTGTTCCGCTGACATAGCAAAAATTCAGATGTATGACTTTTCTTCCTTTCATTTATCACTAGGATAATTAATAATGGAAAACATCCACGTTATGAAGCCAAATAATTAGAAATGTTTAATTTATAATCATTCCTCTATTTTTTTTCACTAGATACAGCTGATTAGAGTAATTGAAACAGAAAGGCACTACTTCCTACACAAAGAATTTGGATTCATTTCCAGGACTAATTGTGCAGCACTACAGAAAGCTTCAAGAGTAAATTGTACAAATAAAATAAGGGAGACTAGTTCAGGGAGAGATCAAAACAAATCAGATAAATCTAATTAGGTCCATTTGCTTGGAAGGGAAGCACTAACAGGATATTATTGAACAACGAGGTCTATTGTCCATAAGTGCCTTGTATACATTTCAAACTGGTTTCTATGGACTTCTTTTTATTGTTAGTTCATGGGATGATGGTATCATTGGCTGGGTTGGCAATTATTGTCCACTGGTAATTGCCCTTGAGTTCAACAATGAAAATATCAAGGAATCTAGTCAAATTACTGAAGAGAAAGATGATCCAAGGATGAAAGAGTCGTTGTTCAATGCTATGATGTTAGGACTGAAAGTGAAAACGTGTATCAGAAGAACTGTGAGGTAAATCCATATATTCCTGAAAAAAAGGACCAAAGGATCTACTCATGCATCCCAAAGCAGCAATACAGCTACCTAACTCTTACAAGGTAGCACTGGAATAGACTCCATGACAGGGTCATGGAGCAGATTGGCCGAAGCAGATTCAGTAGGAACCTGCAAAAATAATTTGGAAAGGTGGGGGGAGATGAGAAAAGTGGAGGAGAGTTTGACTAATCTGAATTTATTTGAAGTGTCAGTACAATCATGTTGGGCTGAATGGACTGTACAGGCAGAGGAGGTGCAGGTGACAGAGGTCACTGTAGAGAAAGTCAGAGTTCGAGTGTCCGATGTGCTGTGCTGCTTTTTTCTAGGATTCCGCGAACTCATGAAAAGGCTATGCTGGATGATGAGGAAAACACAAAACTCTCATGGCAATTTAAACCTGCAATTTAAACCTTTCATGAATACTATGAATAACAATCCCTGCTGCCATAACAACAAGGATTCATACAACATTATAGCAAAGAGACAGCCTATTCATTTCATCAAACCGACATCAATCTATTTTTCATATAGGTTTTCTTGTTTAATCCCCATACCCTTTAAACTTTCTCTTTTCCGAACAACGCATTGTGTTTGTAAAATCAAGTCTATTCTCCAAGAACAATTTGTGATATTGTTAGAAAACCATAATAAAGTAACCATTATTTTATCCCTTAGTGACTTTATTTTAGCTATTAATGCTAAAACCATTGCACACTATAACTTCATAGAAATATGTCAAATTTTCAGTACAGAAACAGGCCTTTCATTCCAACAACTCTATACTGGTGTTTATATTCAACATTAGCCTGCTCCCTCTCTTCTTTATCTAATACTATCGACATATCTTTCAATCACTTTCTCTTACTATACTTATCTTACTTCCCCTCAGATAATATTTTTCCCAATCACCTTGGGCTAATAAATTTGACTCTCTCACCAGTCCCCAGACAAGAAAGCTTGTTTTGAATTTCTTATTGATGTCATTCATACTGCTGTCCTTTAGTTTATTCCCCTACAGACAAAAACATCTCTTTGCCCACTTGATTGTCAGAAATCGTTTAAAGACCTCTACTTATATTTATTTAGTGTCACAGACAGAATATATATGTTTCTTTTACTGCCTGTGATTAATATGTGAGTTTTCTTACTCTCAGTGTGGATGACCCAATTAATAATTCCAGCAGCAAGGTTTTGTGAGTTTTAAAATAAAGAGGGTTATTTATTCTCGTATATGGACCTCTAATTTGAAACACAATGTCTGACATGTACACTCACTAACATAAAGATTGGTTACATGTGAAGCTAGCAACTTGTTACAAATTATTGCTAACGTCATCTCTGGCTTATGGTCTATCTCTCATGGGACAGGCCTGCTTCCTTAAATGAAGTGGGTATTTTAATATTGAAGTGAATCTCTTGTAAAGTGAAGGATTCTCAGCAGGTTGTGTGGTTTCTTGTCATTGATTTTCTGGGAGTTTGCTTGATTGGTGTCTGCCCTGATCCAACTGCTGGACAACAGAGAGGCTAAACTTCATTCGCCAAGGAGACTCTGAAGTGTAGCTTCGGCTAAATTATAAAAAACAAAACATTTCTTCAGCTCTGAGACAGATCATTTACCACTATTTTCTCAGGAAAATTCATCAGCGGTATCGATCAAAAATATGACTAAACACATCAGATCTTTCGGTAACAGGAATAGCAAGAGGATTTCTGCCATACTCAAAGATTATCCCAATTTGACGCTGATGCACATTTCCTCTGGAATTTCTGAGTTAAGCCACCAAAGAAATGTGCAATGCAGACCCCAAACACTGTGAGGGCAATGTAGATTTGGAGAAGTCAGGATATTGTCACTTTATACAGCACGAGCTGTGGGGTGGGAAGTATGAATGGATGAGTGGGTATTTGTGTCAGTAAGTAAGTAAGTAAGGTGTGTTTAGGTGGGTGGGTTAGATGGATAATATGTGTAGGTATGCAGGATGAATCGGTTGGTGGGTGTACAGATTTAGTGATGTAGGTAGGTACTTTGGTTGATAAGTGGGTATGTGGGTGAAACGAGTAGGTGGATAGGTGGATACATGTGTATGTAGTTAAACGGTAAAGGTAGGATATGTCAGTAAGTAAAAAAATAAGTTGCAAAAACAGAAATTGTTGGGAAAACTTAGCAGGTTTGGCAGCTCTGTGGAGAGAAATCAGGGTTAAATTTTCTGGTCCATTGACAATTATTCAGAACTGACTGTAGCCAGGAGAAGGTTGATATATATGCTGAAGATAGGATGGTGAGGGGAAGTAAATGGAGATGAAGCCCAGAGGGAGAGAATAACAGTTGAACAGACAAAAGAATGGGTAAAAGTCAGACTGGGAGAATCAATAGCTGTTAATTGGGATTACTAGTAGCTGACGATGGGATGGCTTTGGTCACAGCCCATGTGATGACAAGGCTTGGAGTGTGGGAGTTGGGCTAAGAACATGGGAGAGAAGATGCTTAGGTCCTGAAATTATTGAACTCAATATTGTGTTCCATTGGTTGCAGGGTCCTCAAATGACATGGACTATTGAGGTGCTGTTCTTCGAGCTTGTGCTGAGCTGCACTGGAGTATTGCAGCTAGCCTGAGACAGAGATGTTAGTCAGGGAATCCAGTGGTGTGTTGAGGCGGCAGGCAACAGGAAACTCAGGGTCAGTTTTGCAGACAGAACGCAGGTGTTCAGCAAAGTGATCATCCAGTCTGCATTTTGTCTCCCCAGTGTAGGGCAAACCACATTGTGAGAGGCAACTACTGTAGACTACAGTGTAGAAGATAAGTTGGATAGGCAGGTAAGCTAGTAAAGGGGGTGAGTGGGTGAGTGTCTAAGCGGATTAGTGAGTGAGTAGACATTCTGGTTGCTTGGGTAATTAAGAGGTCAGGCTAGCGGATAGGGAAGTGGGTGTATTCAGGTCACGAAAGGTCTAAAATACAACTGCTCAAAATGAAGCTTAAGTCCTAAATGGTAATTCAAAAGCTCAGATTTTGACAAGCTCTAGTTTCTGAGAGACATGAGGCACAAATCTCCAGCTTCTATGCATTGGTGTTGCTAATGATCTACACTGATAACTCAAACTTGAAAAATAGTGTGGTCTTCTAAATGCAGTTTGCCAGTTCTCAAGGCTGTTTAAAACACACTGTTCACCCAGCTCTACACCTTGTTATCTCCAGCATCTGCAGTTCCTACTATCTCTGATATTATAATATAGTGTTTTGTTTTTAATGCAGCACAGTATGCCTCTTCAGGTTACTTGTTTCTGAAGTAGTGAGGAACAATATTAGTAAGTCAACAGCATGCTTTGATACCAGAAATAACCCAATTATCTTCACACCAGGGTGATAATACAGAAAAACTATTTGCAGAAAGGTATTATATGTGGATAGTTTAAAATTATAGGGACGAAAATATATTCAACTGTAATTTCTGTACTAGATAAAGGTTTCAACAATTTATAAATATAAGTCACATGTGTATCCAGGCTTTCTGTCAACGTAAAAATGCACACAGAATTATACCTGCTTTCTTGAATACATGTACAACCATAGTTTTAAGTACAGAAAGGAAGCTTGTTAATTCTACAACATATTTCTCAGCATCTTCTATACCATTTAGAGCCAAAATTGGAGCGGGAGTAGACCATTTTGCCCTTTGACCTAACTCCTGCATTCAATAATGATGACTGTTGATGAGACTGTAGTCTTAACTCCACTTGCCTGGCTGCCCCTATTAACTGTGGACTCCCCAAAATCTGAATGTATTTAATGATCCTATTTTCACTGCTCTTGGGGAAAAGAATTCCAAATCTTATTAAACCTTTGAGACAAGAAATTTCTCCTCAGCTCCACCTCAAGTGGCTGATTCCTCATTATGAAGCTATGAACCCCCCTTTCTGGAATCCCGTGTTTGGTAAACATCCTCAGCACCCACCCCATTAAGGATCTTCAGAATTGTATATGTAACAATAAGATTACATCTCAATCTTCTAAACATCATTGACTCCTGGTCCAGCCTATTCAAAATTTCCTCACAATACAACCCCTTCATTTGCCTTGTGCTTTCACGATCAATGAAGTTCTAAGGCAGATGCAAAGTTACACAATGCTGATGCTGTAGGAGATGATGTTGCTTGACATGATGAGGGCAGTTACTGCTGCTGTCTGCAACATCATTGCTTACTATCAAAGGCTCACAATGATACCAAATAGACCAGTAAAAACACTTAGTCTGGATATGGAAAATAACACAAGAGAAGGAAGGACATGCCAGCTGATCGTGGAATTGTTTAGCCTTTTAAGTGCGATTATTTCAGATTTTCCTTACACTTTCAGTAAATAAGCACTTCCTATTATCTATTCCAGATTTGCAAGTTGTTTTCTAACTGTGCCCTGTAGTTCTGCTTTCTTGATCTACTTTAAGTAATAATCTGGGTTTTACCTGGACCCATCTATAACCTTTAACATGTCCCCTCTATTAATAAGGTTCCTCATTAATTGACTGCTTTTTCATTTAACTAACCCATTTTAGGCTAGGGATCTGTCTTATCACTCATTTTTATATCCTTGCTAATTTAGATAAGAAGATTTTTTTCCCTCTATTTTCCTATTTTGCTGATCCTAAAACAATAGCAATTTTAATTGCTTTTTGTACCTCTCTACCAACTAAACTTAAGATTTCTATTGAATGTACCAAAGCAGTTAAGAGTGTTGAATGACTCATATTTTTCAATACTTAGTTTCATCATATTTGAGTTTATTTACATTAAAGGATTGTTTTAACAGACATTTGTAGATAAAGGTTGAGAACGTTTTGGGTTCAGGTGTAATCCCTTCCAAAGTTGAACAATAGACCGAGCTTCAAAGGCTAAACTCATTCATGACAGATAGTCACTAAGTTGAGGAACCAAAGAACGGATTAAGCTAAAATAACCCTACTCCAGGAAAAGAGGGAAGCAATGGCCTTCTGGTATTATTGATGGAATATTAATCCAAGAGACTCAGGAAATATCCTGAGGATTCAGAGTCAAATCCAGCCGATGGTGGAATTTGAATTCAACAAAAATCTGGAATTAGGAGTCTAATGGTAACCATGAAACCATTGTTGAGTGTTGGGGAGAAAAAAAACCATCTGGTTCACTAATGTCCTTTAGGGAAGGAAATGCCTGGCCTGGCCTACATGTGACTCCAGACACACAGCAATGTGGTTGTCCCTTAACTGCTCTGTGGGATGGGCAATAAATGATGGCCTAGCTAGTAACACCCTTAGCTCATGGACGAATTAAAAAAAGCTCTCCAATTTTGGGTGAATTTGGACTTTTCTTCCTGGTTTCCATTCAGGCCAGGGAAAATGAAAGGTTAGACAGCCATTTTGCAAGCAGTTGAGCTCATATCGTGTACTTAACTCTATTGCCCATTATTAAACTTCCCTCTCCTGTGTTTAGAAAAGGCAGAGTGAAAGCTGGAGTAAACACAAAGCATACATTTGTGCTAATGTCTTATGAACAGTGACATTCTGGCAAGCCCAGCTGTTCAGCTTAATTCACTCCTTCTATTTTTGTGTTTAATGATGTGGACTCACACAGAAAGATCCTTAACATTGCCAACATGCATTAGCAGTAGTGCCAGCGATGAAGATAAGTTTAGTGTCATTTTGACTTAGTCCCATCATGATGGATTCCTTTTCCAAGGTCCACTTCAACATGCATGGCAGGATTTCAATAGTGCAAGGCTTCGTTTAAGCCAGAGACAAACAAGAGAAAACAGAATAATTGATCACCATGATCACCTAGTGAGGGATAATAGTTCATCACACATCATCTACTTTACAATATATAAATAAAGAAAAATTATGATTCTTGGCACTTCTTTTGGCACAGCTTGTAATACACTCACTGTCATAAGAACATAGAACATAAGAACCAGGAGCAGGAGTAGGCCATCTGGCCCCTCAAGCCTGCCCTGCCATTTAGTAAGATCATGGCTGATCTTTTTGAGACTCAGATCCACTTACCCGCCCATTCACCATAATTTGTCACCTCAAATATAGGAAAGAAAACCCCATTGAACATTTAAAAAGACATAAGACCATAAGAAATAGCAATAGGAGTAGATTGTTCAGTCCCTCGAACCAGCTCTGCCATTCAATAGGATCATAGCTAATCCAACATTCCTAATGCCCAATTCCCTGCCCTTTCCCCATACCCTTGATGCCCCTCTACTCTCTCAAGGCTTTCAATACAACCTCAATCTACCTTCAATGGAAATAAAAGTGATCTTTTCCAAATGCTATGACCTATGTCTTGGTCCTCACTAAGTCCACCTTATCTCTTATCTCCATACTTTAGAGTCACACTGAATCTTTGTCCCAAATGCACTGTGTTTAAAATTCTTTCTCTCGTTGACAAATGTTTCTTTCGCCCTGGTCTCTTTGCGGCCATTTATGAATATACAAACGTATAAACAAGAAACAAGAATAGGTTGCACTGCCTTTCAATAAGATCATGGCTGATCTGGTTTTAACCTGAACTCTACATTCCTTCTTATTCCCAAAAATCTTTCATCCTCTTGATCATCAATAATCTATATCTACCACTGCCTTAAAAATATTTAAAGATTTTGCATTCACTGCTTTCTGATGAAGGGAATTTCAAAGACTCACAATCCTATTAGGAAAAAAAAACGTCTTCATCTCTGTCTTAAATGAGTGGCCCATTGCCTTTAAAAATGAACCCCTGATTCTAGAGGAAACATTATTTTGATATCCATCTGATTAAGTCCTCTCAGGATTTCTTTTTGTCTATCCCATCCTAGATCTGTAAGCTTCCAGTCCAACCATGACCATCCATCCTTCTGCTTGGCCATCGGTGGCAATCTTAAACCTTTCTGGACCTACACTCTAGAGCTTTTTCTTCAAATCGCTCCTTCTGTCCACCATTAATATCTTTCTCCATTGCCAAATTTTCAACCAATAACCTGGCCATCTCTCCTAATTAGTCAACAGCAATTCCTTTTTTAGAACTGTGAACCAGCTCAGAAAATATATTTGCATTAAAGATACTGCTTACATCGCAATAAGGAAAAAGGCCATTGAGCCCAATAGACCCATTGTGCTGTTTCTGCTCCATGTGAGCCAAGTGTTCAATGTGTTATTGTAAGCAAGAAAAATACCAATCAGATATAGAAAATAGTGGTGAGCCAAGAATGGTTCTATGGTAGTAATCTCATCCAGGAGGTCAGAGAGGATTGCAACCCACAAAAGTAAAAGCTCAAGAGTGAAAACCATTATGTGAATCTTGAGATAGTGTGAAAGTCTTGAAATTGCTCTCGGGAGAACATTAACTTAATGCACAATATTTTGTCGAGCTCACAACACTTGTTTTTTTCAGACTTATTTTCTGTCGCACAATCAAAAGTTTCATTTCTAGATGTGGGGACAAGCTGGCTGAAAGCTGGCAAATTTATTCATGCTCTCTGAACTCCTTCTTCTCATAGTTATTCACTGTAATCTCAATTTCCACAGTCAGTTTTTCTCTGTGCAGGTAGTGTTGGGGACAGGGTAGACCTCCTTTTAAAATGACCACATGTACTCATGAAAACTGTTCAGTTTGCACATGCCTTGACAGAGGTGATTCACTTGGTAAGACTCTCTCTTCTGAGTTGTAAATTCAAGACCAACCCTAGAAATTTGAGCACAGTTTTTTTAGTGAAATTCCAGTGCAGTTCAGAGGCAGTACTGCAATGTCAGTGCTGCCTCTTCCAAATGAGATTCTAAACAGAGGCTCCATCTTCCTCCTTAAGGAAACATTGGAGATCTAACAGCACTATTTCAAAGAAGGGTAAGTAAATTTACACTAGTCAATATTTATGATTCTAACACCATCTAATTTTGTTTTCATAATTTTGTCCTTGGGACAAGAGCCATTACATTCCTAGACTCTGCAAACTGAATTTGCCCAAAACTCGGTTAAGTGTCAATTTTTGTCACAGAAACATAGAAAATAGAAGCAGGAGTAGGCTGTTTGGTCCTTTTTGCCTGATCCGCCATTCGATATGACCATGTCTGATCATCCAACTCAATAGACTGTTCCCGCTTTTCTCCTATATCCTCTGATCCCTTTAGACCCAACCCTTATATCTAACTCTTTCTTGAAATTGTACACTGTTTTGGCCTTGAATGCTTCTGTGGTTGTGAATTCCTCAGGCTCACCACTCTCTGGGTGAAGACCTGTCTCATCCCCATACTCCTAAATGATTTACTTAATTGTGACCCCTGCTTCTGGACTGCCCTGTCATTGGGAACATCTTGCCTGCATCTACCCTGTCTATCTCTGTTAAAATTTTATAGGTTTCTCTGAGATTCCACCACCCCTGCCCCACACTTCTTCTAAACTCCAGCGAATATAATCCTGAAGATTCGATCTCTCCTCATATGCCAGTTGTGCCATTTCAGGAATCGGTTTGGTAAACCTTTGTTGCCCTCCCTCTATAGCAGGAACATCCTTCATCAGATTAAGGAGACCAAAACTGCAGACAATATTCCTGTTGTGGTGTTAACAAGGCTCCGTATAATGCAGCAAGACATCTCTACTCCTGTAATCCTATCTTTTGCTATGAGAGCCAACATAGCTATTCTTTTTTATGACACGCTTCTTCTGTATGCTTACTTTCAGTTACTGATGGAGGAGGACACTCAGGTCTCATTGCACATTGCCCTCTCAAATTATAGCCATTTAGATAATAATCTGCCCTCCTGTTTTTGCTCCTGAAGTAGGTAACCTCACATTTATCCACGTAATACTGCATCTGCCATGCATTTGCCCACTCACTCAGCTTGTCCAAATCACAGTGAAGCATCTCTACATCCTCCTCATAGCTCACCCTCACTTGTCATTTCTCTCAGTGAGGCCTAATGGGTTTTCTCACACTATCTTCTCGAATTCATCTCATTAACAATGCAATTCACCACTGTGGTGCCCTGCTCATCATATTTGTTCTCCATTGATCACTGCTGGACCACCCAAGACTACCCTGGTAGGGCACCATCTTTAAAGCCCAACCATGCACCTGCTCAAAAGCTGGTATGCATGGGTCCTCTCAATAGTCCCACACTCTGTAGGAAAGGTCACTATCACACTTTAGCCATTCTGCCAGACCCAGACCATTAGTATCATGATGAGAAAGGACAGGTTTGCATTTTAGACTAAAATCTTCATCAGAAACTGGCACCATGCTTTCCTGAAAGTTTCATGGAGGTCCTGATGGACAGGTCCTGGTGATGTTTCGGGCCACTGTCCCTAGAATGTGCCCTGAGATTTTTGTGTGCTGTCTCCAAGATGGAGGTCCAGAGAAGCAAGCAATGAGCTGGAGTTGTCAGGTAACCGTTCTGTCTTTCATGGCAGGAATTATCACTGTCTAGTTTATTTCCAATGGGTGGAAAAATGGAATAATGCATCTCAATGTGTTGAGATGATTTATTAAAGAAGATGTTGGCCAGATGCTGATGCCATTAGGGAAGGAGTTCCAGGATTTAACCCTGGTGACAGTGAAGGAAAAATGTTATAGTTCCAAGTCAGGATGATGAAGCCCTTGTCCTTCAATATGGCAGCGGACATGGGTTTGGAAGGTGCTCTCTCAGGAAATTTGGTGAATTTCTGCAGAGTATCTTGTGGTCATACACATTGTTGCTATTGATCATTAGTGGTAGGGATAGTAAGTGTTTATGGATGTGGCATCAATCAAGCAGGCTGCTCTACTCAGACACGTGGGGGATATTCCATCACATTCCTGACTTGTGCCTTGTAGAGGGTGGACAGGCTTTGGGGAGTCAGGAGGTAGCGGGATTCCTAACTTCTGGCCTGCTTTATAACCAATGTATATATCAGGCTAATCTAGTTCAGTTCCTAGTCAACGGTAATCTCCAGAATCTTGAGATATCCCCATGTCTGGCTCATGATGGAGGGAAGGTCACTGATGAAGCCAAAGATAGTTGGGCCGAGGACACTATCCTGAGGAATGCCTGCAGAAATATCTTGAAGCTTAGATGAGTAACCCCCAACAACTACAACCATCTTCCTTTGTGTCAGGTATAACTTCAAGCAGCAGAGTCGCACCCTGATTCTAAATGACTCTAGTTTTGTTTGGGCTCTTTGACACCACATGCAGTTAAATGCACTCCTGGTGACAAGGGCAGTCACTCTCAACTCAGGTCTGGGATTAAGTTGTTTTTTCATGTTGAACCAAGGCTGTAATGAAGTCAGGAGCTGAGTGGCCCTGGTGGAACACAAACTGTGTGTCAGTGAGCATGTTATTGCGAAGCAAGTACTCCTTAACAGCACTGTTGATGACACTTTCTATCACTTCATTGATGATCAAGAGTAGACTGATGGGGTGGTAATTGGCTGAGTTAGATGTGTTCTGCTTTTTGTACAGTGTATACCTGGGCAATTTTTCACATTGTTATATAAATGCCGGTGTTGTTGCTGTACTGGAGCAGCTTGGTTAGGGGCATGCGCATAATGCACTGAGTATAATAAGTGAGGTTATCAAGTTTTGGTTACAACTTTCCACATGCAAATATGATATCATGACAATACCAGGTATCTTGCTCAAAGAAAGGAAGGATTGGGGATTTAATACGGTTGGCTGTAAATGAAAATAGGAGAATGTTGCAGTTAAGAAGCTGCAGTACCACTACTGAGGGACAAAGAACAGTTTATTTTGTTAAAATTCAAGAACAATAGAGTGAATATATTTCATAGTTCATCGAACAGTAGGAAGGGAAGGGAAGAGAAAATTTGCAGACAAATTATTCAAACGTTACAGAGAAATTACAGAAAGGTTCAAGAACAATGGAACAGTGATGATGGTGACATTTCATTATCCTTATGGTGACTGCATAAAAGCAGTATGATAGACAGAGAGGGGGAAGAATTCCTGAAATGTGTATAAGAAAACATGCTCGGAAGGAGTGTTTGAACTAAATCATTGAATTAAAAGGGAAACGTAGATCATGTGTCTGTGGGAGATCAAACAATTATAAAATCTTCAAATTAAGGGTAGTAATGGAATAGTTCAAGGAACAAAGAAGTATAATAATACTCAAGTGAAGAGGTGCTATCTTAATTGAATTGGAAGCAAAGTGGACTAGGTGAATTCAAATCACGCATCAAAGTAATTAAGCGGTCCTCAAAGAGAAGACAGTTTTGATCCAGAGTAAACATAACCTCATTGAAGGAATGTAATATCTAAAGTGAGAACTGCCTCAATTATTGAAGGCTGAGGGCAGAATCTTTTATTTTTGGTGAAGTGAAAATTGCATTTTTTTTCCTAGGGGTGGGGTGAAATTCCTTACCATGAGACCTAGTGAGTTTTCTCATCATATCTTACCAAATTCACCTAGTAAACTACTTACTCTGTCCCTATGGCATCCCTCTCGTCCAATTCCAGACCCATCTTACCATGCGTCATTTCCACAACAGTTCACCATGGCTGGGATATCCTAGGATTGACCGGCATCCCTTACCCTATCACTATATTTAAAAACAGTTATGCACTTGCACTAGCAGTGTCTGTCCAGAGCTGCCCTGTACAGTTCCTTACATTTGCCGTTGACATGGCAGACAAGGGTCAGGAGCCTGGAGATCCTGCTGAATGGGGTTATGCACTAGCAGGACGCCCTCTTCTCCACAGAACCAGCATGGGAGTCCACTACACAGGTTCATGCCAGCTTGGTCCGAGATTGCCACCCATGTCAGTGCAATCATTGCCATCTGGAGGAAAGCCCAGCAGTGTCAGAAGAAAGTCAATGACCTCCTCCTCTCTGCCAGGGCAAGAGGCAGCATCTGATATTTTGCACTCATTATACCTTTATAATTGTACCATCTTCCACCAAGGTTCATTCTCTACCACTCTCACTATTGCCTGCAACAACTTACCTCACTTAAAATCTCCTGTCCCAACCCTTAACACCACTAACCTTGCATACACTTTGCACTGCCTACTCATAGTCTCAGGATACATCCCTACCTGCACCCAACTTTGTGCTACCCACTTCCATCTCATTCCCGGAAGAAAACAGCCTACAACAGGACAGAAATGATCAAGACAGTTAGGGGGCTGCCTAACATTTGGCTCATCACCTGTTATGAAGAGAGGATCCTGAATCTCACCATCCTGAGTTGCTGACTGACCATGTCCAACCACATGGAGTAGTGCCAGACGCTGCCTTTGACATATTGGTGATGAGAATCATTCACTGAAGACTATCTCCCGTGACTTGACTGAGGACTGTTGACCACTATGACAAGCTTCCTGGTCTTTTGTCAGCTCTAAATAGCTTGCCTTTATTTGTCAGTGCTTTGAGTTTAGAAGTTGGGAGGTCATGTTGTGGCTGTACAGGACATTGGTTAGGCCATTATTGGAGTACTGTTTGCACTTCTGGTCTCCCTGCTACAAGAAGGATGTTGTGAAGCTTGAAAGGGTTCAAAAAAGATCTACAAGGATGTTGCCAGGTTTGAGCTATAGGGAAGGGCTGAATAGACTGGGGATATCTTCCCTGGAGCATCGGAGACAGAGGGGTGATCTTATAGAGTTTTATAAAATCATGATGGGCATGGACAAGGTAACTAGACAAGGCCTTTTCCTGGGGTGAGGGTGGGGTCCAAAACTAGAATCATAGGTTTAAGATGAGAGAGGAAGAGTTAAAAGGGAACTAAGGGGCAATTTTTTCATGGAGTGGGTGGTGCATATATGGAATGAGCTGCTAGGGGAAGTGGTGGAGGCTGGTAAAATTACAACATTTAAAAGGCATCTGGATGGGTATATGAATAGGAAGGGTTTAGAGGGACATGGGCCAAATGCATGCAAATGGGACTAGATTTATTTAGGATTTCTGGTTGGCATGGATGAGTTTGACCAAAGGGTCTGTTTCCATATTGTATATCTCTATGCCTCTATGACTCTAAATGGACAAGCAATGCAGCAGTACTGTGAAAACAGTAATTCTGGCTGAGGGGGGCAAAGCACAAAAAGTCAAGGACAAGGCAAGGCCAGGATGCTTTATGCATCCACGTGGGCTCAGATTGAGTGAGCACTATGAGAGTGAGTGAACACCCAGAAGAAGTAGCCTGGTCTAATGTATGAGCTGGCTACACGTTCCTGAGTACACAGTATCCTTGCAGCAGCATGACAATGATAATTCCCTGAGCAACCCAAGGTGCAGAGCAGATGAAGTACAGATAGGCCCTGTAAGTGGATTGGAAATATGTCATGAGAGTTCTTGGAGGCTGACACAAACAATGCCAACATCTGTGTATGTGGGATACTTGTGGCTAATATCCGTGGAGCGAGCCCTGAGATGATGATGCCCAATATCCAACATAAATGTCCTCCGGAGAAAGTGGCCAGCTAAAATTTCCAGGTACCCACTCTGACTTCTATGTCAAGAATTCTCATGTCTAGCTTGTTTGGTGCTTTAGATAAGATAGAAAGTTGACTGAAGGCTAATGAGCATTTAGCAGGCTATAATCCTCACTAATTTCAATTTGCTGTTGGTGAGCAAAAAACTTCCCTCAGTCCTTGGCAATCGCATAACAGTTGGAACGAGGTGCTTTCAATGCTGAGATAGGAATCATCAGACTCCTTATGTAATTCTGCCACAAATCTTACCCCAGGCGATGTCACTCAGGCTCCCTTACAGGATTTCACCCTTTGCGATTAAAATGAAACAAACTAAATCATGTATATCGTATTCAGTTGGTAACACAATAGAGAAGCTGAAGACAGAAAGTGCAAAGACAATTACAAATAGACAGTAGGAGAGTTTAAAGGATATAAAATGGATAATGGTTATCATAAAAAAGGAAACCTAAATGTCTTTTTGTAAGCATTAACCATACTGTTCAAAGGAAACATCAAGGCAATAAGAGAACCAGAAATGAGATCTTCTTGCACAAGCAACAGATGTGTTTGAGATTCTAGAAGAGTATTTTGTATCTGTTATCACTAAAAATGAGAATGCTGCCAATGTAAGAGAGAAGGAAGAGGCAGCACCAATGGCATTTCAAATAATGTACAAAGAAGACATTTAAAAGGTTATCAGTACTCAAAATAGAAAAGTCGCCCAGTCCAGTTGAAATGTATCTTAGATAATAGCAGATGTAAATTATAGAGGCTCTGGCCACAATCTTCTTATCCTTTTTACATATGTGGTGGTGTCAGACGACATGAGGATTGCAACTAATAAAGAAAGGGAAGAAGAATAATTCAAACTACTTCATGCCAGTCAACACAGTGCCAATCGTAAAGAAACTTTAATCGACTCTAATCCAGTAAAAACAAACAATTGGCAGTCAAAAAAGTATTAGCCAATACTTGAAAATGAACGTAAATTTCTGAAAGGCAAATTGTGTTGAATTAACTTGTATTTTCGGCACAGCAGCAAAATGTCTTGATATGTGCACTGTTGCTGATACGCTTAGCAATGTTCAAAAAGCATTTGACAAAACACTACATAATTTGTTTATTAACAAAATTAAAGCCCATGGGATTGAAGCGACAGTGTCAGCATTATTCTAAAATTGACTAAAGATTTTTCTTAAATATTTGATCCTTAGACTGGGGAAGCTACGTAAAATTTGATGTCAATCAAGAAGTAAAGACCAGTAAAATGTGCGAATGACACGTACTGATCCAAGTTTTCATGTTTATTTGAAAGTGAAGGTCCAGTATGACAAGCACGTTCATTTCCGAGTATCACTGATTTTATTTTTACTGTCTTTTCCCCTCAGGGAAGACCTTGAAGATGATGCAGAAGGGATTTACTGGAATGGCACCTGACAAAATGTACTTTAACAGGAAAAACAAGAAACTGAAATTGTTTTCCTCAGAGCAGAGAAGGCTTCAAGCAGATTTGACAGAGGTGTCAAAATCAAGAACAGTTATGACAGACTAAATGCAGACGTACTACTTCCAGTGGTAGACGGGCTGCTAACCCAGAGATACAAAGTCAATATAGTAGCCTAAAGAACTTAGGAATGCTGTTTAATGTGATGTGTTGTGATGTGGAATGTAATGCACGAAAGACTGGTCTCTGGGTTTCTAATATATCTATGATACTTTTTCAGTTTAGGACTCCATACTTACTGATGGCACACTGCATTCGTTGCATTGATATTGTTTAATGTCTGTGCTCCCAGTGACTCGCAGCAACTATGATAAACTTGAGAATGAATAGAGAATAATTACAAATTTGGGAAATAATTTTTCTTACATGCTTTCAATTTCTTTAAACAGGAAATCTTCCCTCATTATCGACCTGGTCTCCAATGGAAACCCCATTGCTTCTCTTACCCCATTTTATATTATCTTTGCCATGCAACTGAAAGTCCTCATGTTTTATCCTGCATGTTGAGACTGCAAGAGTTGTATAAGATCCCAGTAGGAGAATAACAGTAAAATTGGTGAATGTGTCAGTTTAGCCCATCTTGCACACTTCAGAACAGGGGAACCATCCAAGTGTATTCATTTCCAAATGTTACTGTTTCTTTACTAAGAAAAAACCAAAAGAACTGTAGATGCTGTTCTGAGGAAGTTCTGAGGAAGGGTCACCGGACCCGAAACGTTAACTCTGTTTTTTCCTTCACAGATGCTGCCAGACCTGCTGAGCTTTTTCAGCAACTTTGTTTTTGTTACAGTTTCTTTACTGGTTTTTCCCTCTGGGATCAGGAGCAGACAATCTTGCGAAGGGGTCATTGGCTCCAGGCAGACAATCCTGCCTAATGTTATTTTGCATAATGTCACATTCCCAGGTACCAAGTAAACGCCCAGCACAGATTTATTTTCAAACTGTCATGGAAACTGTGGCCTCATTTATGACAGTTTGTCAGACGAAGTAAATGTCTAGATATCACATGAAATTTTGCCAGACCCTCAAGAAACCACTAGAGCAAAACAGATTGTCAGCACCAAGCTCATGTTGTGCTCTGCACAGTTGTCCATTTTTCTTTTCCAGAGCCCTGCAATCTCTCTTTACCTCAAACAGATTTCTGGAGAAAAAGTAGGGCTGAATCTCATATAATAAACAGCAGGTTGGCCTGTTATGTTTTATTTCGCAGCAACTGCATCTCTTAGCTGATATTCAAAGTGAGTATTACCTCTCTTGTTTATGAGAGTACATATGTTGATTTCACAGGCTAACAGCTACCACTGCTGTTACCTCTTCACACTCCATTAGCCTCATGTCCTTAGCACTCTCACTCACTTCACAAACCGTTACACAGCTGCCACTTCAGTAAGACATTAACCTTGGTGGTAATTTCTCCAGGGACAGGTGTAGCTGCAAAGAAAAATAAAACAGTACATGCATTCCAAGCTATGATTGAAAACCTCTATGAGTGGTGCAAATTTATCTTACATAGTGCACGAGTCAATCGTATTGAATTTCTAATTAAGGGACATACACTTGCAAGATAACAAGATGTAAAAATAATTGACTTATTCTTCATATATAAATGCTGCTAGTGTGGTATGAATCCTGAAAAATGATTAACATTCTACTATCACAAGTTATCCAAAATGCTTTACAAACTAATCCGTGAAAGCTTTTGTCCGTGAGAGCCAGTGCTTACTTTTGTTCTGTGACCAAGAAATGAGAAGGACAAAAGATTAGTGACTTTGGTGTTATATCTTTTTGTTCTGCACGGCTGTGAGCCAAAGATATGTGTTGACACTGTAGCCTGGATTTTCTAACTGGAGCAATTCATTTCACTGGCAAAAATCAAGTGGTTCAGCTTGGAAGACGGGAAGAAAGTACAGTATTATTGGATCTCCATCCATTTTACTTCACATTTCAACCTCATTTTCAATGGCAGAGAAAGCTAGCTCATTATCCAGCCCATATGAAATGGCCACACAAGGCTCCTCAGCATGGTGAAAAAGATAGAATCAGAAGTAAAGAACCCAATAGAATTAAGTTGTAGAAATACAATTCTAAAGACTCATAGAGTCACGGAATCATTGAGTCATACAGCAGGGAAACAGACCCTTCAGACCAACCAGTCCATGCCGACCATATTCTTAAACTAAACTCGTCCCACCTGCCTGCGCTTGGCCCAGATCCCTCCAAACCTTTCTTACTTAGGAACTTATCCAAATATATCATAAATATTGTAACTGTACCTGCATCCAACACTTTCTCTGGCAGTTCATTTCGCACACAAATGACTTTCTGTGTAAAATAGTTTCCCCACATGACCTTTTCAAGTCTTTTTCCTCTCACCTTAAATTATGCCGCCTAGTTTTGAACTCCCATCCCTCTTGGGAAAAGACTCTAGTCATTCATCTTATCTATGCCCCCCAAGATTTTATAGACCACACTAAGGTCACCCCTCAATCTCCTATGCTCCAGTGAAAAATGTCCCAGTTTTTCCAATCTATTTCTATATCTCAAATCGTCCATTCCTGGCAACATCCTTGTAAATCTTTTCTGAACCCTCTCTGACTTAATAGTATCCTTTCGATAACAGGGCAACCATAACTGCACACAGAACCCCAGCACACGCCCCGTCAATGACCTGTACAACCTCAACATGACATCCTAACTCCTATACTCAAAGGTCTAAGCAATGAAGGCAAGCGTGCTAAATGCCTTCTTGACTGCCTGTGATGTAAATTTCAAAGAATTATGTACCTGAATCCTTAGCTTCTCTGTTCTCCAAGATTACCCAGGGCCCTACCATTAATTGAATATGTCCTGTCCCTATTTGCATTGCTGAAATGCAATACCTCACATTTATCCAATATTAAACTCCATCTACCACTCCTTAGCACTCTGACCCAATTGATAAAGATTTCTTTGTCATCTTGGATAACCTCCTTCACTTTCAATTACCACAAATTTTGGTTTCGTCTGCAAACTTACTAACCATGTCTTCTGTATTTTTATCCAAATCAAATGGATCCATTACTGATCCCTGACGAACACCACTGGTCACAGGCCTCCAGTCCAGAAAACAACCCTCCACGACCACCCTCCTCTCCTCCTGTCAAGCCAACTTGTATCCAACTTGCAAGCTCATCTTGAATCCCATGTGATCGAACTTTACTAAGCCAGGAAGGACCCAAAGAGAGAGCTAAGAAGAGCCAGGAGGGGACATGAGAAGTCTTTGGCAGGTAGGATCACGGAAAACCCTAAAGCTTTCTACAGATATGTCAGGAATAAAAGAATGACTAGAGTAAGATTAGGGCCAGTCAAGGACAGTAGTGGGAAGTTGTGCGTGGAGTCCGAAGAGATAGGAACGGCGCTAAATGAATATTTTTTGTCAGTATTCACAAAGGAAAAAGACAATGTTGTCGAGGAGAATACTGGGATACAGGCTATTAGACTAGATGGGATTGAGGTTCATAAGGAGGAGGTATTAGCAATTCTGGAAAGTGTGAAACTAGATAAGCCCCCTGGGCCGGATGGGATTTATCCTAGGATTCTCTGGGAAGATAGGGAGGAGATTGCAGAGCCTTTGGCTTTGATCTTTATGTCGTCATTGTCTACAGGAATAGTGCCAGAAGACTGGAGGATAGCAAATGTTGTCCCCTTGTTCAAGAAGGAGAGTAGAGGCACCCCTGGGAATTATAGACCAGTGATCCTTACTTCAGTTGTGGGTAAAGTGTTGGAAAGGATTATAAGAGATAGGATTTATAATTATCTAGAAAGGAATAACTTGATTAGGGATAGTCAACACAGTTTTGTGAAGGGTAGGTTGTGCCTCACAAACCCTATTGAGTTCTTTGAGAAGGTGACTAAACAGATGGATGAGGGTAAAGCGGTTGATGTGGTGTATATGGATTTCAGTAAAGTGTTTGATAAGGTTCTCCACGGTAGGCTATTGCAGAAAATACGGAGGCATGGGATTGAGGGTGATTTAGCAGTTCGGATCAGAAATTGGCTAGCTGTAAGAAGACAGAGGGTGGTGGTTGATGGGAAATGTTCATCCTGGACTTCACTTACTAGTGGTGTACCGCAAAGATCTGTTTTGGGGCCACTGCTGTTTGTCATTTTTATAAATGACCTGGATGAGGGCATAGAAAGATGGGTTAGTAAATTTGTGGACGACACTAAAGTCGGTGGAGTTGTGGATAGTGCGGAAGGATGTTGCAAGTTACAGAGGGACATAGATAAGCTGCAGAGCTGGACTGAGAGGTGGCAAATGCAGTTTAATGCAGAAAAGTGTGAAGTGATTCACTTTGGAAGGAATAACAGGAATACAGAGTACTGGGCTAATGGTAAGATTCTTGGTAGTGTGGACGAGCAGAGAGATCTTGGTGTCCATGTGCATAGATCCCTGAAAGTTGCCACCCAGGTTGATAGGGTTGTTAAGAAGGCGTATGGTGTGTTAGGTTTTATTGGTGGAGGGATTGAGTTTCAGAGCCGTGAGGTCATGTTGCAGCTGTACAAAACTCTGGTGCGGCCGCACTTGGAGTATTGTGTGCAGTTCTGGTCGCTGCATTTTCGGAAGGATGTGGAAGAATTGGAAAGGGTGCAGAGGAGATTTACCAGGATGTTGCCCAGTATGGAGGGAAGGTCTTATGAGGAAAGGCTGAGGGACTTGAGGCTGTTTTCGTTAGAGAGAAGAAGGTTAAGAGGTGACTTAATAGAGACATACAAGATGATCAGAGGATTAGATAGGGTGAACAGTGAGAGCCTTTTTCCTCAGATGGTGATGGCTAGCACGAGGGGACATAGCTTTAAATTGAGGGGTGATAGATATAGGACAGATGTCAGAGGTAGGTACTCAGAGAGTAGTGAGGGCGTGGAATGTCCTGCCTGCAACAGTAGTAGACTCGCCAACTTTAAGGACATTTAAATGGTCGTTGGATAAACATATGGATGATAATGGAATAGTGTAGGTTAGATGGGCTTCAGATTGGTTTCACAGGTCAGCGCAACATTGAGGGCCATAGGGCCTGTACTGCGCTGTACAGTTCTATGTTCTATGTTCTGTGTAATTAGCCTACCATGCAGAACCTTATCAAAGGCTTTACAAAAGTCCAACTAAACAACGTCTACCACTCTATCCTCATCAATCCTTTTAGTTACTTCATTAAAAGAACTCAATTAAGTTTGTGCACCATTTCCTTCACACAAAACCATGTTGACTATCCCTAATCATTCCTTGCCTTTCCATATGTAAGTAAATCCTATCTTTCAGAATCACCTCCAACAACTTACTCACCACCAATGCCAACCACAGGTCTATAGTTTCCAGGCTTCTCCTTATGGTCTTCCTTAAACAATGTCACAACATTAGTCACTCTCTAGTCCTCTGATACTTCATCCGTGTTTATAGATGATACAAATATTTCTGCTAGGAGCCCCGCAATTTTCTCCATAACTTCACATTTTTACTCTCCCACCCAATAGAGCAGAGGTCATCCTTCCCCACAGTATGGTCCAAGAGCCTGACCTTACCAGAGCTTCCAGGATGATGAAGGTAAGTTGCATGATATCTATACGTGTCCCTGCCAGTATTCGCACATCTTCAATAACCTACAGTTGGGTGGTGAAGCTCAATGGTGAGTAATTGTAAAACAAAAGCATAATTTTTTTTTAAATGTTGGCCTTTTGTTGGGGAAGCGCAGCAATAGCAGGAATGCTGTTTTCTGATTATTCCAGCTTAGGAATCCAGTCTGGATGACATTTATGGGCAATCACTTCATCCATCTCAACATGCTGTGAGATTGCTTCTTGTTATTAGGCAGGCTGCAGTCCTCAGAGGATGCTAGAACAGCTGGAACACAGGCTAATGACACTCCCTCAACTCCTTAACCAAGATTAAATCCTGCAAATTTCTCATCAGAACTGTTTATATGCAGATTGAACCTTCGTTTTGAACATGCAGTACTTAAAATAACAGGCACTGAACAATAAAAATTAGCCCTTGCATTATTTTTGTGAAGATTATTGTACAAGGGTTACAATCCCAAATGATGATACTCCTGCATAAATCAGGCACCAGGATGAAATCTGGCTTTTTTGACATTCTTGTTAATGTGGTAGTTAGTTGCTAAGAGAGTCACACAAGGTTTCAGAGCTTCTTTAATAACAGAATAGAAGTTGATTATATGCAAAAGCCGAAATAATTGAAACCTCACAGAACACAGTTTAGAAAGATCTTAAAATGCACAGCAAAATAAAGTTTCGACTTATTTCCTGACACTATCCATTATAGGGATTCAAGTCTAAAGTATCCCCCATCTTGAATGCTGACATTTCCTTTGCTGTAGACAATTGAATGAATTTTTTCCAAATGTACCAACATGAACTCTTACACAACTCTGCGAATATGTGTTTTCTCAGTTCTAATAATGCACATATTTCTAAATAAATCTTCTACTGAGATGATTTTGTTTCTCTGAACCACCTTATACTCCATAATGGAGAGGTCAAACTTGCTTTTGATCCCATTTACATCTCCTCTAAATTTCCTTAAAATCCTTTGACCTTTGGATTTTCTAAACTAAAGTCAATTCTTGATTATATCAAACTTATAAAAGCAAATGCCTATCAATATTTACCCATTTGCCATGACCCACTACAGTATAAACAATTTTTCATGAATACCACGGGGGTCTACAGCCACTTACTGTCTAACCAATTCTAGATTAGGTCAACTATTTCTGAAGATTCTCTGACCATTTACTTTAAAGAAAAGCCTCCACAGAAGTACCCAACACCAACATGCCACTACCTACACACCATTGATTACATAAAGAATATTTAACTTTTCCTTTTCAATACACTGATTGTCAAATGTGACAGAAATTTTTACTTACAACATTTTGACAAATCAATTGTTATTTGTGTGTCAGTAAATGAATGTACTTATATACCGCTTGTGGCAATGCTGATGTCAATTAGAAAGCTCCATTTTGTAAGATCAGATGTAATGATAAGTCTTGCACATTTCAATTTAGAATTTGGATAACATATTTTAGGAGGTCATATTAGATGATTTATTTTAATTGGGTGCTACTAAGTAAGTAAATAACTACTCTTTCTCTTACCACTAGTTAGTAGGTAGCAAGGCAGCCCACTTAATTGGCACCACATTCACAAACATCCAATCAATCCACCACCTATGCTCTTTGGAGTAATGTGTACCACCTTCAAGATGCACTGCAGAAATTTGCCAAAGCTCCCTAGACAACACCTTCAAAATTCACAACCACTACCATCTCAAAGGACAAAGTAAGCAAATATAGGGGAACAACACCACCTGCAAGTTCCCTTCCAAGTAACTCACAATCCTGACTTGGAAGATTATCACCTTTCCTTCAGTGTTGTTGTGTGAAAATCTTGGATAAATAAATAATAATATCATAAGATCCAGGAATGGAAGTAGGCTGTTCAATCCATCAAGTCTGCTCTGCCATTCAATGACATCAAGGCTGATCTGATAGTCCTCAGCTTCACTTTCCCATCTTATCCCCATAACCCTTGATTCCATTACTGATTAAAAATCTGTCTATCATAATATATTTAATGACACTGACTGAGCCCTTGGTAAAGAATTCCACAGATTAACTACTTTCTGAGAGAGAAAAAAGTCTTCCTCACCTTTGTCTTAAATGGGCGACATCTTAATAAGAGATTATAACCTCTGATCGAAGACTATCCCACAAGGGGTAACAGCTTTTCTGCAACTACCCTGTCAAGCCCGCTGAGAATTTTACATGCGTCAATAAGGTTGCCCCTCATTCTTTTAAAATCTAATGAGTTCAGGCCCAACCTACTCAATGTCTTTTCATAAGAAAATACCTGGGGTCAACCTAATAAACATTTTCTAGGCTGCCTCTAATGCCAGTATATCTTTCCTTAGATAAGCAAGCTCAGTATTCAGTATTCCATGTGTGGTCTGCCTAGTGCCTTGTTATAGGTTTGGGAAGACTTTCCTATTTTTATTTTTCATTCCTTTCAAAATAAAGGCCAACATTCTATTTGTCTTTCTTATTACTTGCTCAACTTGGATGCTAGATCTTTTTGAATCATGCCTAAGAAATCCCAATGCGCTGCAGCTTTCTGCAGTCTTTCTTCACTTACATAATATTCAACTCTTCTCTTTTTCCTGGCAAAGTGCATAATCCCACATTTTTCTACATTATATTCTATCTGCCAAGAATTTTCCCAATCGCTTAATCTGTCTATATCCCTCTGTAGACTCGGTGTCATCCTCACCACTTGCCTCCCTACTTATTTCTGCACCATCTGAAAAATTAGTATTATCTAAATATATACGTAAATATATATATTGTAAATAATTGTCACCCCAGCACTGATCCCTGCGGCACTCCACTAGATAAACATTGCCATCCTGAAAATGGCCCTTTTATCAGTGTTCTTGATTGTTAGCCAATTCTCTTTCCATGCTAATATAAGGCCCCCAACACTGCAAATGCCTTTCAGAAATCTAAACATATTACATCTACTGGCTGCCTTTGTTATCCTGCTTGTTACATCCTCAAACAATTGCAATACATTTGTTCAGTAGGATTTCCCCTTCAAATGAAGCCATGCTGACTCTGCTTGATCATATTATGTATTTCTAAATGTTCTGCTATTAAATCCTTTACAAAAGACCTTAAGATTCTCCTAATAATAAATGTTAAGCTACTTGGCCTATATTTGCCAGTTTTTGTCTTCTTCCCTTTTTAAATAACAGTGTTACATTGGCAGTTTTCCAACACACTCAAACTTTATCAGATTCCAAGGACTCTTGGAAAATAACTACCAGTTCATCAATTATCTCTGTAGCTACTTCTTGCACAATCTTAGAGTGCAGCCCATCAGCTCTGGCGGACTTAACAATCTTTAGCCTAATTAGTTTCCCTTATTCATTTTCTCTAGCAAAAGTCATTGTGCTTATTGGATCTCTTCAATTAGCCCCTTGATTATTTTGTACTTTTGGAATGCTACTAGCATCTTCTAATGTGAAGACTGATGTCGAATATTTATTCAACTCCTCTGTTGTTTCCTGGTTCCCCATGAGTATTTCCCCAGCTTTGCTCTTCAAGGAACCAATTTTCACTTTGACCTGTCTGTTCCTTTTTATCTATTTAAAGAAGCACTTTCTGTCCAATTTTATATTACTTACTAGTTTGCACTCATAGTTTATTTATAACGTTTTTGGAAGGGTCATCTTTTGTTGGTTTTTAAAACTTTCTCCATCCTTTGGTGTACCATTAATCTTTGCGACATTTTATGTTTTCCTTCTTTCAATTTGGTACCAAACTTAGCTTCCCTAGTAAGGTTCCATTTCTTTGGAAAAAAACGTCTGCAAGATTTTCTTGTCCTTGTTCAGGATATGTTTTTATACTAAAGACTGAAAATATATTTTAAAAATGGAGCTAGTGAAATAGTTATTTATTGCTCTCACCATTTATTTTGACAATAGTACTTATTGTTACCACAAGGTTCTTAATAAGTAAAGAACATTTAAATTTAGCTCTTTTATCCAGTCTCCCATCAAATATAAATAATAGAAAATAATTCTGGAATTTAATGCTGTCAATTTTTGAATCCTGGTTTGAGTCTTGTGATAAATGCAGTGAATTTATTTACAAGGCATTCTAAAATGTAGAGATCTGCTGCAAGCTTTATCTGCCTCAGTGTTTACTATTTGCCTGTTTTCTCTTCAACTACATTTGTGTCTTGTTCTCTTATTGTGCTTATGTAGAATTTAAAGTATATTGAAGCTCCATACAAACCTTTTCCTGGTTTACTACTTCACCCTATCTTGTCTAATCTTTTAACTCAGAGCTGGAAACATAGTTGAAAACCTTTTTTGTGCCTTATAAAGTGTCTTTGTTGTCCATTTTACAGTACAGAGCTCACAACAGTGTACAGCGCTCCATTGTGATCTGATCAAAGTTCCACAAATAGCCATAGACAAACCCCAGTACTCTTTTTGTTTTCATACTTTAGTGGCCTTTTTAACCTGTGCTATTTTCAGTCATTTTTGAACATGCATTCACTTCTGGATCCCCTTTCTCTTCTCCCCCAACAGGACTGTAATTTTGAAGGAATATTTGACCTCCTCGTACTTTGTAGCAAAAGCACCCTTGTTGAAAAAAATTTACTACTTAGATTCCAATTTTGCAAGTTTATTTGTATGTTTTCACATTCATTCATCATCTTCAGATCTCTGCCTAAAGACAAATCTGACCCACAATCTCCACCTCAGGTAAGGCAAGGAATCATGTTCTAAATAGATCCCTTCCAGAACAGAGATCAAAATCTGTGTTGTTGGCATTAATCTGATCCGCAATGACCATCCAGTCAACTCAGCTAACAGCCTCCCAAGGAATTCCAGTTGCTCTGGTAACACACACTCTTCACATGCATGCTGTAGTCTGCTGTAATGGATAGTGCTGGTAGATGCTCCAATTTCTTTCCATGGTAGTGGCTGACCAGGAATCTCTCCCACTCATTATCTGGCAGGGCAGAGCATAGATTCACAAGTTGGTACTCAGTTTGACTGTGTTATGAACACATTCCCTATGGTCACAAAATCCTGCAGTGGGACTTGAACCTGGAGCATGCAGCTCAGGACAGGGCTACTACCCATTGTGGCCACAGGACTTCATCATGTTAATTGTAGCCCCCATTTTGGTGCTATCTGCCACAGTTTGAAATTATGCTTCTGACCCCTACCTTCAACTTGCTTATCTAAATGGTGAACAATGGTCCCAGCATTGATCTCTGTAGAACAGAACTTCTGACTTTCACCACAGTGAACAAACACCTTTAACTCCTAGTCATCATTTAGGAGTCATTTGGTCCCCGACTCCCTGCAATGAACTTATTATAATTGCGGAAAATTAATTTATATATACTCGCTCAAGCCTGTTCAGGCAGAGGTGGGCTTAAGTTAGCAATAGGTGCTATTTTGATTTCCAAAACTACCTCTGAAAATGCTAATGTCATTCTTCAAGAATGCAAATAGAAGGATGGCTTCATTACTTCTACTTTTGATTTTGTTAGCTTCAGTGTACAGGAGAGCTCAGATTCGTCATTAACATATTGCACACATTTCCTGTTTGATAATCTAGTTCTCTCATGACTATTTTCTGTGCGTTTTTGGCAAATGTTACTAATGGAAAACCCTATAGAAACACATTAAATTTATAGGAACAAAAAGTGCATTGTCAGTTTTCTAACCGAGTTTATAAAAAGTTTTGAAAATGTGTCCTGCTGACAAACACTGCAAACAGTAGCTGTAATTTTGAATGCATGAAGTAAAACAAATTAAAAGAGTAAATAATTGTAATATCTCCATAATGACATTTCTAAATTTGTTTGATTTTCAATTTGATTTTATTGTCACGTGTACTCAAGTACAAAAGAACAGGGGTACAGTGAAAAGTTATAACAATGTCGCCACACAAGTACCTAGGTACAGAATCTTAAGAATAAGGTAGAAAGAAAGCACAAAGTTAAAAGTTAAACATTGCAATCATTATAGAATAGTGCGTAATACACAAAATAAAGTTAAACATTACACATTGCAGACCTTCTTAGCTTTCAGCAGAAACTAGAGAAATAAAGCTGAAAGTACAAACATTACTGTCTTTCTTAAATGCTTTGCCATGGTGGGACTACACTTCAAGGAATCACCTCAAAACAGGAGGTCCAAGCTGAGGCCAAGCTGGGCCAAGAGACCACCACTTACCGCTGATAGGCCACCATGCCGGGCTGAGAGACCACCACATACCGCCAATAGACCACAATGCTGTCCCAAGAGATTGCCACATACCACTGATAGACCACTATACTGGGCCAAGGAAATGCCACATACCACCAATAGACCATTATGCTGTGCCAAGAGACCTCCACATACTGCTGATAGACCACCATGCCAGTCTGAGAGACTGTCACATACCACCAATAGATCACCATGCCGGGCCGAGAGACCGCCACATACTGCCAATAGACCACCATGTCAGGCTGAGGAACTGCCACACTGGGCTGAGTCTTTTGAATACCTTCAATAAATTGTTCATCTTCAGTTCTCACCTTGGAATTGATTTATGATGGAGTCAGTATTGACACGGCTGTGGTGGCCCACAATTTGAAGATTAGTGTGAAATACTGGAAGAGTCACAGCCATCAACATGTTTTACTATTGTGCAGCAGCAGGGGCAGAAATATTCTCACAGCTGAGATCTTGCATCATTCGCGTCAAAGAGTCATATTTAAACCTTGGGCACACATCACTTCAAACACTACAAGAAACTAACTTCCCTTCATGGCTATATTATTTTTGTCAATGGGGTGTCACTGAAAGTGAATTTGGCACCCAGCTTCGACAAAACCAGTCACATTGCTGGATGAGTCAGTTGAGACAAGGACTATTTTACTTCCTGTGGACCATCAAAGGATACAACTCAAGACATAGCCAGCATGGACCCAGAAACAATCCGGGTCAGTGCCATTTCATACAACAAGTTAAATGCCTGGCAGTACTGGGAAAGTGTTCGTGATCTTTTGCACTCTGCAAGGTTAAGTATGACCATCTTCTGTCTGCTTCCTCTTACTCACTCTAACACTGCTGCTGAAAAATTACATCATGAAAGCCGGTGGTCTACAACCGTCACCGCTGTATGCGGCATTTCCACTCAATTACGAAACCTTTCACCCTCTGTATTTCCTGTCCAGTCATTTGGGAGCCCCTCACCACTTCTCCTGCTTATGCATCACCATTAACAGTTCTCCTGCCCACTTCATTTACGTGAATCCATAATTTTGTCTCGATATAAGGAGAAAATGTCTCATAACCATGCAGAGAGTACACAGACAGATTGTAATGTGGCAGACATTCCTTAGCCCATGAGAAGATCCTCCAGATGGCTGGATACAACAGAGACCACTCATAAGGTCCTGCTGTGACCTTCATGTCTAGGCAACCCAATGAATTTCATTGAGCTGCACTGCACTAGTGTCTCATTACTGCCACTGTAAACTTCACTTAAGTTGCTCAAGCTTCTAACCCTGTTCATAAATACTGGCCTTTTTCCTTTTGTGAAGGCACACTCAACAACTGCCACCCTGAATTGACCAAACCCTCAGCCCTTTAGCAACTTAAGGGAAGGTGATGGCCTAGTGGTATTATCACTGGAGCGTTAATCCAGAGATCCAGATAATGTTCTGGGGACCCCGGGTTCGAATCTCACCATGGCAGATGGTGGAATTTGAATTCAATAAATATCTGGAATTTAGAGTCTAATGATGACCATGAATCCATTGTTGATTGTCAGGAAAAAGCCATCTGGTTCACTAATGTCCTTTAGCAAAGGAAACTGCCATCCTTACCTGGTCTGGCCTACATGTGACTCCAGACCCACAGAGCACTCTCTGGGCAATTAGGGATGAGCAATAAATGCTAGCCTAGCCAATGACACCCTCATCCCATGAATGAATAAAGGGGGGAAAAAAAACTTCTTCACTTCTGAGGAAAAAGCACAGATCCTTTAGGGAAGGTAGAAGCAAAGCTTTCTCCTCCGCCCTCTGAGACTTTCACTTTGGTGAATTCAATTTCTAGGTTAGGATCAGAGGCACATTCTGGCGAGCATGCCTCCACAGCTGGTGGATGGAGAAATGTCTCAGGTCATTGGTATTCAGACTCTAGGCATCTGCTCAACCCCAGGCAGAAGATGACTTCATGGTCTCAGCCATTAATGACTTCATTAAAATACATAAAGGGGCATAGGAATAGCAGGCAAGTTTACCAGAGACAATTGGCAAACTGGGTCAAAGGATGGAGGAGTCCACCAACATTATCAGTACTATGCTGGCACCAGCATGCATGTATCTAGCTGGGTTCATGAAGATATTCAGTGTGGCCATGGAAAGCCAGGTCCAGCAGAATGTTCAGTAGCTGCTGAAAATTCACATAAACCTCTGTTGCTTCAGCCACTGGTGTTCAGCATCAACAGCAAAGGGACAAGGTGACACTCGAGGTGCCCTTTGCTATTAAGAAGGCAGGGTGGTACCTGTAGGCATGCAGATACAGGAGCAACTACACATGGGACCCGCCCAAGACATGCCTCTCAGGACAATAAAGAGGTCCCTCCACCTCCAAACCGCCTGAAAGCCCTAAATCTATGGAAGTTGCAGCTGAGGAGGTTGAGACTGCATTAGGATACTCTGGAAATGTCTGGGTCCTTTACCAAAAATACCACAAATACTAAAATCTTCCTCTACAGAGTAACTTTCAATTATCAAATGTTGAACTTAGTATCATTTTAGCATTAGTACCAGGTTAGGTAGTTATCCAATCAGAGTAAGCAGCCTCTTCATAGACCCTAAGGAAGATATAAGTTATATCAATGAGGCATTGCCTGTCTCTGAGAAACATTCTAGACAACAGCAGATTGTAGGGACCCTTCAAACTCAACATTAATGCATGAGTGTACCTAAGACTTATCCCTTTAATGAGGAGATGACTGAAGTCAAAGATAATGTGAATTCCTCAAAATAGGGCCTAGCCTCCACTCACATTCCACATTTATGGTGATCTTGTGTAAGTGAATACATGGTCATTCGTGAATGCACACTTTTCTAAGGGCAAAGGTTCACTTTACCAACATACTTAACAAGGCAGCATACACTCATTCAAGGATAGGTGATGACCAGTGCTCAACTACAATCCAAATTTAGTGTCATAAGCCAAACATGTACAACTCACATCCCCCCCACCACCCACCCGCACCCCCAGACAGTTAAAAAGAAATGAAACTTAATCTGCCCACTGTGAATGTAATAGCGGTCATTTTTTCTATTTTATTGCACAATTGAGGTTTGGTTAAAGATGGCACATTATCCAGGGTACAACGCAGTGAGTGAAGTCAAGAATCTGCCTGTTTGTTAAGAGTGTCCCCTACCCAGACACTTTATGCAACACTTTGTGCTGCCGTCCTTTCCAACTTCATCAGTTTCCAAGCTCCCCACATTCCCAGCAATCCCTTTTATTTAACAGGCAATATCCTAATTTCCACCCACAGCCCTAGGCCATATTGTCACGTCAACTACCGCTATTCACTGTCCTCTTATTGACACCATGGTGTGAAAGCCACATTATAAACACATCCCAGATTCCATTTTCTTCTTTTCAATGCACTGTATGGACAGCATCCTGATAACCCCTTGATATTTACTGATCAATCCCCCAGGACTCACCTTGGCTCATCATCTGGACAGAACAGTGTGGAGAGCCCTCTGTGGATGACACTGCCCCCAGATGGATAAACCCACAGCTCCCTGACTGACTTACCTGTGATTCTCAGACTGGTTGGACTTGATCTGGAGGACTAGCTGTGGCTAATTTCTGTTCTTCAAGGGCACAGATTCCATACGTCTGAATGAACATGGCCAGACCCTGGACCAAGATCCAACAATTGACTGTGGTTGTTCTGGTATCTTCCACTTGACCATTGCCCCTTGCCTTTCCAGTAAGGACTGCTTCCCTTTGACTTTCAGACATGGTCATTTGAAGCACATGCAGTACGTGTGCCACATAAACTGCTGGCACATAGTGTAGGTGTGACATTGACATTGTACAAAGCTATTCAGCAAGATGAATGTGCATTGCTGGCATCCATGAGAAGCTGCCCTGCTTTGAGTACCCAAGTCAGCACAAAATGGGTGAACACTGACAAAAGTAAGTTAAGCACCATAAAATGCAGCATATGCAAAGGCATGAGATGGTTCATCTGTCCTTGTACACAGAGTGACGTGCAGTACCATGACAATGTAAGGTGTCAGCGAACAACAGAATGCAGTGGTGAACTGCTGACGTGTCTTCTGAATTAGTCCAAGATCAGCCACGATGATATGATGAGACTAGAGTTTTGTTAATGTTGACTTCTGTGGATGAAGGGTGGGGGAGGTCACTGCCCATGGAGTATGCCATGAGGTGCTGGTAAATGCCCCTTGGATAGATGCCCAGAGAAGTGACCGATTGAGTTGCTTCTGCACACTAACAGTTCTGACTTTCAGTCAGCAATAGGTGGCATCTAGTTTCTCACCAGTGCGTCACAAATTGCAAAGTGCACTGAAATGATGAGAAATTAGATAGCCTGTTCATCATCCAATAGGATCATTGCTGATCTGATGTTCTTCACGTCTTCTGCATTTTCTCCATAACCATTGATTCCCCTACTGGTCAAGAATCTGTCTATCTTCACCTTAAATATACACAAAAACTCTGTCCTGACGGCTCTCTGTGGCAAGGAGTTCTAAAGCCTCACAACCCTCTGAGAGAAGAAGTTCTTCCTCATCTCAGTCATAAATTAATGCCCCTTTATTCTGAGACTTTGCCTCTGATCCTGCAATCTCCCATGAGGGAAAACATCCTGTCAGCTTTTACTCTGTCAAGACCTTTAAGAATCCTACATATTTAATGAGATCACCTCTCTAAACTTCAATGAGTAGAGTCCCAATTTGTTTAGCCTTTGCTTATAAGTCAATCCTTACATACAATATATCATCCAGATAAAATGCAAGTACATGAAATAAGATGTCACCACACAGTACTGAGATTCTAATCTAGACATTTAAACCATAAGGGAAAGTCAGATTTTCATTCTTGATATCGGGAATCAGGTCTTTCTTGTTGTCACTGTACACACCTGCATTTCTCACAATTGCTCACACCACTAGGGGAGGGGGAATTCTCCCATGAGTCTTGACCACTGCATCAATTGTGGCTTGTTTAAATCAATTTGCACTATAGCAATCCACCTCTATTTACTCAGCGAGCAAAAAATTGAGTCTCCTTAAACATTGTCTCAATCAGCTACAGCAAACAGACCCCATTCCTGAAGCCACAGCAACTACTTTCAGTAAAAACTGCATCATTTCTCCAGCAAAATATAGTGAGTGGAGTATAATTAGGTAATACACATTCTGTGCGTAAAATCAACTTCAGGTACTTACTGTAGTGTGAATTAAAGTAAGGTCGACATGTAAATAATTTAACTGTTTCCATTCTGATTGGCGCTTTACACTTAGCCATACTTAAACTTAAATACTTAAATTTACAGGGTCTAGGCCCAAAACGTCAGCTTTCCTGCTCCTCTGATGCTGCTTGAGTTCATCCAGCTCTACACCTTGTTATCTTTAAACTTAAATAGTTGTGACTGCAGAGTGAAGGCAGATCCTCATTTCTGAGTTTGCCTAGATTTCACTATTCCTGAGGAACATGAATCGCATTTACTTAGCTCCAAAGTTAGAATCTTTTTCTCCAGCTTACAGTAATATTTGTCTGATAATTTATACAAACAAACTTATTCATAGGAATGCATCAAGCTCATTTTCAAAAGCTTTAAGCAGGTAATATTTGTGCTGAATGGATTTTGTATATATCCTATTTAAACAAGTGAGAAAAAAGACACAGTGTGGCTGGAAATAATATATCCAAAGCGATTTCATACTGGTTTTGGTATTTATGTTTGAATTACAACATTTATTTTTCTTAGTGGAAAGTCAATTTGTGCTATTGTACTTAATAGTTGAGTGCTTTTGAAAACTGGATGATTGATTTGACTACATTTTCAGTTAAATTTTCAAATGAAAGTTATATATCTTATATTTCAGATGGCATATAAATTACCAGTGCTGTTCTTCATCCTAATTTGTTTTTTGAGCAGATTATTTGCATTTTTGAATGCTTCTCTTACAAAAGCACAATTAGCTTTAACTTTGTATGTTGGTCTCTAGGGAGTGTAAATGTCAGAATTTGTGACAGCTTTGAGAGACAGAAAGACATTGGAAAGGCAAGTGGCACAAAAGATACTAATGATGTGAGAGACAGATAGACAGAAATAGCAAGAGAAGCAGGCAGAGACACAGAAGCCAAGAAATATAACAGACACAGAGGACCTGTGAGACAGACCGATAAAAAGGATGAGAGTGAGAGACAGACAAATACTTGGATACAGTTGGTTCTGCTATAACATGATAGTTGCATTTTTGTGCAAGACTGCATTATAGAAAATCGTGCTATAGAAATAACGGGGCCTATGGGAAAAGTGGGATTAGGGGCAGACCACCAAAAAAAAATCACTCAAAATCCTAACACAAAGGATAGCACAACTCGAATAAATGTTTAATTCATATCTAATAATGAAATAAAAGTAAATTTAACACCTTACCTTGAAAGAAATGTCAAGATGACTTGATGGGGGAGGAGGCTATACAGTACCTCATACAGAAAGCAGTTCACGACAAAGCCCGTGAAACGATCATGTGATGTTGACACATTCTCCTCTGTGCACATCGCATCCAGAGAAGCAGTCATACAATACCAGCCATGGCCCTTTTTTTGCAGAGAGTAAAAGGATCATGCAGAAAAAAAGAGGCTGAAGGTCATGCCAAAATTGCAACCAACTACTGGCATTATGACCAATGATGACATTACTTTCTATAATTGTCTGTTGTACACAGTTTCTTCTACTGGACACAGTACTTCCAAATCCAGAAGATCATCAGACATCATTTTTGCCACCTCCAGCAAGATGGCACCACCAGACATGGTCTAGGCCCGAAATGTCAGCTTTCCTGCTTCTCTGATGCTGCTTGGCCTGCTGTGTTCATCCAGCTCTACACCTTGTTATCTCAGATTCTCCAGCATCCGCAGTTCCTACTATCTCTGAAACATATTCACCTCCCCTCCCTTGTCAGCCTTCCGCAGGGACTGTTCCCTCTGGTCCACTCTTCCTTCACCCCTGACACCCCCCCTCACAGCCCCATGGCACCTTCCCCTGCAACCGGCAAAGTTGCAACACCTGCCCATTTACCTCCTCCCTCCTCACTATCCATGGGCCCAAACATACCTTCCAGGTGGAGCAACACTTCACCTGCACTTCCCAGAATCTAGTCTCCTTTACACTGGAGAAACGATGCGTAGATTGGGTGACTGCTTCGCAGAACATCCATGTTCTGCTCACAACAAAGACCCTGAGCTATGAGTTGCCTGCCACTTTAACGCACCACCCTGTTCCCTGACCAACATCTCTGCCTGTGACTTACTACAGTGTCTCAGCGAAGCCCAACACAAGCTGGAAGAACAACACTTCATTTTCCCGTTGGGGACCCCACAGCCCTCCAGACTTAATATCGAGTTCAATAATTTTAGGGCCTAAACTCTCCAATGTCCTAGCCCCTTGCCCCACACACCAGCCTTGTTATCACATAGCCTGCCATTACACACCACCTATTGTTAGTCACTAATAGTCCACATTAAAAGCTATTTACCCTCCTAGCCAGATCGTTATCCACTCCTTTGTGCATCCAACTGCTCTTCTCTCTCTTCAGGTTCTATCCTATCGTTTACTCCCTACCCCATCGTCCTCCCTATTTACTGCATATAAATTGATGTTTTCCCAGCTACCATCAGTTCTGAGGAAAAGTCACTGGACCCGAAACGTTAGCTCTGATATTTTCTTCACAGATGCTGCTAGACCTGCTGAGCTTTTCCAGCTTTTCTGTTTTTGTTTCTCATCTACTGGAACTGGGTTTGAGTCAGGCCCTGTCTGGCTTGTAGCTGAGCTCTGTCACACTTATGGAGAGCTTCTCCTTCTCTGGTATCATTTTCCTTCTGCTCGGAAGACTGCTCCCATTCCCCAATTCCTTTGCGTCTATCACACCAACTTATTGCCTGTTCCAATTGTGCAGAGCAAGCACACCAGGATGATGAGGAATACACTGGCTAGAATGTATTGGAGGATGGTTCAAGCTTGTTCCAACTGCATCTTTGGCAGCCCTATGCACTGATCCACCATGGCCCTGACTGAGGCATATGCAGCGTAATATCTCTACTTCACATCAATCAATGGATTACATAATGGTGTCATGAACAATGGTTGCATCTGATGACTTCTATGAGCACCCCCATAATATGACTGACCAGAAACTCTGACCACTGTGTTTGCAGTTCTTTGATTGAAAATGCCATTTCCCTGCCAGCTGGTGCTGACCTTAAAGGGGCACCACTCCCCGGTCTGTACTCGGTCAGATTCCCTAAATGTGAGTGACCCAAACAGATGACTGACTGTGGCCAAATTGTGCTTATCACTGCCTGTACTGAGATCCTGACCAACAGCAGTCTCCTCATGACTTGACTGACGACTAACCTCCACCACGTTCTAACGTAGCCAGTTGTTTGAATAAATGTGCAGTATATTTGCTGCACAGGCACCTCGCATATGTTGTAGATGTGAAAATGATGTCTTGGTGTGCTGTAAAGCAAGATGTCCCCTTCTCCAAACAGACCCTGAGTGTTGAGCATCCTCTCTCTGCATCTGTGCAAAACAACACTTCGATACAGCAGTGCTGGTAGACTTTGGCTCTGGCTGAAGTGTCAACATGCTAACAGGCATGGCATAGCAAATCAAGTCAAAGCATGGATGCAGTCGACATGCAAAAGTTAAAGTCACCATAGACTGCTCTCTTAATAGAGAGAAACATCTGGGTGGTGGTTTTACCTGAAGGTCACCAAACTTCAAGGGAAGGAGATTTAAAAGGCAAGACCTTCATTCTATCCTCAGCCAATGCAGGAATTGGGCCCATACTGTTGGCAGAACTTTGCATTGCAAACCAGCCACCCAGCCAAAATAAGCTAACTAATCACATTTGCATGCAAGCATTAAATGGGCAACTGCTAAGAGACCATGCTACAGGTCTATGATGCAGCCTGGTCAATGCATGCAAATTGCCCCTGCTACAGCCTTTCGATGATGGCTACTGGTGGACCCTGCAATGTAAGTCTGTGTTCCCTGTCAGTGTATTGGAGAGGTGCAATGAAGATTGTAAAGGGTTTAAAATATCGAATGATTCTGGAAGAGTCAATATTAAAGCTGCATTAAGCTACATCCAAGTTGATCATGCCACTCAGTCTTTAGGTAGAACAAAAGGAGTGCACAATGAGATCCCAATGGAAATGTGTCATCTCTGGCTCTTTGTAATTATTCCTAACTAATTGATGGAACCCATAGCTATTGCTGTTATACAAAATATAAAAGAAAAATTTTGCTATGTAAGACAAGTACCTCTTCTTGCTAAGATTCAACAATTATTTATGCTCTACTACAGAAGTAGACAGGCTGTTCGACTCTATGTAGAAAGGATGATTGCTGACACCATGCTACACTAACAACAAGCTAACAGCAGATGGTACAGGAACATATGACCTAATGATATGTGTGCACCAGTGCTTATGTTCCTCGAAGCAACAATAATGAAAATGAACAATGAAGAGACATGAATTGATCATTTTAAGTACATGACTGCTTTAAGAATGGACAGGTATTTAGTCAACAGTGACAAAGAGGTCAGCAGACAGGGAGTCAACAGCATTCTTGAAAACAACAGCAGGGCAAATGCAGTACTCCGAGAAAACCTTGACATGAGAGCTTGTAAGAGATGCAGGGAAAATATCGTGGACTAGAAAGAAAGTAAAAGCGAATCACACTGGGAAATTACAGACCCATTACAGAAGAACAGTTGTGGGATCATTCTGAGTTGTGTAAGTGAAATTAGAAATTCTTATGAGCAAGGGGGAAAATAACAATGCAAAAGACTAAGCTGGAAAGGATAAAAATGAAAAGCTTACTTAATCTTCAAAACAAGCATTACTGCTATTCCAAGCTGGTCCCATGGAACTAGCAGGGCTAGAATATTTATTTATACCAAGGCTGCAGTATGATAAAAGTCACAGACTATATTTAAGGGAAATAAAAGGCAACTCGAAAGATTTTTAAAGCAAAGTTTAATAGAAGAAGATAGGTAGATTTTTAAGATTGAGATAATTTTGGGACATCCATAGTTCAAACCACAATTTCAGTGCAAACATTTATTAAGGCTGCAACCAAATGCATGTATTTTATAATTGTGCAAAAGGATGTGCATTGTGTTTTGGGCCACGTAAGGCAGGAAGCATCAATTTTGCTTGCAGAGAATTAGGAATATTTTATTTTGGCCTTGAAGAGATTCTAAAGCAAGGGTATTGAAACAACATTGATTTAATGCAAGAATACGAGCATTAAAACCATCAGTGGCTCACCACTATTTCTCACAATTAAATAGAGATGGCCAATAAATGCGGGCTTTAAAGTAATAAGAATAAGTAAAGATGTCAAGAAGAAATGGCAGCAGAAGTAAGTCTGCCATCAAGATTTAGCATCATAGATAGGCCAAAGGGAACAAAGATCTCGTATCTTGGGGAAAAAAATACACTTCTTAAGATACAAAATATCTTCAAAATTAAAAAAAATGAAAGCTCAAGCTGATCAAGGAAATAGGTCAGTAGGTCCTACAGCAATTTACATTATACTAAAAGGCATAGTTATTTTTGAAGAAGTTCCAATAGCTTTTGAAAATTATTTCAATTTAAGAACAAGCACAAATATTGAAAGAGCAACTTGTCACTTTTGAGCCTAAATGCACGACTTGACCTCAATGTCCTTAATATAACAAAGCTAGTTCCAAGAAAATAACTGATCTAGGAGTAAATTGTTGTACCTAACTACTCTAGGCACAACTGCTGGAAGATTTTATTGAGGTTTCAAGAGTCATGGCAACCCAAAAAAAAGAAAGAATCTATTGAAATGATCTAAATTGGCATGGAATTATCTTGTACTATCAACATAGAGGAATCACAGACTTATAGCAGATATCTGAAAGTTTTCTCCTTCTGTCATCATTCAAGATCAAAATATAAAACTCAATAAATTTTGCCAGAGAAAGCAAATCTGAGAGGAAGAATACATAGTATAACTCATGTAAGCTCGCTAATGACTCTACAAGTGAAGTTATTTAAATAGCACAATAGGACACTGAACAAATTGATAAGGCATATTTCACTTTGACACTAGCTAATAACCAACCTCAGGTTCAACAGCAACATTTCAATCCTTTATTTTCCAGCAAAGAATCCTCAATACCAGTGATAAGGATAATGCTAAGTCGGTGAGAAGCTCTCCACAACCATGACAGGGGATTTGAAAACATCTAATTCACCTGTAATCTAATTTGATAGGCTAAATGAACATGCCCAACCTTATCAATGAGTTGAAATAAAGGGCTTACACACTTTACCAAAGATTTATCGACAGATTGCGAATAAAGATTTGCTGGAACAAAATGGAGCTGCATATTTCAGCAAGAATCCAGCACTACTTTTCTACTGAGGGGAACATCAATTGTAAAAGCAATTCATTAATTATTCATATCAAAAAAATAAGTCCTGTGATTCCTTTTTGTGTTAAGTTTCATTTGCTTGATTTTGGTTAAATGCATTACAAGTAACACTACACTTGGATTAAAAAAAAAGAAAATTTCTTTAGCCATGAAGAATGTTTCTGTATCGAGTCGGGGGAAGAGAATAAAAAGTAAGTATCGACAGGGTAGAAATTCAAAGATGCAAATTCTGGTGGGTCAGAGGTCATGGTTCATGACCTGCTGTGTCAGTTTTGCTGGAGGTTTGATTTTCTTGATTAGCTGACTGACTGTTTTGCGTCCTATCATGACACCACAGGGCTGAATTTTTTCGGGTAGTGGTATAAGTATGAAAGATGAATTGCTCATTTTCCTGTTCCAGAAGTTACTCAACAGCAGATTGGCTGAAATAAAAAGCTCACTCCATAGCAGTAGTGCACTGCAAGGGGCCTAAGTGAGTAAAGAGTGGGATTTCCTACCCCTCAGTGGTATCGCCCTCAAGACTGCCAAATGACCTGATTAGCTGACAGTGCAAAAGTCTAATAAGTGCCATAAATTAGTAGTAGATACTACTGGGAATGCAAGGAATCCCAGGAAGGGAAAACCTTGGCACCTGGAATCAGGTAAATCTGAGAAAGTAGGGTGAGGAGGGGAATGGGGAGCATAGGGAGCAGGTGAAGATGATGGGGCCAGTTTTTGTGGTCAGCAGAGGAGGAACAAATGGTAAGTAGCAGCTTGGGTAGGATTGCCCCAATGTGTGCCCAAAGATTTGCCACTCATTCCCCTCATTAAAAATGATTATCCACGCTCACCCATATGCTACCACGTTATGGTGCCCAGGTCAGGGTGGGCAAGTAGGTGTTGGGCTCGGCATGCATCGTATTTGACGTTCTCTGCAACACACCAGAAACAGACCCAGGGTGTAAAATCCAGATCTCTAGCTCTGTGACATGATTGTGATGTTCAGTTAAGTGTGACCAGTGCTGCTGGCTAACCACCTTCAAAATCAATGAACCTAGAACATATGAAGCTAATATTTTTACCCCTGAATCCGATCATTTTAAAGATAGTCTATTCCTCTGAAATTGGAATTACACCTGGAAAGTGAAGACTACAAAAAAAGGAAATTGTTCATAGATTGAAGCTGAAGGAAAATGGAGGACTAGTTCAAGGCAAGTGCTCTAAGAGTCAGCAATGTCACACTAGAGGTACTTATCTCCAAGGTACATACAAGGAAAAAGGTAATATTTCCACTGAGGTCTATACTTCGAGGCTGACTGTGAAGAAATGGAAATAGTGCCAGATAAAAAAAAGTTTAACACCATAGTGAATGCAGCTTCATATCACTTTTTGTGCTTCTCACATTGTATCTCTCCCCTCTCACTTACAGCCCATCACTCACCCAGCAGTGCTCACTATGACCAGTACCCCTTGGTATTTAGATGAATGAAAGATGATTTTATTGAGACATAGAATTCTGAGGGAACTTGACACGTAGCTACCAGGAAGATATTTCCTCTTATGGCTGAGATTGGAAATATAGGGCATAGTTTAAGAATAAGAGGTCACCCTTTAGTGACAGAGATGAGGAGATTTCTTTTCTCTTGGTGTGTATATGCCTTGGCACTGCTGCAACAAGATTGCCATTTATTGCCTAACTGCTCTTGGAGAGAGTGCTTCTCCCTGATGATGTTAGAAGGCCTACCTCAAGCTATTTACTAACCCACCAGCTGTCAAATGACTTCAGGGTTAACTGGCTGAGCAAAGTGGGTTCGCCACCAAGAGTACAGGGACTTTGTATAAAAATTGGCCCAATATTGTTGGTCTTGTCTGTGCTGGAGGACATTTCTACTCATCTCAATATTTGCTATAAGATGTCATGAAATCAGGAGGGACCAAGACAGGTAGTGATGAGGTCAAGCTTGATGTCCTCCATTGAGTTGTTGAGTCTGAGGATACGTGGACCAATACATTAAAACACCGCAGCTCATCTTTCAGAGAGTACTCAAAGAGATCTAGAATTAAAGAGTAAGGCATTATGTTGCAAAGGCAGCTCATAGCAATTGTCAGAAATGAACCAAAGTTCAGGAACCAATGAAACCTTTAATTAAACAAACACAAAACAAAATGAAATTATTCAAACAGAAACATACAGAAAGGGAAGTAACTTCATAGATATATTAACCAGGAAATAACTGATGCAATCAGACCACATAATGAAATGTGTCTGTCCAGATTCTATCCCAACCATTGAATTTCTGAGGTTGAGCTGTAAAAAACAGTTTCAGGATGATGGCTTCGATGCCTTTATATCTGGACCAGCACTTGCATCCCTTGGAAACACTAATTCCAAAATGGCTTTACATCTTAAAACTCATTTACCAATCTGATGATGCTGATAAACCCAGAATATTCCCATTAAAACAACTCGATATGCAAATGGAATATTCACGAACCCAGGATGTGGAAATGATGCAAAATTTAAAATGTTACTGTCATAAATGAAAAGGAATTTGTGTCAATTGTTTTCACAAGTGTGTGTGTTTTGTATCGTAAAAGGCATGCATTTAGGAAGAAAGGATAACTACGAGTGTGGGATGGTTTGCTCATGTGTACAGATGGGAAGATATTTACTTTGATGACTGTTCAATATTAAAAAGAATAAAACAACATCTGTGGATATTGATTTACGCCAAAAGGAACAGAATGCTAATATTGGTAAGTTAATGATGTTACAATAAATTGCTAAAATAATACCAAGGAGTGGGAATGACAATTCTACCCCACCTAGATTGGTCCAGGTCATATTTTGGAATTAGACTACCATTCTCCTTGGGAAAAAAAGTGTAGTTTTGATTCATTTCTGAGGAATACCATGTAACTACTGACCTTGAAAGGGGATGGTGCTCTCCATGGTCTCTGTCCAACTCATGGTGTTAAAATATTTAAACTAAGACCTTTGCTCAAAGACAACAAAAACAGAGTGTTCTGGAGAAACTCAGCAGGTCCCTCAGCATCAGTGGAGAGAGAACAGAGTTAAGGTCTTGAGTCTGATGTAATTCTTTAGAGCTTTAGACCTGCTGACTACTCCCAGCACTGTCTGATTTTATTTCAGATTTCTAGGAACTACAGTATTTTGCTGGTTTTATTCCTTATTACAAGACTGACTTCACTTCTGACTGAACCATTAGCACCTTGGAAATCACAGTGAAGTGAAACATTTATTCCTCACAGTTAATTTATTCTGTCAATGGATATAGCAAATAATAAGCTTTTGCCAATTTTGTCCCTTGGGCATTTGGATTTATTCTACAAGTCATTATTATTCATATCCTTCACATGTAATTTGAATGTTTCTCAAGATATTTATGACCAAAATGGCATGTTCTTCACGTGCATCATTTAATTTCTTGTTGCTTTCGAAACCTGACATTTCCTCATAGAGTATAGAGATTCTTCATTAATTCATTGCACCAGATGACAGTTTGACTTCAACTGCTAACAAATCCGTGAGAAACTTACTTGCTACTGAATTATATCACTGCTAAATTATCCTTCTTTAAAGAAGGAGTGTTAATTTTATCAGAATGTGACAACGCAGTTGAAAGAAAGTTTTAAATAATAACATTGAAGTAACTGCATAGAGACTGGTATCCAGTCACTGAGTCACCCTTTATTACAAGTGCACACACAGAGTCAGTCCTTAGGATCAGGAGACTCTTTGAATATACTGCTTAAACCTGTCAGCCAGGGCTCCCTGATTGACCCAGGTTAACAATATCAATCAAGGATCTCATGGTGAACAAGATCCACCTGTCCCTCCCCAGTTCCAATTGCTACAAACATCTAGAGATGTTTTATGTTGGCTCTGTAGTGCATTGTTAATCATTAATTGATAAATTTTATGCTGGAGAATTACTCTGTGTATCAAGTAGTTCTGTATTTGATGAACTCGGTTCTCATCTTATTCCTGTGTTTAGTAACGAATTCTTAAAAAAAATTAATTGACTGACTCAAGTGTACAACTTACTTCTGCTTTTAATATCACTGACCTGAACTGTTGTCTTCCTCCAAAGTGCTAACATTACGGTAAAATGAGATATTTACCATACATCAGATAATAGTTCCGAAGGAGTTCGGGACCAAGACACTGGGACTGTTCTCCTCAGAGAGAAGAAGCTAAGAGGAGATCTAGTAGACGATTTCAAAATCACAATAGAGTAGATAGGGCGAAAGTGTTCCTGCTTGAAAAAGGAACAAGAACAAGACAGCAGAGCTTTAAAATGATCTGCTAAAGAAGCAAGGGTGAAGTGAGGGAAAACATTTTCATCCTGTGAATAGTTAAGAGTATGGAATGCACTGCCTGGAAGTTTTACAGAGGCATCTTTGATTCAGGCATTCAGGAAGGACTTGGATGATTGTCTGGACAAAAATAATGTGTAAGGGTATGGGTAAAAAGCAGATGATTAGCACTAGGTAATTATGCTTGTTTGACCAGCCAATGCAAGTACGATGTGCCAAATAGCTTCCTACTGTGCGGTATCTCTTGCAGCTAACTTGCACAGCCTCATTAAGTGGCTGAAGAAGGGTCTAGACCCAAAACATCAGCTTTCCTGCTCCTCTGATGCTGCTTGGCCTACTGTGTTCATCCAGCTCTACACCTTGTTATCTCATTCAGTGGTCACTGTCTTTACATGTCAAAGGACCTAGTCTCAAGCTACTTGTCTTGTCTTCTCTATTTCCACACATCCTTGTTTTACAACTACAGTATGACCCGGCAGAGAGCTTTGGGCAATGGATTTGTTTTTCTTTGAAGAAAACACCTTTTGAGATACTAAGCTTATCTCTGTAAGCCAAAAGGCTCTGAGACTGTCTGGCACCTCTTTTTTCTTTCAGGCTACCCTTCAATGATAACTTTCCATAGTGCCTTCAGTTGTAAACTATTATCTGTTTTCATTTGAAGCTGGTCAAGTTTATGCTGGCCAAAACACAATATTGAGCACATCTTCCAAATTAATGTTCACATTTTCTAACAGTAGATTAAATGGAATATCTTCACCCATGTTCAGGCAATATGCTCATGATGTCCAAAGTGACCAGTTTGGTACTGGGTTTATAGTGGGCATCAAAGTTGAATCCCTATATATTTACCAGAAGTGGGTATAGTCGAGGTGAAGTACTTGTGCCAAACCACTCCCAATGATTTATGATTGGTTTCCACTGTGGACTGTCTACTGAACAGGCTCTGTGTTCTATGATAAAGCAATAGGATTGCACTTATGGTGGACTTTTGAAATCAAATGTCCTGGCTGCATCTTCAGGGTAATTCATCGTTCCTAGATCAGCTTTCCCTGAGCCCAGGAGCTGTTTACTGAACTGTGATGAACTTTGTCTTAATTTTACTTTTTGTTATTATTATGTTTGACTTCTGTCATTTATGCAGGTGTGCAGTTAGGCAACTTCTCCTGCATTTTTCATGTAAAAGTACACATGACAATAAATTTCTACTCTATTCTAAATGCAATTAGTTTGAAGACTCATTGCTTTTTGTGCAAAGCATTGATTTTCAGGAGTTCCTCTTTCCTTTCCCAAACAAACCTAGCTGACGCAGAGATATTCACAACTCGCAAATAGATCTTACTTTCTTCCTTTCTCTGTACTGTGGAAACTTCTGGATTGCTGTTAAATTTTGTTTGCTGCCACTTTGTATGATCATCAAGCTTGTAAGGCTGGTTTCTTCTTTGCTCTGAGTTTTTAAAAAGAAATCGCAGATGCGTACCATGTATTATGTAAACGTAACACAAATGAAGTATGTGAATTTCATTTACTTGAAGACCTCTAGTGTGTTTATTTACAGTTCTACTAATATGTGTAGTACACAGTAATCTCTAAATATAACCTTTGCCTTGAGTGCTACAGTGCACAGAGCCTATGGCCTGAGGTCATGTGATAACATCTGGATGTACCTCGCTCATTTGCATGTTGAACTCATAAAGAACCATTACACCTGCATAACAAAAAGAATTAATATTAGTGTTGTGAGATAAAATGGCCTCATAGATATAGACAAAGCCCAACCATGATAAAGAAATGCTGTATTTGTAAAACTGTAGATAATTTCCAGAAAATATGCAAATATAAAACAGTTTCAGAGTTGCTAAGAGATCATGGTCATAAGGAAAAACTGCCTCATCCAAACATGCAGAACACTGATAAATAGACAGTACCACTTCTCATTTAAAACGTATTACTTGGTCCTGGATACTGCAAGGGAGAAGGTACTTATTTCATCAGAGCAGCCATTTACTATTATGAACGTTCATAACATTAAATGTTCCCTAGGTGATGTTATAACACAAACACTTGGGTTTGCAAGGAAGAATTCTTCTGCTGAGGAAATTCAGATTAAAGATTGCCCAATAAGGCAATGGATCAACAATTTGTCCTCCTAGGAACAGTGTCCCTCGCAGAGGATATCCAATGGATAATAACAGCTGTACTATGATTGAAGTCAGTATCAGGTTTGATGGAGAGAAATATGGGGGCCATTTACAAACTATAAAAAAAAGTTCATGGTGAGTAGATGAAGAAGAAATTGTATAGAATAGGATGGCAAAAGTATTGATTAATTAATCTGTAAACCAATAATAAAATTTATTCAGAAAAGCAATAGATACAGGTCAAAGCAGGTAAATGTCCCTGAAAAACGAAAGGAATGCATTTGGGAAATGCAACCATAATCCACAAGACAAAGCATGAATAGTACTGAGATAAATTAGAATATTGAACTCTTGGATTTGAGCACACAAAACAAAGATAACACCTCAGTGCAGCACAATAGGAGTACTGCCCTGTGAGCATGCAGTTTTTTGGATGACATGTTGAACTAAGGGCCCAACTGACACTACTTCCTGGTGTACTTATAAATATTCATCTCTTAAACAATGTCACAAAAGACAGATTTTCTGGTCATTATCACAGTGCTCTTTAAATTTACTGTGTGCACATTGCTATATTTCCAACATTGCAACAATGATTACAATTCAAGGAGAAGACTATTTAATTGCTTGTAATGCTCTTTGAGATGTGTGCTAGTCGTAAAAACATTATACAAGTGCAAATCTTATTTTTAAATTTATATTTAGAGGAAATAATAGGGACAAGAGTGAGGACTGAGATGGTGACAGCATACAGAAAACCATGACAATAATATATTTATATAGTGCCCTGAATGCAAGAAAAGATCCCAAGGTACTTCACAGGATTGTTATAAAACAAAATGTGACACTAGGTTACATAGAGGGATATCAGAAATAAAAGCAGAGTCCTGGAAACAGTCATCAGATCTGGCACTATCTGTGGTAGAGAAACAGAGTTAATGGCCTTGATCTTCAGTGGAGCAGCAATCATTGTCACTCCATTGGAACTTTTCCACATTCTGTTGCTGCTCTGCATTTCTTGCCTTGTTTTCCAAGCCCAGCATCTCCAGAAGTCTAGAATGCCCATGAAAAAGCTCCGACACAGTATTGTAATTTTGGGATATGGGGAATTGGCAAAGAACATGCCCAGGTATGGTAAGTTTAAATGTTTAAGTCTAAATGAATGAATGAACATTAGCGAGTAGGCTGAATGAATGATTATAAATATGTAGATTAGTGGAGTGGGTAGCTGAATGAAATAAATGGCTAACTGGGTAGGTTGTGTGAGATAAGAGGGTAAGGTGGAAGGTAGGTGAGATGATAAATGTGTGAAGTGTAGTGGGTAGAATGACTGGTGTTAGGATAGAGAGGTAGATGAATTGATTGGTAGGGGGGCAGGCTGGCAAGTGACTAAGGGGGCAGATGGCTAGGGTAGCTGCCCAGGTAGGTTGGAGAGAATAAGTGAGTAGGAGGTAAGTGGGAGAGGTAGGTGAGTGAATGGGTGGGTCAGAAAGACTGTTGGTTCTGGTCAGAAGGTTTAGTCATATTGGGGGCAAGTGAGTTCAGGTCTGGGTGCAGTCAAGTAATTGGGGATAGTCAGAGCTAGTCAGGTTACAAGTTGGAGGTTTGAGAGTTAATGCGATGAAGCGGTAAGGAGTGTAGTTGAGGGTGCGCCAGGGAGTTAGTTTGGAGACATCATTGTGAATAACTGAGAGATTGAATTCCAAAGTTTGGAGTTAGATGAGGTTTAAATCTTTCTAACATCTCCCGGATAACTATCCAGGTAAATATCTTGGAACAGTTCAAAGTCTTTGACTATAGCTGTAAGTTATAGCCCTTTTCTTACATTCTTATTGCCATGAATGGTCAGTCTGGTGGGGAATTACAAAGATAAATAGTAGCAATGCCTCGGAAAGATTTATAAACAAGGAGGGTAATTTTAAAATCAAGCCCATTAATTGACCAGGGTCCAATGTAGGCCAGAGAGATCAAGGATGATCAATGAATATGACTTGATGTGAATTAAGACAAAGATAGCAGAATTTTGGATGACCTCAAGCTGGCAGAAGCCAAACTATGGGAGAGCAGCCAGGAATGTGTTAAATTTCTCAAGTTTGAAGCAAAGATATGGGTAAGGCAGTCAGCAGCACATGAGACATGACAAGGTGAAGTCAGGTAATGTGACAGAGGTGGGAATTGTTGATTTTAATGATCTCACAAAATACAGTCGACAGCTAATCTTAGCTTCAAGGCTGCAAGCAGCCTGGTTTAATGTCAGACTGTTGCCAAGCAGTAGCTCGGGAACAGAGTTTGGAAACAGGGGCCTCAGTCTTCCCAATATCGAGTTGGAGGAAATTTCTACTTATGCAGCACTGGAAGTCAAATGAGCAGTCTGATAATGTGTCAACAGTGCTGGAGTTGAGAGAGGTGGGGTCTGGTGGCATCTTTGCACTTGTGAAAACCAATACTTTGTTTACAAATTATGTTACCGATGAACAAAATGTAGATAAGAAGTAGGTGGGAGCCAAGGATAAGCAATGCAGGAACACAAAGAGAAGGTATTAAATATAACTCGTGGATACAATGTTATTGTTTCTGCATTATTCATGTGGGCATCATTATCCTTTTTGGAAACTTGATCAGTCAGGGATCTAACCATATTGGTGCTTGACAAGCGTCACTCATTGATGGCAGAAGAATGGTAGACATCTCCTTTGTTATGTAAAAGGACATGATGTTGTCTGCCTGTCGTCAATCTTTATTTGGTGCTTATTTGTGTATGTTTGATGTTTGTCAAGTTGATGGGACATAGGGGAAGATGCAAGCTCCACAGACACTCCATTATATACTTAGTGTCAAGGAGTTTCTCAGATTATGTTGTACAGAAGGCAGGGCTTTGCCAGGTCATGGCAGACCACTTCTGGATGTCTGAGGGACAATTTTAGAGATGCCCAAGGTTCCTGGGAAGTGCTCACCAAAATTTGCCAGAAGCTGCGGTACAATTTGCACATAAATAAAGGAGAAGCACTGAGCCTCCAAATGACTACAGTGTTCAACTTTCTTGCCACCGACTGCTTTCTAAGGGCCTCTCTCTACACAGACCCACACCCTGACCCCAGCAACTGTCTTCCCCCGATCTGTCTATGCCCTATCTCTACCTGTTGCCAAAGCCCTCTTGATTTCCTCCAAGCTCCTGCCTTCATGTTCCTCCCCTTCTCCCATGTAATGGCAAGAGGCCCAGTCTACCACTGCCACACTGCCCAGAAGGAAATAAAAACAGTCAACTTGCAAATGACACATACTAGTCAGACCAACCTTGTATACTTCAAAATAGATTGTGACTAGTGTGTTCATTTCCAAATATAAGTTTTTTTAACTCAAGCTGCTGACTTATTTTCTCCACTTGGAGTCTACCATCATGATTTTGACTGTTTGTTTCCCACATAATTAACTCATCCCATCTGCCATGTTTGCCATTCACAGAGTCTTCATGTAATTCCACAATTGCTGGAGGCGAAAGTAGAGGATAGGGTGGGGATGGTGCTGCAAAGAAAAGAAGTGAAGATTATCAGTGCGTTCTAGGATGATTACAATAATGTCAAAAACAGAACATGAAACACCCACACTGACACTGTCAAAGATTTTTAAAGAAAAATGTACACTAACAAAAAACAACAATGGAAGGAAGTCTGATTTTCAAAACAGATGTAGATGGGAGAACAGTGGAGGCTGAGTGCTTAGTAAAATTCTAAATTACCATTTTGTTATAGCACAGTAAAAGTGCAATATAAGAAACTGGCTAACGATTAATGAAGGCAAGGGATTTACCAAACATTAACTTAAAGGCAAATATGGCTGTGGATAAATAATGGAATTGAAGCTAAATGCCCTATGTGCTGTTCACCTGAAGGCATTGAAAGAATTAGATAAGAAAATTGAGAATATATGAATTGTAATCTTTCAAGACTCACTAGGTTCAGGGATAGTAGCAGAAGATTGGGAGGTCGCAAATTTTACTTCGATTTTATTCAAAAAGGAAGACTAAGCAAAGCATGAATTCCCATGCAATGAATTAACATTAGGAGTGATAACATTGCTTGAACCCATAATGAGGAAAAGTAAGCAGTACGAAATACGTAAGCCGATCAAGGACACGCTGCATGGTTTTTGTATAAGGTAGGACATGCCTAGCTAATCTATTGGGGTTTACAGAATGAATTATTGAGTTGGTGCATATAGTAGGATCACTGTATATTGTACACACAGAGGTCATTGATAAGAATTTCCACAATAAATTTAGTGGAAATTGACATGGAGGTATGTATCAGAAAAATGGTGTTTCATGTTGGAAGACTGAAAAAGGAAATGATTTCTTGGGATTAGTGCTGGACGTCAAGCTTGTCACATATATAAATTTTGGAATAAAATAGAGTAAATCCACATTCAGAGATAATGCTAAACCAGACAACATAGCAGATTATGACAAAGAAAGCAAAAGATTTCAAACATAAAAAGAGAGTTTGTATGACCAATACAGGTAAATAGGTCACTGAACTTCAAATGCTTTAAAACAGTTGAAAAAGAAACGATATTCCAACTGCAGTTATAAAAAGACTAGATTGTATTTAGGACATCCTACTATTATTTGGGTGGCCCAGTCCAACCACAACCTAGCAGGAAGATAAATGCCTTTTGAGAGATGAGTTGTACTTGGATACTATACTTTACAGATGTGGGGGTTAAGAGATAATCTGATTAAAGTATTTAAACAAACATAGAAAAACAACAACATACATTGTTTCCCTGAATAGAATGGAGATCGGTACCTACAATTTCAATTTATCATCATATGGTGCAATGCAATAGATTTCCACATTGCACATTCCACTATTTGGAGAATAACTTGCAATGACCTTTGTTTTGCATTTCCACACAAATAATATAAAAGCCAGCAATATATTGAAAGTTATTGCCGATCTTGAGAAAATGGCAAACGGTTGTCAGATTCCTGATTGAGGCTGTAACTTTTTTATATTTCTAAAATGATGTAATAGAATCCCTATATTGTGGAAGCAGGCCATTTGGCCCAAGTACACACCAACCCTCCAAACAGCATCCCACCCACACTCTACTCCATCCCAGCACTTCCCAGCCTAGACACTATGGATAATTTAGCATATCCAATCCACCTAACCTGCACATCTTTGGACTGTGGGAGGAAACTGGAGAACTAAGGGGAAGCCCACGCAGACACAGGGAGAATATGCAACCTCCATGCAGACAGTCGCCCGAGGCTGGAATCAAACCTGGGTCCCTGATGCTGTGAGGCAGCAGTGCTAACCACTGAGCCATCATGCCACCTCTTGGTCTATTCAAAGGCATATGTAGTGGAAAGGTGATGGAATCCAAAGCTCAGCAAGCTCGCCACAGAAATATCTTTTTTCAACACCATCTTGGCACCTGAGATCTGAGTTGTGACATGGGAGCAATCAGTTTGAAATTAACAAAGAGTGTAGCTTACAACATCGGGAAGATTACCATTGAGGGCTGACAGCCTTTTTGCACTTGTTTTTTAAAGAGGACCTTCCATTCAAAACTACGAGCTGCATTTCTTTTCTAATTCCATCTCTATTCTAATGGCAAATATTGACAAAGGGACAATGTAAAAGTCTGGATTCAAAATCAGCAGGCCTGTGTTGAGTTCAAGTCATTTCAGGAAATGTCTGTAAGGATACAAGGGAAGAATATTTAGGACAAAATCTCCTGAGTCAACATAATTGAAGTGGGTTGTAAAACCAAAGGTCACTTATAATAATCTGGTATAGAGACCATGAGCATTAATGAAAAAAAAGTCCAATTTTTTGTTCTGTCTTGCACTCAGGACAATTCACAAGAATGCCATTGAAGAGTATAACCAATATTTATACTGTATGGGATGGGAGTGTTGGTTGACAAGTGAACTCTGGAGAATGCAGAATATGGTAGTTAATGATGATTGTCAGCTAAGTGCCAGTCTTTGCTTCGATCTTAAATCAGACAGTTGACTCTGATTGGGCCAGGCATTGCCCTGAGGAATGAACCAGTGAATGCACAGCACTGCACCTGTTTCAACACAACAAAATAGATGAGACATTTTCTGCAATTGCCAAGCTGACTGTTTTAAATAAAGACTGGCAGTTAACTGTCAAGTATCATAAATGCTTCATCTTCCTTGGCTGCATGTCTACCAGTCAGGGTCCACTTGCCACCCCATCAGCACTGTCCTCTCACACCAGCATAAATGTTTTTTTTCCCCTGTTTTTGCTTCTAGCAAATTATCAAGATGAGTGCAATACGAAAACCTTTGACAAAATGTATTCTTTTTCACCAATATGTAATGGGTACTGAGTAAGAATGATTGGAGAATTCAGTAAATGTTACTAGTTAAAACATAGCTTCTTCAGAGCTGTGTAGAGCAGGAGCTCATATGAGCAATTCAGGCTTGAAGATTACAATACAATTCATAGGCTGCATGATGTTCTGCCTGCCAAAATTCCCTAACTCATCGAGTGCGTCCTTCTGGTTCATTTTATACTTAAAAAGAGAACTGCCACCACAGTCCTTTCTTCAAAAGTAAAGTACATGGCCAATCAACTAAACAATGAACACATTTTGAAAGAAGCATTTGTACTTATATTCACAACCTCAGCATGTTCCAGAAGGCTTAGCAGCCAACAAAATATATTTGAAGTATAGTTAGTGTCACAATATAGGATAAATTGCAGCCAACTGTACACATTAAGCTCTCAGAAACAGCAATGTTATAATGACCAGAGAGTCTATTTTGTGTGGCATTGATTGGAAGCTTAATATTGGCTCTGTGGCTCTTCTTCAAATGGTGCCATGGAAACATTTACGTTCATTTGAATGGGGCAGATGAGTCCACAGTTTAATGTCACATCAGAAAGGTAACATCTCTGACAGTGAAATGTTCTCTCAGGCTGCAGCCTATATGCCAGCCTATATTTTGTGATCAAACCTCTGGAATCGTACTTAAACACAACATTATCTGTCATCTCTTTTATTGTTTCTTGGACTTGTCTCAGATGTGCGTGTGGCAAGTTGTTTTGCCCATAAAATGTTGTTGCATGCAGCCACTTTTACAATTTACAGTGCTGTAAAATATTTTTGTACAGTTACACACTAGCAACATTTGAAATGGAAGAAAGCCTGCAGGGTACATGCCAGACAATTGCATAGTCTCAGATGTGCACAGCTCACGTGGAATGACAGAATTCTTTAAGGTAGTGCATTCTTGCAACTCATAGAGCCATCGTGTCATAGAGTTGTACAGCATGGAAACAGACCCTTTAGTCCAACTTATCCATGCTGATCGGATATCCTGAACTAATCAAGTCCCATTTGCCAGCATTTGGCCCATATCCCTCTAAACCCTTCCTATTCGTATACACATCCAGATGCCTTTTACTTGAATATCTCAATTCATTTTTTTCCATTAATGTGGTGCTGGGGTATTTTCTATCTACTGTATTGTCTTCAGTCTGCAATTTAATGGACTGTACAGAGTTATGCACAAGGTGTAGCTGAGGTCAGGGTGTGCCATGTCAGGCCTTCTTTGACGTCTGTGGTTGGCAACTGTCTCCCAAACAAAAATGACACCAATTGATGGCAGTGACAAACTAGTCACTGAACTTTGCTATCTTCTGCACCTCTGGGCTTTTCATAGTTTTTTATATGTTCATTGCCACCTTGTCTTTCTGGTTTTTTTTCACTTTACATCAAGTCAGAGTTTCCTGCTGTTTTAGCATTTTAACAAGGCACCTGAGCCCCATTACAAATGTAAGAACAGTGCTCATGTACCACTGTGACAATTTCCTATTATTTGCCTCCTCTACTTTTTTGCCAGATTGAAGTAATACTGTTAAATTAATGCCAATTAGCACTAAATTACATGCAAGGGCAAAGAACAGGCATAGGATCTTCTGCCAATTTATGTTAACACAAGAAAATTGCTAATTCCTAGAGTTCGTTCTTCATTTTATTTCGTTTCAATCACTGTTCTTTAATCTTCCAAGCATCTGTGCAGTGTGGCACACTTCCGAGAGGCTCAAACAACGCAGCAAATGCCGTATTTATTTTAGGATTTAATTAAGCAGGATGCTGAGGGACTGTCATATTTGTGTGCACATTTTCCTCCCTCTGATAAGGCAATTATTTCATCTGGAACACAGCCTCTGAATTCACAGGTCAGAATGGACTTCATCCGTCTAGAGAGTTGGTGCAACTTCCTGCCAAAGCCATTTTCCATTTGAATTCAATCATTTGCTAGTACTGTCAATGTTTGTTCCATTCTTGGTTCATTTCAGGAAGTCATACTAAACCAAAACATGCGTCATTCAAGGTTTGTGTTACTGAAAGCTAAAACTGCACCAAAGTATTTGTACAACATATCTGGTAAATGTTATCAGAGATAAAAGTTCACAACAAACAACTGCACCTCCCAGTCGCGAACCATTTCAACTCCCCCTCCCATTCCTCAGATGACATGTCCATCCTTGGCCTCCTGCAATGCCACAGTGATGCCACCCGAAGGCTGCAGGAACAGCAAATCATATTCAGCCTGGGAACCCTGCAGCCCAATGGCATCAATGTGGATTTCACAAGCTTCAAAATCTCCCCTCCCCCAACCGCATCCCAAAACCAGCCCAGCTCATCTCCACCTCCCTAACCTGTTTTTCCTCTCACCTCAAGCCACACCCCCATCTCCTATCTACTAACATCATCCCGCCCCCTTGACCTGTCCGTCCTCCCTGGACTGACCTATCTCCTCCCTACCCCCCTACCTACACTCACCTTTACTGGCTCCATCCCCGCCTCTTCGACTTGTCTGCCTCCTCTCCACCTATCCTCTCCTCTATCCATCCTCTATCCGCCTCCCCCTCTCTCCCTATTTATTTCAGAACCCTCTTCCCCTCCCCCATTTCTGATGAAGGGTTTAGGCCCGAAACGTCTTATAAAAAAGTTTTCCTGCTCCTATGATGCTGCTTGACCTGCTGTGTTCATCCAGCCCCATGCTTGTTATCTCTGGTAAATGTTATCCTGTTTTACCAGTTGAGCTACACATAAATGGTCTCATTTCCCATCTAAGTGATTAACATGATTGAAAGAAGAGATTTAAAGCAGATGGTTACACTCTTCTGTCAAGGGTGGTTTCTCTCAATGCTGTGAGAACAATTCTGAATCAATTTCCTTGGGCTGCTTTAAGCCTTAAATAAACAACACATAATTGTTGAATGCAGTATCAAACCTCATGCCTGAGGCAACTTTTTAAAACTCCTCATTCTTCTCAAGACATGGTATCATTGGTGTGTCCAGCGTTTATTTCCCACCTTTAATTTCCTCTGAATTGAGTGGCTTTGTAGCCTGCTTCTGAGGGAAGTTAAGAATCAACAACATTGCTGTGGGTCTGGAGACGCATTCAGGGTAAGCCAAATAAGAACAGATTCTCATCCCTAAAGAACTTTAGTGAATCAAATGAGTTTATTACAACAAACAATGTAGCTATTAGTGAGATTCATTTCAAATTCCGAATTTATTACTTGAGTATAAGTTTGACCAGCTGCTATGATGGGATTTGAACCTATCTGGCTGACGGACCTCTTTCCACGCTTTTAAAAACCAGACAACTCCATGGCACTCTATGACTGACTGACAACAGGGCATGAGCCTGAGCCTCTGTGTGAATGGCCTAGTGACAGACACTTCAAAGCAAAAACAAAATATACCCCAAATGTATTTACATATCAATATGCATTTGTTTTAGTGTCCAACTGCTTCAAAAAACATGTCATATCATTTTTCAGAGATAGTAGGAACTGCAAATGCTGGAGAATCTGAGATAACAAGGTGTAGGGCTGGATGAACACAGCAGGCCAAGCAGCATCATAGGAGCAGGAAAACTTTTTTATAAGACGTTTCGGGCCGAAACCCTTCATCAGAAATGGGGGAGGGGAAGAGGGTTCTGAAATAAATAGGGAGAGAGGGGGAGGCGGATAGAAGATGGATAGAGGAGAGGATAGGTGGAGAGGAGGCAGACAGGCCAAAGAGGCAGGGATGGAACCAGTAAAGGTGAGTGTAAGTGGGGAGTTAGGGAGGGGATAGGTGAGTCCAGGGGACAGGTCAAGGGAGCGGGATGAGGCTAGTAGGTAGGAGATGGAGGTGGGGCTTGAGGTGGGAGGAGGGGATAGGTGGGTGGAAGGACAGGTTAGGGAGGCGAGGACAGGCTGGGCTGGTTTTGGGATGTGGTTGGGAGAGTGGATATTTTGAAGCTTGTGAAGTCCACATTGATACCATTGGGCTGCCGAGTTCCCAAGCGAAATATGAGGTGCTGTTCCTGCAAACTTCAGGTGGCATCGTTGTGGCACTGCAGGAGGCCCAGGATGGACATGTCGTCTGAGGAATGGGAGGGAGAGTTGAAATGGTTCGCGACTGGAAGGTGCAGTTGTTTAATGCGAACCGAGTGTAGGTGTTCCGCAAAGCCATCCCCAAGCCTCCGCTTGGTTTCCCCGATGTAGGGGAGGCCACAACGGGAACAGCGGATACACTATACCACATTAGCAGATGTGCAGGTGAACATCTGCTTGATGTGGAAAGTCTTCTTGGGGCTTGGGATGGGGGTGAAGGGGAAGGTGTAGGGGCAGGTGTAGCACTTCCTGCGGTTGCAGGAAAAAGTGCCGGGTATGGTGGGGCTGGAGGGGAGTGTGGAGCGGACAAGGGAGTCACGGAGAGAGTGGTCACTCCGGAAAGCAGATAAGGGTGGGGAGGGAAAAATGTCTTTGGTGATGGGGTCAGATTGCAGATGGTGGAAGAGTTGGAGGATCTGGAGGTTGGTGGGGTGGTACGTGAGGACGAGGGGGATTCTGTTTTGGTTGTTATTGCGGAGAAGGGGTGTGAGGGATGAGTTGCAGGAAATGCGGGAGACATGGTCGAGGGTGTTCTTGACCACTGAGGGGGGGAAGTTGAGGTCCTTGAAAAACGAGGACATCTGAGATGTTTGGGAGTGGAATGCCTCATCCTGGAAGCAGATGCGACAGAGGAGAAGGAATTGGGAATAGGGGATGGCATTTTTGCAGGAAGGTGGGTGGGAGGAGGTATATTCTAGGTACCTGTGCGAGTTGGTGGGCTTGAAATGGATATCGGTTTCCAGGTGGTTGCCAGAGATGGAAATCGAGAGGTCCAGGAAGGAGAGAGGTATCAGAGATGGTCCAGGTGAACTTAAGGTTGGGGTGGAAGGTGTTGGTGAAGTGGATGACCTGTTCGAGCTCCTCGTAGGAGCGCGAGGCGGCGCCGATACAGTCATCAATGTAATGGAGGAAGAGGTGGGGTTTAGGGCCAATGTAGCTTTGGAAGAGGGATTGTTCCACGTAACAGACAAAGAGGCAGGCATAGATTGGGCCCATGCAGGTACCCACAGCCACCCCCTTTGTCTGCAGGAAGTGGGAGGAATTGAAAGAGAAGTTGTTGATACGGCTAAGCGTATCAGGGTGTCAGTGGACGGGGACTGGTCGGGCCTGCAGGACAGGAAGAAGTAGAGGGCCTTTAGGCCATCTGCATGGGGAATGCAGGTGTATAGGGATTGGACGTCCATGGTAAAGATGAGGTGTTGGGGACCAGGGAATTGGAAGTTTTGGAGGAGGTGGAGGGTGTGGGTGGTGTCACAGACGTAGGTAGGGAGTTCCTGGACCAAGGGAGAGAAAATGGAGTCGAGGTTGGTGGAGATAAGTTCGGGGGGCAGGAGCAGGCGGAGACAATGGGTCAACCAGGGCAGTCAGGTTTGTGGATTTTGGGAAGGAGATAGAAGCCGGTGGTGTGGGGTTGGGGAACGATGAGGTTGGAGGCGGTGGGTGGGAGGTCACCTGAGGTGATGAGGTTGTGGATGATTTGGGAGATGATGTTTTGGTGGTCGGGGGGTGGGTCATGATCAAGGGGGCGGTAGGAGGAGGTGTCAGAGAGTTGTCGTCTGGCCTTGGCGATGTAGAGGTCAGTGCGCCATACTACAACTGCGCCTCCCTTGTCCGCGGGTTTTATGGTGAGGTTGGGATTGGAGCGGAGGGAGCGGAGGGCTGCACGTTCTGTGGGAGAGAGGTTGGAGTGGGTGAGAGGGGTGGAGAGGTTGAGGCGATTGATGTCTCAACAGCAGTTGGAGATGAAGAGGTCGAGGGAGGGTAGGAGGCCTTGGGGTGGTGTCCAGGAGGAGGGGGTGTGTTGGAGGTGGGAGAAGGGGTCAGTAGAGGGAGGGTTAGGCTAACGGTTAAAGAAGTAAGTGTGGAGGCGGAGGCGGCGGAAAAACTGCTCAGCGTCCAAGCGTGAGCGGTATTTGTTGACGTTTGGGTGGGGGGGGGGACAAGGGTGAGCCCTTTATTGAGGACTGACCATTCACCCTCAGTAAGAGGGTCCCCAACATCCCATCTTACCATGGACGTCCAGTCCCTATACACCTGCATTTCCCATGCTGATGGCCTAAAGGCCCTCCGGTTCCTCCTGCCCCGTAGGCCCGACCAGTCCCCCTCCACTGACACCCTCATCCGCTTAGCCAAACCCGTCCTCACCCTCAACAACTTCTCTTTCAATTCCTCCCACTTCCTCCAATGCGGGTGGCCATGGGTACCCACACGGGCCCAAGTTATGCCTGCCTCTTTGTAGGACACGTGGAACAATCCCTTTTCCATAGCTACACTGGCCCTAAACCCCACCTCTTCCTCCGTTACATTGATGACTGTATCGGCGCCTCCTCATTCTCCTCGTTCGAGGAGCTCGAACACTTCATCCACTTCACCAACACCTTCCACCCCAACCTTAAGTTCACCTGGACCATCTCTGATACCTCTCTCTCCTTTCTGGACCTCTCTGTTTCCATCTCTGGCAACCACCTGGAAACCGATATCCATTTCAAGCCCACCAACTCCCACAGGTACCTAGAATATACCTCCTCCCACTCACCTTCCTGCAAAAATGCCATCCCCTATTCCCAATTTCTTCACCTCCGCCGCATCTGCTCCCAGGATGAGGCATTCCATTCCCGAACATCTCAGATGTCCTCGTTTTTCAAGGACCGCAACTTCTCCCCTCAGTGGTCGAGAACACCCTCGACCATGTCTCCCGCATTTCCTGCAACTCATCCCTCACATCCCCTCCTCGCAATAACAAACAAAACAAAATCCCCCTCATCCTCACGTACCACCCCACCAACTTCCAGATCCAACGCAACATCCTCTGGCACTTCCGCCATGTGCAATCCCACCCCACCACCAAAGTCATTTTTCCCTCCCCACCCTTATCTGCCTTCCGGAGGGACCACTCTCTCCATGACTCCCTTGTCCACTCCACACTCCTCTCCAGCCCCACCATACCCGGCACTTTTTCCTGCAACCGCAGGAAGTGCTACACCTGCCCCTACACCTTCCCCCCTCACCCTCATCCCAGGCCCCAAGAAGACTTTCCACATCAAGCAGATGTTCACCTGCATATCTGCTAATGTAGTCTACTGTATCTGCTGTTCCCATTGTGGCTTCCTCTACATCGGGGAAACCAAGCGGAGGCTTGGGGATGGCTTTGCGGAACACCTACACTCGGTTCGCACTAAAAAACTGTGCCTCCCAGTTGCGAACCATTTCAACTCCCCCTCCCATTCCACAGATGACATGTCCATCCTGGGCCTCCTGCAGTGTCACAACGATGCCACCCAAAGGTTGCAGGAACAGCACCTCATATTTCGCTTGGGAACCCTGCAGCCCAATGGTATCAGTATGGACTTCACAAGCTTCAAAATCTCCCCTCCCCCAACCACATCCCAAAACCAGCCCAGCTCGTCACCGCCTCCCTAACCTGTCCTTCCTCCCACCTATCCCCACCTCATACCTCAAGCCCCACCTCCATCTCCTACCTACTAGTGTCATTCTGCCCCCTTGACCTGTCCGTTCTCCCTGGACTGACCTATCCCCTCCCTAGCTCCCCACCTACACTCACCTTTACTGGCTCCATCCCTGCCTCTTTGACCTGTGTGTCTCCTCTCCACCTATCCTCTCCTCTATCCATCTTCTATCTGCCTCCCCTTCGCTCCCTATTTATTTCAGAATCCCCTTTCCCTCCCCCATTTCTGAAGAAAGATCTGAGCCCAAAACGTCAGCTTTCCTGTTCCCCTGATGCTGCTTTGCCTGCCGTGTTCATCCAGCCCTACACCTTGTTATCCCGTATCATTTTTATACCTGTCACCTTAAAATGTAGCCAAAGTTAAGGTGAAAGACACAAAAGTCTTCTATCTCTTCAGCTGTGGACCTCACGTCAGGGAGACAACCTTGCATCAAACTTATTAGCCTGATGTCATGCACAGGTGAAAGCACATATCATTAGGCATAACAATAGAGACTTTCCTCTGATGCCATGAACTCCATCAGGATCGGAGGTAGCCTTCCAGGGCAAACTCATTCATCCAAGCACTTATGCCAGGATGCAGATTTTCCACACAGGTATTTAGTTTTGCTCCCTTTCGTCTAGCCTGATAAGGCAAGAGGTCAAGCAGTACAGGAAAATGATCCTCAGCGTTGGTAGAAAGAGAATTGATCTTGAACTTGGCGGTATTAATGGATGGCTTTTCAATTTGGAAGAACTGCCCGGGATGGGTAGATTTACCCTGTCAACCACCATCCACGCCCTCAGAACCAAAGATGAACCAGACAGGACTGAAACTTTGGATTAAAGTGCTAAAAATGGAAATTCCATCTAGCATCCAAATCACCGTAGTTGTAAGACACCTAGTAACCCACACTACAGGGGTGGCTCCATGATTCTACTTACATGAGTCTAAAGTTTTTGAGAAGATTTGTAGCTCAGATTGTGGATGAGGTTGTTGACTTGCTCGCCGAGCCGGTGTGTTTGTTTGCAGATGTTTTCTCACTCTGCTAGGTAACATAGTCAGTGCACCTCCGGTGAAGCATTGGTGTTCTGTCATGCTTGTTATTTATATGCCTCGGTTTGCTGGGGTGGTTGGCACTCCTTCTGGTTCTGTATTTCAGTGGTTTGTATATGGAGTCCAGGTCAATGTGTTGATGGAGTTTCGGTTGGAAAGCCAGGCCTCCAGGAATTCCCCAGCATGTGTCTGTTTGGCTTGTGCTATTATGTATGTGGTGTCCCAGTTGAATTCATTAGTTTTTATTGGTTGTGGGTATGGGATCCTTTACATTTGTCAGTAAATCCACAACCAATAAAACTAACGTAATATACAATATAACATGCAAGGACCAAGAGAAACATCACATAGGCCAAATTGGAAGAAAACTGACAATAAGGATGCAAGAACACCAACTAGACACCAAAAGACACGACCAATTCTCACTGGTCTCAATACGCATGGACAAAGTGCACGAATTCGACTGGGACAACACATCCATAGCCAAACATAAACATGCCAGGGAATTCCTAGAGGCCTGGCATTCCAACCTGAACTCCATGAACAAACACATTGAACTGGACTCAGTATACAAACCACTGAAAAACAAAACTGGAAGTAATGCCAACCACCCCAGCAAACCGAGGCATAAAAGTAACAAGTGGGGCAGAACACCAATGCTTCACCGGAGGTGTACTGAAAATGTTACCAAGCAGGGTGATGAGATGTCTGCAATCAAACACACTGACTCGGCGAGCAAGTCTACAATCTTACTCAAGTCTCATTGGAACAAATTGGTATTAATGCCTACAGAAAGGGTTTTCTGGCAGCAAAAGGGAGGCTGGGAGTTATCAGATCCAACACTGATGAAATTTCGGACAGGAGAAGCAGGTACAATTCTCTTGTTTTTTCTAGTCCGTCTCTTCACACCACCTATCTGCATTCTGTCCTTGCCACCCAACGTCTTCCCAAACTATTTGATTTACCTTACTCACCCAATTTGAAATCTTGAAATGTACTCCTAACCTGCTTCTTCCACAGAATATCTCTCCCATCACTATGACTGGCCATGTCCCCTTCAATTTCTGTTTTTCTCCCCACAATCTCCATTGGCCTCCCTCACTACCTCGCCAATCACCAAACCCCACCAATCTCCCTCTCTCCTTCCCTCCTGATACTTTTGCAGGACTTGATTAGGGTAGATGAAGGAAAGATATTTTCTGCTGGCTAGGGTATCTAGGGCTGGGAGCAGAGACTCAAAATAAGTGATATGCCATTTGGGACTGAAATCAGGAGGAATGTCTTCACGCAGAAGATGGTGAATCTTTGGAATTGTCCATTCCTGAGGGTTATGGAGGCTCAATCATTGAGTATGTTCAAGACAGAGATTGACAGTTTTATAGATCTTAAAAATATGGAAGGATATGGAGATAGTGTGGGAAAATGGCTTTTACATAAGATCAGCTATAACCCAGTCAAATGGTGGAGCAGGCTTGATGGGCTGAAAAACACACTTCTGCCTTACTTTCAATGATCCTATGTTGCCCTTTGCCACATTCCATGCCCACCCCATTATTCCCCAAGGATTTTGATTGCCAGATGCTGGTGGAAGAAAAGGGGAAGCATTAGCCTAGTGGCATTATCGCTGGACTGTTAATCCTGAGACTCCAGTTAATGTTCTGGGCACCCAGGTTTGAATCACACCATGGCAGATGGTGGAATTTGAATTCAATAAAAAGAAATCTTGGATTAAAGGTCAAATGATGACCACTAAACTATAGTCAATTGTCAAGAACAAACCTATCTGGTTCACAAATGTCCTTTAGGGAAGGAACTGCCATTCTTACCTGGTCTGGCTTACATGTGACTCCAGACCCACAGCAACGTGGTTGACTCTCATCTGCTCTCTGGGTAATCAGGGAAGGACAAAAAATGTTGACATAGCCAGCTACGCCATCATCCCCGAATGAAAAATTTTAAAAAGTTTTCTCATGAGATCCTGCCATTAAAGTCAACAGTTTTCCTAGTATTTGTGATGATATCTCCCACCAAACTGCACATACATTTATTAGCTGCCTGCCTCCTTGTAAATATTGGCACCCTGGGATTTACCAGCACTGAGATGATGCCCCAGCAGTAGGTACAATCACAGAAGAGATTCATTCAAGGACCTTACATTTTTGACTGTGCACAGCTAAATAGTTAATTTTATCATTAGAGTAACTTATGTGTTTTTAAAAATCCACACATAAAATATCTGGGACTTTTTCCACTACCAACAGTAAATAAATATAATGTTTTTGCTGTCTGAATCATTCCAATTTAAAGGTTTATGGGCAGATGATGGATGGTTTATGTTCCTGATATGTAACTCATAAAGAAACATGAATTGGAAACCAAGATTCAGTATTTTAAAAAATGGCTAAAAGTCCATCACATCAAACACTTTTTAGGCACATTTGTAAGTTTAAAAGAGTGTTATCCAGATAAACGGTCCATTACACCTTGTGACTGGCTGCGACAATCTCTACCAGGAATGCTCACGAGAATTCAATGTGCTCACTAGGGATAATGGCCATTACAATGTACTTGCATGAAGCAAAGGATAGAAATCATTCCACTGAAGAAGGGTCTGAAGAAGGGTCACTGGAGCTGAAAAGTTAACTCTGATTTCTCCCCTCAGATGCTGCCAGACCTGCTGAGATGTTAGCATAAGTGGTGAATGGCTTTCTGGTTGGTACAAGTGATCATTTATTCTGAATGTGGACATTTTAAGCACTTGAAACTATATCTGTTAGCAATGCAGATTATTTTGCATTTAATCAGTGGAAATTTGAGGCCTTCAAACAATACTTACACTCACTAAACAAATTGAAAAAAATATGAACCATCTGGGAACAATGCCATCCCGTCAAATTACCTACATTGATTTATCGGATAAATCCAACAGTCTACAGGCTGTTCCCAATTGTGATGCACAGATACAAAACAGCCTGCAGAAATTCAGAAGGATAGAGACACTGTCACCAGAACACCTTGCTTACCTGTTGTCTGTATGCCTGCTTGGTGGTTCTGACAAGTAAAATTAATATGTGATAGCCGTAGGATATTTAAATAATCAGTTCGTGAGCCCTTGGTGAAACTGGTTAGGGGTTAATTAATTAGCTATGCCCAACAACCTTCACTGCCCTTGTTCAAATAATGCCTTAGGCAAAAGTGGCCTTTTTTAATTTTTCATGTAAAAACTGGAACTACTGACTTTGGAGCACTCCCTCAGCACTCTACAAAGTCTCACAGCCTAGCTAAACTATTCAAGTCAATGCTTTGACATCAAAGCCTTAGTGAGTCAGTGGTAAGAGCATCGTCAAGAGTAAAGCTCAGTTGATAGTTGGTCTTTGTTTTTTTTTCTATTTTAATATTGTTTTAGCAATTAAATATTCATTCTAACCTTAAAATGTAGTTTCAGTACAACTCTGAGAGGAAACAAACCATTGATGAGACACACATAAAAGTCACTGCAGCATTTGTAAGTGAGCAAGGCTTGGAGAGTATCCATTTGCCACCAGTTTCAATTCCAGACGGGCAACAACTGGGAAAACCTTCTCTGGTGAAGTGCTATAGAAAGAACAGACACAGTAGAATTTGCACAGCCGGAATTTATTTGCAGCAACCAAGCCCATCTGGATCTGATGTCATTTTCATGTTCATGTAAAAATGGCTTCCACTGAATTTGTTTTCTTGAATAGTTGACGAACTGAATATTAGAAATTCCATGGCAGAAGAAAGCAAATCTAGCTGCTTTTGGACTTCCTAGGAGCAGATTAACCATGAATAATGTTACACTTACTTCCTTGCTCTTAATTTGCATTATTTGCATATTAAACATTTGCATGAATGAATAATTTGTCTCTATCACCTTTGTCAATTTTAAAAGTGCCAAACGGGTCACCTTGATATCTCAAGCTCAATATGCAAAGAGAGTCTGAATGTGCAAGTGACTGTCTTTGACATCGAGTCTACACTTGAATAAGCGTGACATCAAGAAGCCCTAGCAAAGCTGAAGTCAATGGGAATCAGGGGAACAACCGTACACTGGTTAGAGTCATTCCTTGAACAAAGGAAGATGATTGTGGTTGTAGGAAGTCACTCACCTCAGCTCCAGGACACCTCAGCAGGAGTTCCTCAAGGAAGTGACATAGACCCAACCATCTTCAATTGCTTCATTAATACCTTCCCTCAATCATAACTTCAGAAGTGAGGATGTTCACTGATGACTGCACAATGTTCAGCACCCTTCACGATTCCTCAGAGATTGAAGCAGTTTATGTTCAAATGCAGCAAGACCTGGTCAACAGTCAGGTTTGATCAGACAAGCGGCAAGTCACCCAAGCCATGCAAATGCCAGGAAATGACTATCTTTCACAAGCGAAACTGACCATCAAACTCTGACATTCAACCACAGCTCCCATCACTGAATACAGCACTATCAACTTCTGGGGTGCTACCGCTAAACAGAAACTGAACTGGACTCAACACAACCTCTCAACAGCAACTAGGCTTGGCATTGAACGCTAGCTGAGGCAGAGGCCCACATCCCACGACTCAGTAAAAATAATCTTGCTTTGTACCATGTATCACTCTAACCAACAAAAGAATTCCCCCAAATTCACATTGGGTCTAGTTTTGTTAGAGGTCGTTGATGTCACAGTCAGCCATGTAGTTGTTTCCCTGTCTACCACCATTCACAACTGATTGTGGCAGGACTGCAGATCATTAATCTGATCCATTGATTTTAGAATTGCTTGATTCTATCCAGCACTTGCTGCTTATGCTGTTTGGCATGCAAATCATGTTTTGTAGCTTCACCCAGTCAACACTCATTTTTAGATATGCCTGGTGCTGCTCCTGGCATACCCTCTTGCATCCTTCATTGAAACATTGGATATCACTTATCTTCATGGTAATGGCAGAGTAGGGATGTGCAAGATCATGAATTTGTGGATTGTGTTGGATTATGATTAGGCTACTGCTGATGGCCTACAGCACCTCACAGATGCCCAGTTTTGAGTTTCTCCATTTGGAGTTTGTACCATTTAACACAGTGATAGTGCCACACAATACAATGAGTGACAATGTGCAGAAGAGACTTCATCTCAGAAAGGACTGTGTACTGTTCATTCCTACCTAACTACCTACCACAGAACCAGTCTAACAGCTATGCTCCTTTAGGATTCAATCAACATTGAAATTCCCCACCCAGAGTATGTTTTGCATCCTGACATCCTAAAGAGCATTCGACTATGGTTTTATAGTCACTATTAGACTTTTAATTCTAGATTTTTATTGAATTCAAATTTGACCATCTGACATTGTGGGATTTGAACCTATGTCCTCAGAACATTACTTTGTGTCTCTGGATTGTCCAGCGATGATATCACAATGCCATCACCTCTCCCACATTGCAATTCAGTTGAATGTAATAATCATTTCCCCATCACCAATTAATATATTAAAACATTTTTAGGGCATCATGCAGCATTTTATAATGACATGAAGTCATTAAAGTCTTTTGAAGTTACTCATGAAAAGGCTCCTGATTAGGATCAAGCACCAGCATTGCTGAGTTGGTGTGCACCACATTGAGTTGAAAACCCAACGCAATTCTGTCAAAATTACAGAACGTACAGAAAGCCCACCCTTGCAATGGAGGCAGTAACATCTGGGCAGCTGTGTCTGAGCTCCCACCCAGTGTACAGGATTACTGGTGATGGGAATGCAGATGGGAATCTCAAAACCAGGGCCTCTCAGCCACTTTTAAAGCCAGTCCAATGTTAGTGACTCTACATTAGCATAGGAAAATCCAGCCCAATGTCTTCAGTATGGTCAAACCTTTGGATCCTTTTTCCAGAAGATGTGTGTAGTTTACTATAAAGAAAAGACATACAGTGGTATGGAGCACAATACCTAGTTATATTCTATCCTTCATTTAATCTATGACCAGAATTTGCTTAGATACATGTCCAACTTTATTTTGTTTTCTCCGTTAATCTGCTATTATGTGAAGTCCTTGTAGTCACTTTTCCGGAAAAATGTTTCTAAGTTGTGAAACATTGTAATTTCCCTGTCATTTTATACGTACAGTCATCATAAACTAAAGCATTCGGGTCACTGCTTGTTGTATTACCATTGCTACATTGCCTGATAATAGTCTGTTTTGTATCTTGACTTAGCAAGCTCAGTGAGTTTAATTTAGAAAGACTGTGCAAAAGATGTTTTCTCATCCCAGTTAATTTGTTGAAAAGGATCATTTGTGATTTCATTAAGATTTTTCCAAAGGATTTGTTTTTGAAGTCTGCAACACATTAGTGATGTCTGCTTTGAACTCACTATAAATTCCTGGCCCATTTTCCTGCTACCCGGACATAAAAGGCATCTTGCAAATTAGGGGGTTGTATATTTAAGATAGTCATTAATAAATCCAAGCAGGAATTCAGGAAGAACATACCAACAAGTACTTAAAATGCACTCTGAATGAATAGTTCATTAATGTGAATGTGCCACATTTCAAAGAGAGCATTAATATGTTTATATTGATTTGATTTGATTTATCATTGTCACATGTACCAAGACACAATGAAAAGTACTGTTTTGCATGCTAACTTGATAAATCTTACCTTACATAAGCACATCAGGGTAATAGAATGGATATATTCTAGAACATGAGATAACAAGGTGTAGAGATGGATGAACACAGCAGGCCAAGCAGCATCAGAAGAGCAGGAAGGCTGACGTTTCGGGCCTAGACCCTTCTTCAGAAAAAATGCAACAAAGTGTTTCTGGTGTTTTTACAACTGATTTCTTGCATTTGTCTGGCAACAAAGAAAACATTTCAGTTCTTCCTCTAGAAGATCTAAAGTCACTATATCTCTGGATGGGTTTCCTCAGCCACTGGAAGTAGATGATTCAGAACAGGAATTTCCTTCCTGTGGAAAACACAGAAATACCTCACTAGTTGCTGGGGCATGATTTGTCTCCCTTCTCAAAAATAGTTCAAATTTTCACATTGCTGAATTTGGGGAGGGTACAGGAGTTAATTTACAAATTTAACAATCACTGTATGGAGTGAGGATACGATCAAAAGCTCACTAGCTTTGAAGACCTCAGCTGCAATACCATTGGGGTTGAAGGTTTATTGTTCTTCATCCATTTGATTGTTTGTTGCAGCTGTCCCATCAGTGGTGATTCACCCATGGATCCCATCACAGAGGCTACCACTGTAAATTCATAGTAATTGCTGGAAATATTTTCTCCCAGCATTGAGAAATAGCTTTGTCATCTTGAAAAAGTGATACATCATCCTGACAGTGGAGGGGAATTTAAACATTTAACTTTGGTTAATAGGTGCCCCCAATGGTTTCCCAAAGCTTTGCTTATCATGGCAGTCAACATTTCAATGGATTTCTTGGGCTTTCTCTTGCCTATCATTTATGTCCATGGATTTGAACTTCAGGATCATTTTGAGCATTTGGAATGCTGCTGCCTTGAATTGTGAGCTTGGGTCGTTCTGCTAGGAAATGAGGTCCGCTTGTTTGTGTTCCAGGAACTCTCAGGTCTGCATCATTTTCATCAAACTGTTCCCGGTGATTGGTGATCCTTGAACTCAATGCTGGACACAGCTGTCTAATACAACTAATTTAATTTGAAATTTCTCTGAAACTGACTTGGGTGTGTGAAGATTTTCCACATTGGTTGTGTGCTGTTTTTGGAATTCTGCTCTTCAGTTGAGCTGTTTTAGGACAGATACATTGATTTGCTTCTTCTTGCAATTGTGCTGATTTTACATGAAGTGAATGTTTATTAGCAATTGAACACGACAATAACCTATCCAACAGGCATCAGACTATCGCAAGGGTTAAGCAACACAGACTTAGACTTTTGACTCAAACAATGACATAGCCAAGAAGACACCAATGCTCTGATCCAGGATGCTTCCATAAGGTGTTTTTTATTTATTTCTTGCAGAAGACAATGTTTCTTATACCAAGGCCAGCCTGAACACACATTGTCAGTTGGAGGATACCACTTGCATTGAGTTTTCCCATTCCATTTTTACCTCATGATTCCACTCCAGACATTAGAGTCACTGTCAATTTTAACATTAAAGCCCCTCAAAAGATGGTCTTTTCTTCATTTGGAATGGCAGTTAAATAAAGCATTCCCTTAATATCTCCATCTAAAGAAAGCGTCGACAAATGAATTTTGTCCACGGTACGGATACTTCAACCAGTTTATGTATTAAAAACACTTTATCCAAACACTCTTGTTGGTGAGATGGACAAAGGGGCACAGAATTTGGTTTGCAGTTCAACTCAATTTTATTAACAAAATATTCCTTATAAAAAACACCATATGAACATTTCTCAAATTCGGACAAAATTTACTATGTCTAACTCTATCCGTCTGAGAAAAGACATTACCCACAATAACCCACGTGTTTGAACTGGGTTGTTGGAATCTCCTTCCTCTCTACCCTGGAGCTGGCTGTCTTCCACAAAGGTGGGTCTCACAGGTCAGAGCGGATCTTCTTGAGTTGTCACACGCTTTTCTGCCATGGGTCATGCTGCCAGTCTTCGCTGAGGGGATGGCTTCCAGGTGTGTATTCATATCCCCTCTCACCCAGGATTTCCAGAATGTTCTGTGGCATTCGACCAATCGAGTCATTGGTGGGTTTAAAGCGTCCAATGAGATCATGACAACACCTTTCACTGCTGCCATTTCAGGGAGGTGTAAAGTACACCTCCTCAGGCATTGGCTTGAAGACAAGGTGCTAGAAAGTCTGATGGATACTTCTCCAATACACAACATTCAGGCTGTTTATAACTGCCTCCCCATGAACATTTGTAACCTCTTTGAACTTGGTTCTACTGTTGTAGCCGATAGCTGCTGGCTGCAGTTTCATTTAATTTGGCAAATTTTCTGATAGGTCTAATTTCTCCAGCTGTTGGTCAATTTGGAATGTCTAATTTTCAGGCCTGTGGTCGCTTGACTACATATGTGTGGCTGAACTGTGACTCATTGATTACGTAATACAGAAGAATCACAGAAGTATAATGATGCAGAAAGAGGACTTTTGGCCCATGCTGTCTGCACCACCTTTTCAAATGGACATCATTACCTAGTATCAATTTCCTGCCTTTACCCCATAACCTGGCACATTATTTCCATCCCTACAGAGCAGGAGGAGTCCTTTTGGCCCACTGAGTCTGCGCTGACTCTCCGAAGACCGTCACACCCAGAACCAGACTGTTACTGTATCCCCATAACCCCTTATTTATCATGGCTAATCCAAGTAGCCTACACATCCCTGAACACTATGGACAACTTTTCTTTAGCATGGCCAATCTACCTAACCTACACATCATTGGACCCTGGGAGGAAACCGGAGAACCCAACGGAAACTCATGCAGACAAGGGGAGAATGTGGAAACTCCACACAGACAGCCACCCAAGGCTGGAATTGAAATATCCAAATCAAATTATCCAAATAATCTTCCAATGCCCTCTTAAATGTTTGAACTGTCTCTCCCTCAACCACCCTTGTTGACAGTGCATTACAAAGCCTAACTAATTGCTGGAGGAGTAGTGTCATGGGTTTTTCATTGATACAATTAGGGAGTTCAGGCATTGCAGCCAAGATGCTAAATTGGATGGCAACACCGACCACATAAATGTGAAAGTTTTCTGTCAGTCAGGCCTTTCCAACAGAAGGTGTACACTCACTGCCTCTTCCTTCAGCTGCTCCTCCCCAGGTATGTAGATCTCACAGAGGGCAGTAACGTATATTTGGAGTCTCATAGTTCATGAGATATGATTACTGTTATTTTTATAGACAGTCACTCTGAAAATGCAAATCAAACAACAAAATTATACATGAGTGTCCCAATATTCCAAGTTGCAAACTTTAGAATTTTCTTTCTTTGGCTATGAAGATGGTTATCCCACAGGGTGTTATTTCCAACTAAAACAAAGTGAAACAGGTTATTTTTAGGACACTTTTCCTATCCACTTCCCTCTTTGAGATGAGCAGAGGGTATCCTAAAGAGGGCTGCTCAGTCCTGGATGCTGCACCATAACAACACCTGTGTTCTAACATCAGTGTCCAACAACCTTCATATTTCTGATATCCCTGCGCAGATTCTTGATTTAGGAGTTCCAGGTACACCACACGATCTCCATTGCCAATTCTACACTATTGCAGGACGTGGCAAATGAATCCTAGTAGAAGATACATATGATTTATTTTAACGCAAGCCTTAGGGGACTGCCATCCTCTACATGTCAACAGGTCAGTGCTAGAATTTCACTGACAACCTTGAGTCACAATAGCCAGGAGCGCCTTGCTGCTGCTGCTTTCTTCCTTCTTTTCAGTTAGTGAGACATAGTCTTCCCTTGCATATTCTGCCATTGAAGACGTTTTCAACCATATTTTGTCTAGCACTATGCCCCCAAACCTTGAAACCAGGATGGCCCCAGCAGAAGCAAGGGGTTCCTGACAGCTTCCCTCAAGGGCTTGTTGGAGAACACAAAGAATGCCATCAGTTTAAGGAGCTCTTCACAGAGAAGTTTGTGATGTGTGATGATACTGTGGCTTTGAGGTGTATTTTTTTCTATCATTTTACGAAGAAATGTTGATACAGAGGGTCTGGTAGGTTTTTTTAAAGTTGGAACAACAGCAGCAGCCTGAATGAGTGAGGTCAAACTCCCACAGAACCAGGATTTTTAGTTTTAGTCTTCTGCAGTTGCTGGAGCCTTGAAGCTGAATGTGAAAGCTCCTATGTTTCTCCCTGTTACAGCTAAAAGCTGAAATTCTCCTCCTACCATTAGAATTGCATGTGAGACAATCTATTTTACTGAATCTGCCTTTGTCAAGGGTGTGTTTATGGGATGTTACTATATTGAAACAGTTACTTAATAATAATTTACATATATTATTTCAAGTATTTTGATAGAGTCTTGGATAAGACAGTTCTCTTCTTTTATTTTAATTTGCCTGTATTTAACTGTAGTGCAAGATTAAAGTCTGTTTTGCTACAGTTGAGCAGTTTGAACAAGCAAATTGCATCTGGAATACAATGCCTTACACTTTCCTCTAAAATAAGAAGTTAGGGTCTAGGCTATCTTAATATATTTTGACGGAGTTTGGTCTGGTCCATACAAAGGTATAATCAGTTAGATGCAATGTCAATAACAGTTTCATGAATTCAAGCATATGTGCTAATTGGCAGTCAATTAGATCTTCACTTAACACAATAACTTTAAGTGGCAAAGACATAACAAGAATTGTATACAGTAGTCTCCAGTTCCAGTTAGTCTTGTTTCAGAACAACACAGTACTAAATTTTGTCTGTTCAGGTTGAAGAGCTAGAAATGATGGAAAACGAACCATTGTAATTTGGAAAAAGCAAAGATTAATATATTGTGTGCACATGGCACCCTAGAGCAAGATCAGCATATAAATAATATTTCTGCTTCACTTTGCGTCTTGTTGAAACTAATAATGAATTATATGGCCACCAGTCAAGAGGTGGCAGAATGTTTGCCAGACTATTCCATCAATCCAACGAGAGTTTACATCAAGAAAGCCACAAGACCATGGAGAATGTTAAACGGTAGCAATTACAAAAACCTAAGCAGTGTCTTTTTCCATTCAATATGAGCTTGCAGATTGAAGTTGATTCTCAAATAATAAAACCGCCCATTCCTGCTGTAATTTAAACCTTCTGAAGATATGTAGTTTTGAATTTCCTGTGGATTAAAAGTCTTTATTATCACAGGTCGGATTATAGTTTACTCAATTCCAATCTCAGATATGTAACTATTCACTCCTGAATGTGAAGATAAAATGATGAACCTAATGTAAAGCACAAATGAGCAGTTGATATCATGGAATAGGTTTTGAGTGAATCAAACAATGTATAGCACAAATCTGACAGGTGAGTTAAATGGCTCCTGTGCATTAATAATGAGCAGCATGCTACGACATTTGTAAGAATTGTTATCAACCAGACCAAATCCCCTCCAAGTATATTAAGAAGATAGTCTACACCTTAACATTTTCTTATTTTAAAGGCAAGTGTGAGGTGTTGCGTTCCAGATGCAATTCGATGGGTAAAACTTCAAAACACACTTTATTTTCACACTACTGTAAAAATACAGATAATAAAAATAAAAGAAAATAATTGGTTTAACTGGAACTCTATCAAAATGCTTAACAAAATAGTATATATATAAATTACTACTAAATAACTGTCTCAATTTAGTAAAAATCCCACAAACATACCCTTGACAAAAGCAAATTCAATAAAATAGATTTCCTTTCATATGCAATTCAAGCAGTAGGAAGAGAACTTCAGCTTTTAGCTGTAACAGAGAGAGGAATAAAAGCTTCCACATCCAGCTTCAAGACCCCAGCAACCGCAGAAAACTAAAACTAAAACTAAAGATCCTGATCCTGTGGTAGCCTGACCCCACCCATTCAGGCTGCTTCTATTGTTCCAACATAAGAAAAAAGATCAAGGTCTCATCAGCGGTTGACTTTTTTGGCCATGGGAAGACTGCTCAGCTCCTCTGTCTCAATCTTTCTTCATAAAAAATCCAGGACAAAGTATACCTCGTAAAACCATAATATCATCACAGAATGCAATACCCATTTGACTAAGTTGAATTGATAGTTTGTACTTTATCATGCTACACAACTATTTTGCAGAATTTGGCGACCTGTTTATCTTTTCTTAAAGTATGGATGAAGTATTTAAAGTCTGAATAAAGCATTGGTTATCCTGTTGATGGGGCTTTACTCTACTTAGTAAAGTTATACAAAGTGAGCGAGAACAGGTGACTTCCATGAACAGAGATAATTCTTACAAAAATAGTTAAAATACTGACTGGCAGTTATAGAACTCATCTGACTGACACGGGGGTTGGCCAAATTTAATGAAACCAATATTAATTAAATACAAGACAGTCTAAACTGAAATTAACTTCTTTCTCCAAGAGAAATTAAAACAGTCATGCCCCAAAGGAAGCAAGAAAAAATACGTATTTTATATTTGATTTACACCATGATGAAAATCTTCACATGATAGAGATTAATCATTGTCTGCAATTACAAGGCAGGAAACAATAATCACCACAGACACAGAATAAACTGAGCTGCTTTTCTAAAGAATATATTTGATAGTCCAAGAGGTGATGCAGTTAAGAATGCAAAACTGAACACAGGTTGAGAAGGCTCTTTTCCTCAGTGAAGAAGAAAAGTGATTCCTTGAAAGCACTGATGGGAAAGAGCATGAGCAAACCACGATTTTGAAAAATAAAAGCAACATTCACTACTGCTGACTGCATCCAAAAAACAAACCACCCATCTTGGTCTCAAATTAAAACTTTATACCTCAAGGATACCCAGGTGACTTTAAACTGTACATTCTTTTACCTTACATTGCACCAGATACTAGACCTTATTATCTTTGTGTGCATGTACATGGGCCAAGTGACTACATGTAGGCCATTTACTAGACATTGCTTGATTATTATTTTTCTTGCAGTTAGCAGGAAATAAACTTGCTCTTTCTTCAACTTGAGAAAACATTGCACATTGACACCTTCCCTCTTACAGCAAAAATAGTTAATGGTTTTAATTGGAGAAAGGTATAGCCTAATTTTAAAAAGTACTTATACATTTAACATGACCAATTGTGAAGGCTGATGAGAAGATATAGGTTCACCTCTTATCACCTGGTTGTACCAAAACTTGGAGCATGCTGGTATACTCAATACTATCTTTACACATCTCTCTTTCCCCACTTCTTATGTTTTGGTTAGAATTTCTAGGATGGAGGGAATTTCCTTCCCACCACCTGAAGAGTCCAATGGTAAATGCATTGTTGCCATTATTGGCTGCCTTGTTAATTGGATGAAGGTGGGACTTTTCTCCTCACATTTCAGAGAACTGCTGACTAATATGCTGAACCACAGCAGTGTCAGAAGCAGCAATAGAAAGGACTGAGACTGCAAGCAGTCCCCAGGGTTTATGCACCAGGAGTCCAGGACCAGGATAAGTATGTGGAGAGGAGATGAAGCTCGAGGAGGGGCAGGCATGTTGGCAGAGAGGCTTTCATGGAGGAAGCGCCAGCAGAGGCCAAACCTCGGGGGGACATGTGGAGGAGCATGTTGAAGAGAGATTGTTATTGGAGGTCCCATCCTACCCACCAGAGGTTTGGGCTGAGAAATGTTCTGGACATTTTCCCTGCCACTGAACTCTTGACAGCCTGAAAATTAAGACTAGGCAGGAAATTGCATTAGAGTGGTGATTAATTGCTGACTTAAAGCCACAACTGCCATTTGGTCCATCTTCACTGATCCTATGTAGGTCAGTCCTCATAGGTTAGGTTGGCATATGGTTTGGGATCTGGTGCTCAATCTTGCACTGCACTTATCATTATGCTAATTCTCATTATACTATAAATTGGGGTAAGGGCAGGTGGACTGGCCTAGGCCTATGTGAAATTACAGAAAGATTGGGCAAGCGGGAAACTAACAGAACTGTCCGAGGAATTTTACAGACTCCTTCACCTGTGAACTCACCCACAATGAAACATGAAATTTTGCCAAAAAGACAGGCAAGCTGCTGAGGCTTTTCATATTCTAGGATTACCTGGAGGCTATGGTAGCCCATTGGTCTGCACAATGGTTTCCTTGGCAATCCCTCAAACAATCAGCACTGACTTCACAAGAAAACAGTGCCCCTTTGCTCCTATTGTGTAAATTGTTATAATTATTTAAAATTAAATGGTCTTGCATTTGTCCTTATGGATGCATGATGAAAAGCTTTGGCAACAGGTATCTCCGTTGAGAAACTAGCTGGCCCACTAGTCCATTAGGCTAAAATTGTGGTGTTATTTTTTACGTTGAATGACATCTATTAGCACCGTTGATCAGATAGTTCTCAGGGACTGCTTAGTGGGAACATCATTTACTGAGATCAGTATCCAGTGATATTCCACTAAAAGGTGTCCTTGTGATGGCCACAGTGAAGTACAGGCCAGGTAAAAGATGCCAAGCTACCCAAAGCTATAACAGGAAGAATATGTTGTTGCCACAAAAGCAGCAGCAGTAGCAGCAGCAGTTCTGTACAGTCCCAGGTTGTTGTCACAGATATTCTTCCACCTACTTAGTCTTTCTCCATGGCCATCTAGAAGAAGGCTTCAAGTACTCCAATTTCTGCAAATGTAGATTGAAAAGGACCCTCAATTGGGGGGAAAAATCAAATGATGCACTCCTTTCCTAACTTTCTGCACTTGAGTCATTTTGAAATTCGTTGATTATTGCTCTCATAAACGTTTCCTGTACTTGGCACTGGACCAAGTGCAGTGCAGTAATAGCTAGTGCAGTGCTAAGAAATTGGCGCGAGGAAAATTCTTTTTAATTGCAGGTTTATGACAGCTAAATTTTTATTGCCCTAATGAATGGTGACCAGTTTGGCATATCACGTTCCCCTTTGAAAAGTCCCGGTAAAGCACTACCTAAGTGGGTTTTGCCGTCCCTTTATTTGGATGATTATGGCAGCTGAATTTTAATTAGCCTAATCAACTCAGAACATTGTGATGATCACACTCCACATCAGCAAGCTCCAGCAGGGCTCCACCAGAACCACACAGATACATACACCTTATCCCAATAGTAGATATTCAAGCTCTACTAGTAAATGACATTTTGACTTGTTATGATTCTTCTTTCTACAGCTGACTAATTCTGCACTTTCATTGCCCACATTCAGCAAATAAAGCTTGTGACTTGATGGTAGGCTATTCCTGGGCAGACGGATTGACAATGAAATCAGCTGTGAGAAGCAAGAAGTGCTGCAGAAATTTGAAGCATGGGCTGCAGAGATCAAAACATGAGCTGTGACGTAACATTTCATTAGCATCTTATCTGATTTAATTAAACCATAAGTAAAGGGCTGACAATAATTACCAAAAGAATCATCAGATTGAATTTTCCCACATGTTTTGGGAAACCTGCATAAGGACTTAATGCTGCAGCCTCCTATTTTCTGGCAAACAATCCCCTCTCCCACTAATTCCATCTCTATGATACTAGTCCATCATTTGTGCTATATTCCAGCTGCAGTTAGAACATAAGAACATAAGAACTAGCTGAAGGAGCAGGCCATCTGGCCCTTCGAGCCTGCCCCACCATTTAATAAGATGATGGCTGATCTTTGAGACTCAGCTCCACTTACCTGCCCACTCACCATAACCCTTAATTCCTTTACTGGTCAAAAATTTATCTAGCCTTGCCTTAAAAACATTCAGTGAGGTAGCTTCAAACACTTCACTGGGCAGCGAATTCCACAGATTCACAACCCTTTGGGTGAAGAAGTTCCTCCTGACCTCAGTCCTTCATTTTCTTCCCTTTATTTTGAGGCAATGCCCTCTAGTCCTAGTTTCACCTGCTAGCGGAAACAACCTCCCTGCCTCCACTTTATCTATTCCCTTCATAATCTTATATGTTTCTATAAGATCTCCCCTCATTCTTCTGAATTCCAATGAGTATAATCCCAGTCTACTCAGTCTCTCCTCATAATCCAACCCTCTCAACTCTGGAATCAACCGAGTGAATCTCCTCTGAACCCCCTCCAGTGCTAGTATATCTCTTCTCAAGTAAGGAGACCAAAACTGCGCACAGTACTCCAGGTGTGGCCTCACCAGGACCCTATACAGCTGCAGCATAGCCTCCATGTTTTTAAACTCCATCCCTCGAGCAATGACAGAAAAAATTCCATTTACCTTTTTAATCACCTGCTGTACCTGCAATCCCACCTTCAGCGATTCATGCACAAGGACACCCAAGTCCCTTTGCACAGCAGCGTGCTGCAATTTTTGACCATTTAAAACATATTCCATTTTGCTGTTATTCCTACCAAAATGGATGACCTCACACTTATCAACATTGTACTCCATCTGCCAGACCTTTGCCCATTCATTAGACTGTCTATATCCCTCTGTAGACTTTCAGTGTGTTCTGCACACTTTGCTCTACCACTCACCTTAGTGTCATCTGCAAATTTTGACACACCACACTTAGTCCCCAATTCCAAATCATCTATGTAAATTGTAAACAGTTGCGGTCCCAACACTGATCCCTGAGGCACACCACTAGCCACTGACTGCCAACCAGAAAAACACCCATTTACCCCTACTCTTTGCTTTCTACTGGTCAACCAATCCTCTATCCATGCCAACACATTACTTGTAATACCGTGCAACTTTATCTTATGTAGCAGCCTTTGGTGTGGCACCTTGTCAAATGCCTTCTGGAAATCCAGATACACCACATCCACAGGCTCCCCATTGTCCACCATGCAAGTAATGTCCTCAAAGAATTCCACCAAATTAGTTAAACATGACCTACCCTTCATGAACCCATGCTGGGTGTTCCCAATGGGACAATTTACATCCAGATTTCTTGCTATTTCTTCCTTAGTGATAGATTCAAGCATTTTCCCCACTACCGAAGTTAAGCTAACTGGCCTATAGTTACCTGCTTTTTGTCTACTTCATTTTTTAAACAGTGGCGTCACATTGGCTGTTTTCTAATCTACGGGAACCACCCCAGAGTCCAGTGAATTTTGGTAAATAATAACTAGTGCATTTGCTATTTCCCCCATCATCTCTTTTAGTACCCTGGGATGCATTTCATCAGGGCCAGGAGACTTGTCTACCTTTAGCCCCATTAGCTTGCCCAGCACTGCCTCTTTAGTGATAATGATAGTTTCTAGGTTCTCACCTGCTATAACCATCTTGCCATCAGTTTTCGGCCTGTTATTTGTGTCTTCCACTGTGAAGACCGACACAAAATAAGTGTTTAATGTCTCGGCTATTTCCTCATTCCCAGTTACTAAATTAGCTTTCTCATCCTCTAAAGGACCAATGTTTACCTTCGCCACTCTTTTACGATTTACATATTTATAGAATTAATAGATATTTATAGTTGGATTTATTTTAAAGAAAAATACTTTGATCCAATGCAGACATTTGAGAAGCTATCACTATTGAAGATACAGTAAAGGTTATTATGTTATTAAATGTGTTATTATTTCCAGAATATCTTGTTGATACAAAGTACACATATAAAACACATCAGAATGCAGTAGTGGGCATAATCCTAATTGAGATAATTCACTTCATATCAAAGGAACAACAATTTAAATAATAAAAATATGAAATTAAGCTATGTGTTGATAATTGGTATCAGTAGGTTCAGTAGGTTCAGTATGTTGGAAATTGGTAATTTAGTACTGAGGTCCAAATTTATCCACAAAACAATAATTTTACCACAAAAAAGACTGAGTTTTATTATAATGTCTATAATTATCATAACATTTGATAAAATACTACATCAATTTGAATTTTTATTGCACCCTTCGTGTAGAATAATGAACAAAGGCATTACACAGAAATGTATGCACCTAAATTAAACAATACTGATCCAAAGTATAATATATGGAAGGGTAACTAAAAGGTTAATCAAAGGCATGTGTTTCATTGGAGCTTGTTGAAGGAGGATCAGCAGTCTGGATGCCAAGAGATTTATAAATTATATAGTTCTTCAGTTCACATAAAATTGCATGGTACACTATTTAAAATGTAACAAACTATCATAATGAAACAATAACCTGTAAGCAGGCTGATTATATGCATATGGCACATGGAGTCATAGAAATATGCAACATGGAAACAGACACTTCAGTCCAACTCGTCCATGCCAACCAGACATCCTATATAAATCTAGTCCCATTTGCCAGCACTTGGTCTTTAACCACCGTGCAGATATTAACCCATTGACAAAAAAAAAATGAAAGCAGTGTTAAAGTAGTTGACAGAGCAACGTCACAGTACATTTTAAATCATCAAATTTCCTTTTGGGGGGGGGTGGTGTCATGGTGCATTCTATTGGACTCTTTCCTCAACCTGTGTGGAAACCCATTGAGAGCAGCAAACTCTCACCTTTTCTAGGACTTGTCATTCAGCCGGGTGCTACACTAGTCAAATGACAGTGCAAGCAGTCCCGGGAGACAGCTGGTTGTGAGAATCCACAATGCCATGAAATTCCCTTTTCCAAGGCTTATGTGTGATCTAGAGTGGTAGAAGAGATTAGTGAAGTAAAGGGGATGAGGCGCACTCACCCATGAAGATACACAAATAATTATCATAGAGATAGTAGGAACTGCCGATGCTAGAGAATCTGAGGTAAAACGTTGCGGAGCTGGATGAACACAGCAGGCCAAGCAGCATCAGAGGAGCAGGAAAGCTGATGTTTCGGGTCGAGACCCTTCTTCAGAAAAAGGGTCTCGACCCGAAATGTCAGCTTAAGTAATTATCATTCCTCCTTGAGTGCAGGGTTTATGGTAGGTTTCAAAGGACAACGTTGGCGCATTTCTGCTAAATGTAATCTGGTGCTGAATGAAGGAAAGTGAGTAATGAGTGGCCTGACTTCAATTAGATACATACCCATTGACCCTACAAACTCTAGTGTGATCAATATTAAAGAACCTTTGTCAGTGCAGTGCTGTGCATTTGCCCAGATGAGGTCTTGATATTTTATGAGCATTAGTGTTAACACATTGGTTTTGCTGGTAACTTTAGTCTAAACCTCTCATTGAGAGGCTGATCAGGATTAGCTATGCCATTCATTTTATACAGCACCTAATTACTGTCCTTTAATCTTAATGGTAAGTAAAATTGGATGAGAGATAAAACAAGTGGCTTTCAAGTCTATTGTAATTAAAATAATACTGCTCCCTCTTGTAACCAATCAGTCACCTCTTCATTTTCACAAAATTACAGCAGAGTTTTAAAATATTTACTACCTAAATGACAATGCTGTTAGAATGATAGACAATCAAGCACTTGGTCAATCCTGAGAGAAATTAAAATGTTATGCATACAGAGTAATGTAGATACAAATTCAAAAATGCAGGAGATCACAGGCACAGAGACATACTGAGCATCTAAGTAATAAATGAGGCAGTAAAAAACAAAAGTGCAGAAGACAGGAAATGGATCCCGAGAGGTCTACCAACCTGAGGATTAGGACTTGCAGCAATATGGGGGCACCAAAAACAAAATGATACAAAGTGATGAATTTTAAGGGTGTCTAGGTCAGCACCTGAGGGACAAAAAAGCAAAACAAAGTACTGATAGGGTGAGTTGAAAGGGCGGGAAGACTTTCATGCAGTTTGGCCAAATAATAAGATTCCGTAAGCTCCATAAAATGTGCTGCAAAACTATCGTAACCAGTAATGATTGCTGGTTACATTCTGGTCCATTCAGATTGTGTGTCACTGTGGTGATGGTGAGGATGCTGCTGTCAACTGCAAAAGTCAGACTTTTCCTGACATTGAGAATCTTTTACATTTTGCTTCCATTTCCATTTCTTGGCCCTGCTCAGGTCAGCAGAGAGACCTTCATCACCATCTTACAAGAGCTTGGTGACCAGTTGAGGATATCGTGAACAGCCACTGGACAAAGCCAAAGTGAAGGGTGGCCAACAGGTAGGAGGTGATGGCCTAGTGGTATTATTGCTGGACCTATTAATCCAGAGACCCACATAATGTTCTGGCAACCCAAGTTCAAATCCTGCCATGGCAGGTGGTGGAATACAATGTTAAAAACAATCTGTAATTAAGGGTCTGATGACGGCATGAATCCATTGTTGACTGTCAAGCAAAAACCCCTCTGGTTCCCAAGTGTCATTTAGAGAAGGAAACTGCCACCCTTACCTTGTCTGGCCTCCATGTAACTCCAAACCTATGTGTGGTTGACTCTTAACTGCCCTCTGCACTATTAGGGAAGGGTAATAATTGCCTTCCTAGCCAGTGATACCCTCATTCCCTCAACGAATACAAAAAGTCCCACCAAAGATGCTGTACATGGAGACAGAGAAGGCTACACAAAATGAACAGCCACAACCGGACTGGTTACTAATGCTTCCAAATGAAATCATTCTACAGAGGATATTTTGCAAAGAGGGTTTTGACATCTTTACACTTTCCCTGGCATATACCCATCGCATGACTCTGATCTCACATAATGCTCTCCTCTTCTGTGAGATGAATTGTAGACATAGGCAGAGTAGCTTTCAACATTTAGGGTGTGGTGGGGATGGTAGTGAAGGGTAAAACTCAGAAAATAACACAACTGCCAAAGTAGGGTATCGTTGAAATTTTAATGACCTCAATTGGCTTCCCATTGCTGCCAGGCAGATGAAGCTGCAGTCAGTATTTCAGGTCTGTGTCCTTTCATCAGGAAACATTAGCGATGTAATAGGTTTTCAGGAAGGCATAAGTAGGACAAAGACAAAAGGAAGGCCTGCGATAGAGTGGAAGATGGGAGAGACTGAATCACAGAATACTTAGTCCTTCCAAAGGATATGGTGACAGGGCAAGAAAATAGAAACAAAATGTTGAAAAATGCGACGTGTTTCTGAAGTTTTTCATTTTGCACTAGTCAGGGCAAACACAAGAACATTAAATTTCACACAGAATAAAAGAATGCTGACTGTTTGGCAAAATGATTATTAGCTGACCATTCCTAGTGAAATAGCTCAATTCCATCCTCAAGCATGAACCCAAGCTTCCAGTGACTGGTTGTTTTAATTCTCCAGATTGTTCTCATACTGACATCTCTGTCCCTCACTTGGTGTACTGTTCTAGTGATGCTCAACATAAGCTCGAGGGGCAGAACCTTGTCTATCAGTTAGACACTTCACAAACTTCCAGACTCAACATTGAGTTCAATGATCATAAACTCATTTGCACTATTTGCTTCCTTTTTTTCATATTATCTTTCAGTTTTCCTCCATTTTTTCCACCTATAGCATTTGCTATTGGGATATCTTTTGTTTCTTTGTTTCTTTTCTTGATCCATCACCATTTCATTTTACCCAGGAAGACTAACTTTCCTGTCATTCAGTTCCCTACAATCTTTCACCCCATCACAGACCTTGCTTCTATCATTGCACAATTTGCCTCTTGCTCAAAATCCATTAGCTGCCTCATTTTTTTCCCCAGTTCAGATGAAAGGGTCACAGAGCTAAAAGGTAACCGTGTTTGTCTTTCCACATATGCTTCCTAACCATCTGAATACTTTCAGGATTTTTGTTTTCAATTCAGATGCCCAACATCCACAGCATTCTGGCTTTTCAGATACTTACTGGGTCACTTCTAGAGAGAGTTAATGAGAAGACAAAATAGAGGACGTCTACTGGCTGTATCATCTTTGATCCATCTAGAAAAGGCCTGTAGGCTTGCCGCATCACTCAGCTTTCAATTGATTCTTAAATGATTCTGTTGGGAAATGTGCAATGTTATAAAGCATCAGTTTTAAATTTGTGCTAGTTTGTACTTGTCCTACCATTTTGACTTAATGTGAAGTAGAATTCAAGCTTTACTTCTTCTCTCTTCCCATGAGATTCCATCTTATTCTCATTTTTTCCGGAGTAGTTTGTCCAAAGTTTGCCAGGCTTTCCTCATTTCTCCATCCTGAGATTTGAAGGATGAGTCCTCATTCACGTTCTCAATATGGAACAGTGGTTTGGTGGATTCTCTTCCAACTGTCATTTATTTTCTCAAGTGAAAAGGATTGACTTCTAAATTTGATCTGACTTGTGGCTTGGTCATTTGAAGACTCTGTCTTCTATTTGTTTCTGAAAGTGCTGTGGGCCTTTTTATTGATGAACTCCTTGTTTCTCATTGGGCACAGGGCCCTCACCCAATAATATGAATACATAGGACAAAAGGCAGAAAATAAATTGCCGGTATCTGATAAAAGCAATTTGCAATAAAGAAAGGAGACGGTTTGTAGCAATTGTATGTGGCATTGCATCTGCATGACACATGCGCCTCAGAATTCATGCTGAATAAGTCTTTTGAAAGAGCCTGCTTTCTCGGGTTTGACATAATTAGCAGAACTCAGTGCTGATAAAGAACTTTCCCACCTGAAGAGCAACTCATGGTTTAAATTACTTTCAAATACAATGCTTCTGAAGGGCAGCTAGCCAGTATCATCAAGTAGTCTTTTTAATGTTTGCAGATTTAGCCTTCCTTAGCCACTGGGTTAGATTAATCTATTGCTTTTGCTGTTAAGAAGTGATGTCTTCTGGTACTAATAGTACACTTTCTTATGATTTTTCTCCATGGGAACTGCTTTTAAATAACCATTTACATTTGTAATTAGTCAATTCGCAACAGGCTTGTCAATGGAAAGACGAAGAAAAGGCTTCTTAATTCAATTTTTCAATGTGTATTTCACTGAGCGCTGCCAGAGGTAAAGATTAGAATATATTTACAATGTTGTCATGAATAGCAGGAAAATAAGCCACTGATCTCCATTATGCCAATCTTCACCAACTCTGCTCCAAAGAGACTTAACAATCCTCAGAACTGACTTGAACTGAAAACTCTGTTTCCTTCACACGGCTGCTGCCAGACCTGCTTTCACCAACAATTTCTGTTTTTGTTTTAGATCTCCAGCATTCGCAGTTCTTTATTTCATTGTACAAGAATATCTACTTGCCCACTTGGCCAATTATGCCAAAGAAATCACAAAATAAATAGGGAAAGTAATGGATTAGTGTCAACCATGGCTTAAAACTAAGTTGTGGGATGAAGTTCCATTCCAGGCATTTGAGGCATCTAGTTTAGAATAACACCTAAACACAGTCCTGAGGGAATCTGAAGATGCCAACATTAGGATCAGATGTGGATGTGTCAGTCCTTCATGGTGAATCTATTTGTAGAAGGGGACGCCCTCAAATTTTATTGACTGAAACAAATAATCCGGATATTACTACTAGTTGAATTTTGCTACGCATAAATTGGTGGCTGAATTTCCTGTATCACAATAGTTACAGCATCTCAAAAGTTTTTCATTGGTTGCAAAGCACTTTCAGATGTTGTGACATTTTGAAAGGTGATCTTTTATGTATGTGGTCAATGCCACAATTCTCAATCATAGCTGAATACTTCTAAATAATAAATGCAATTTAAGATCTTAGCCTGTATCGAAAACCAGAGAATGTTCTGTATATATTTATTGATAAATTCTTTATGTGCAGTTGCGTTTGAAAGAATTTGATTAACACAGTCATGATGGTTAGGTGCCATGTGACTTAAAAGCTTTGAGGAATGTGTATTGGTTTAAATGCAAGCACTGCAGCTAATCTGTACAAAATACTTTCAAACCTTTCATATCATCCAGTAACTATTTCCAATTCTGGAAAAATGGGAATCTGGCATCTTGTAAAAGGATAAATTGGAGATAGCATCCTGGGTTACAACGTGAAGATTAGACTCTCCATGGATACAACCCCTTGAGTGAATATGAGACAAAATCAGTGATAAAGAGATATTGAAGACAATGCTCTGTGATGGGTGAAACCAACTTGGGAAATGAACCGCACACTGAAGACAGAAAAGTGATTTTAGTGAGTGGTTAAAGAAGGTTCGTTATAATGAAAAATAATACAGCTCAATTCTGTGCATTGCTCGGAAGACAAACAGACAGCAAATGCACCTTGGCCCTTCAGTATGCACAGGCTGCAATGAACTTTTCAGGAGATATTTATTTTAATCGTTCCCTCAGACTTCATAGACAGCAGTCTAGGGTTCTCAAACAAGTCTCATCCAATCATTACAGAGTTTTGTAGGTAGATACCTCACACATCAGAGCACAGGAGCTTAAAGGAAAGGTTACACTTGATGCTCACCTGCCTTCATCACCTTGTCCTTTGGTCAAACACTTTCCTCCTTTTGTAACCTCTGTAATGCTGGAGGGGAAACTGGCAATGCAACTTTCCCATGTGACATCTTAGTAGAATGCATACAAGGAGACTAAAGCAGGTTTGACACTACATGGAACTATAACTTTTACCAGATCGTCAAGCCCTCTCCTGCAAATGAGCTGCACGAATCTTCTGATAAACCTGTTGTTTGTTTGTTTATTTATTGATCCAATTTCTGATAAATTCCAATTTATTCCTACTCTCTGTGTATTAACCAATTCGCAATCTATACTGAGTGTATTCCCCCAATCCCTTGTGCTCAAATTTAGTTTACTAATCTCCTGTGGTTGCCATTATGTCCCTTTGATTTTTGGAAAGGAGAGAGCTCTGCTTTTTGACAGGAGACCAGGGCCCCTTCAGCAATGGCCTAGTGGTATTATCGCTGGACTGGTAATCCAGAGACCAGATAATGTTCTGGGGATGTGGGTTCAAATCCCACCATGGCAGATGGTGGAATTTGAATTTGAATTTGATAAATATCTGGCATTAAGTCTAATGATGACTGTGAATCCATTGTCAATTGTCAGGAAAAACCCATCTGGTTCACTAATGCCCTTTAGGGAAGGAAACTGCAATCCTTACCTTGTCTGGCCGACATGTGACTCCAGACCCACAGCAATGTGGTTGACTCTTAACTGCCCTCTGGGCAATTAGAGATGGGCAACAAATGCTGCCTCACCAGTGACACCCTCATCCTATGAATGGATTAAAGAAAATACATAACAATGCTGCTATTCTAACAGCTCTCTTGTAACATAGAACTGTTGAAGCGAGGCATATCATGCCCCTTTTTCACAGCAGTCAGCTGCTGAATTCTGTAATTTAAATGCCCAGAATTACAAGCAGACACTTTGCCAGCTGCTGTCAAACCATAAGTATGGACGTAAGTGTGAGGTTAGGTGCTAGGAAGGCTGGGGGTGAGGGGGAAGTGGTAAGTAGGGTGCCAGGAAGTAGGGTGCGAGTTGGGAAGAAAGCAGGTTGAAAAGTGGTAAGGGGTTCAGATAGATGAGGCAGGGCTGAGGGTTGGTAGGAGATAGTGGATCGGATGCAGGCAGGGAAGGATGGGTGTCTGGTAGAGGGGGCTCAGGTCTGGTGCCAGTGTAAGTGTGGGGCCAGATCTCAGGAAAGGTGGAGGCAGACCATGTCCAGAGCAGTGAAGTGTGGGTGGTGATGCTGGAATAGAGTGGGGCATAGGGGAGTGGATTCAAGTGGCGAAGGGGCTTGGGAGGAATTGGTTCCTGGGGATGGAGTAAGGGAGGTGTTGTAGAAGGGAGGTCAGGTCTCGAACTAGGAGGGTAAGGGGTCGGGTCCTGATGGGGCGAAGTGGGGTCTGTGTTAGAAGTGAGGGTACAGTACTGAGTGATTATTAAACCGACTTCCCACCCAACTTTCACACATCCTAATTCACCCCTCTCCCAGACCCTGATTTGACAACTCCTGGGTCCTGAAACTCTTTGCCTGGCCCCTGGACCTGCCAGCTACCTCTAACCACAACATGTGATAGCCCACTGCTGGACCCAACCCTTATTCCCAGGACCAGTCATCACCGTTTACCCCAGGACCTGATAACCCCTTGTCGTCAGACATGACACAACTAACTAATTAAGTCCTCTAATTCCCACCATGCACTTGCTGGGACCTAACAGCAACCCTCCACCCAAACACACCCCGCCAGCCCCCCAACCCACTCCAAGACTCGACACCCTTTCCCCAACCCCCATGGGATCTGGAACCATTTTCCCCGGCACAGGACCTGACAGCTCTTCCCATGATGCAAGACAAAATGCCTCCTATTTCCCCAGGGATCTAACACACTCCACTCCCAGATCCGCCAATCCTTAACCCCTGCCAGATCTGACATCTCCCCCTCACCGTGCTCTGCTCTAAACACTCCATTACTTACCTGACCTCTTTGGCAAATTGTGTGCTAGCAGCCTACCCTTAATCCTACTAACTATTACCCAATTTAGTTAACACTCTATCCCTACGCAGCTGGCACTCGACTTACTTGGCACTCTAACTATCTGACACCATACATATCTGACACACTAAAACCCACTCACCTGATACCCTATGCTCCTGACACCCTAACTTCACATTTGCCTTATACTTTCACTGACTGTGGTGCTGGGCCCTTAACTTACAGAATATGGTAATTGATTGTTGTGGAAAAGAGGGAGTGGTTTGCCTATCTGTGACTATCCCACACGATTAGGTATCTGTCAGATTTAACATATGGGTCTGCATTTCTGAAAGAGCCCTGATCAGAATCTCCCGTCCAAAATGCAGAACTCTCCCTTCACACTATAAAAGGATCAGACTGGCAATTGCAAGTGTGTGCAACTCCTCAGAAACCCAGCCTTTAATTGGTAACTGTTCTGATCGTGAACTACCCAGACTGATGATAGTAAGTTGGATAAGACATGAGGTTTGAACTTTGATTTCTGACACATGCTGTGCTGGCTGACCCATAAAAATGACCTAAAGTGTGCATGAGGTTAGGGATGATACAATTAGTCACAGTTCCTGTTCCCACTCAACATTCATTGATCCCTTACTGAAAAGTGCATACTTGTGGCTGGGAGATGAGAAGAGCATTAAGATCAGAAAATGAGTCAGAAATGAGAATAGCAGCTGTGATTTTGTTTGAATCATTTGCTGACACATAGGCTGACATATTAAAAAGAACGTTGTGTGTGTGTGAGGCACTAAATGGCTGCTGATGCTTGGGAAACAGTGCCTCAGCATGAGTCAGCAATTTCACAGAAGCAGCAGAGAAGGAAAATAGATTCTGTTTCTTTAATGTGAAGGTGAAGGTCTAAATGCTCATCCCTGCAGATAGGCAGCTGAGGTAATTGGTCTTTTCAACAAAAAAAAAATAATGGGCACAGCAGTTTATCAGTCTGCAGCTGCATTAGGGAGAAAATCCATTTTCATAAATCGGAATTACATGAAAATTATATTTCAGTGATTTTCCTAAGGCACACCTGATACATAGTGCAGGCAGCATAGAGAAGATTCTCTTTGTGCGCCAGTTATAGTGAAATTAGGAATCTTTATCTATAACAAGTTTACCATTTTCCAACAGATGACAAAGAGACAAGAAATCCATTCTCCTTTAGTATCAGAAAGTCGGAGTTGGGACAAATTCTATTCAAGGTTTATTGTACACAGTGGGAATGCAACTACACTGTACAATGTGGGAATGAGCATGTCATTGCAGCTAGGATCAGACAATTATAGAATGGCTACACTATAGAAAGAGGCCATCCCACTTCTCTGTGCCCTTGAGTGCTGCCTGCAAGAGCAATTCTGCTAGTGCCTCTCCCCTGTCCTTTCTGCACAGTACAGCAATGTGTTCTTCTTCAGGTAATCTAAATCCCTTTTGAAAGCTACAGATGAATCGAGAATTCCAGATCCTCATCATTCATTGTGTAAAAACGTTTCTCCTCAAATCACCTTTGATTCTTTGCCCATTAGTGTTCGTGTTCTATGGTTGTCGATCCTTCCGTAAATGGGAACAGTTTCTCTCTATCTACTCTGTCCAACCCTCTCAAGATTTTAAACACCTCTATCAAATCACCTCTCCAATTTCTCTTCTCTTATCTAAGGAGAACCACCCCAGTTACTCAGGGCACGTTACGTAGCTGAACTGGTTCATCCCTAAAATTATGCTGATAAATCTTTTCTGGGCCTTCACAAATGACACCACATCTGCCAAAAGTATGGTGCCACAGAATTGGACACAATATTCCAATTGCGGCTAAATAGGTTTAATTGTGTAAAGGTCCGCCTGTATAATTTTTGCCTTTTGTCTTCCATGCTTCTGTTAATAAAGTTAAGGATGTTATAGATCTTATGAACTATATTCTCAATTGCCCTGTCCCTTTCAATGATTATTGCTCATAAATGTCAGGTATCACTGATGCTACACCCTTGTATAATTGTACCCTTTATTTCCTACTGCATTTTCTCATTTTCCCTTCCAAAATGTATTATCTCCACATTAAATCTGATCTGCTACATAGAAACATAGACATAGACACGTGGAAACTAAGAGCAGGAACAGATCATTCAGCCCTTTGAGCCTGCTCCAACATTCAATATGACCATGGATGATCTTTTAACTCAATGAAATTTCCTGTTTTCTCTCCACCACATCCCTTGATTCCTTTAACATCTAGAAATTTAGCAAACTCTTTCTTGAATAGACTCAGTATGGGGTTTGTTCAGATGGATGAAAAATCTAAAAAAATCAAAGATACAGAAAAAGGTATGATCACAGGTTAATGATGGGGTTGATTGTGCCCCTTCCTTTTCTTTTCTAGTAACAATGTGTGAATTGCATCAAGGAAACATAAAAATGTAAGCAAATTTGACAACAGAACAAACTTCAAGGCTCAGTATGACGAAACATGAAACATTCAGAATAAGATAGACAAACTGATAGTGCAAAATATGGTATAGTAGCAATTAAGGAAATATGGTGACAAGGAGATCAAAATTTAATATCCTGGGATTTTTGACATTTCAGAAAGACACGAGGAATGGAAATGGTTAGTAAGAGAGGAAATGACGACAGTTATGAGAAATGATCTAGGCTCAGATGATGTATAGTCCACTTAGACGGAGGTGAGAAAACTGCAAGGAATGAACACATTGGTAGGTGTAGTGTACAGACCTCCAAACAATGGTTGCTCTGTAGGAAAAGCTACAAAGCAACAAAAATAGGATCATGTCGAAAGAATAAAGCAATACTTATGGCTGTCTTTAATCTTCATGTTGATTGTGTTAATCAATTTGGAAACCATGATGTTGAGGTGCCAGCGTTGGTCTGGGGTAGACAAGGTCAGAAGTCATATGACACCAAGTTATAGTCCAACAGGTTTATTCATGTCTTCACCCGACAAAAGCGCAGCACTTTGAAGGCTTGTGATTTCAAATAAACCTGTTGGATTATAACCTGGTGTTGTGTGATTTCTGACCACATTGGAAAGGGTAGCTACAATAACAAATTCATACAGTGAATGAGGGATAGTTCCCAAGAGCAATACATCATGGAGCCAACCAGGCAGCAGGCTATCTTGGATCTGGTAAAAGGCAATAAGGCAGGTTTCATAAATAACCGGAGAGTAAAAGATCTCCTCGAAGTAGCGATCATAATATAATTGAATTTAATAATCAGTTTGAGAATGAGAAACCTGGGCCAGAAACAACTGTGTTTAATTTAAATAAAGGGAATTAAAGATGAAAGAGTTAGCTAAAATGAACTTGGTGGATAGATTAGTCGGACTGACAGTTAGCGCATAGTGGCAGACATTTAAAGAGGTAATTCATGACTCTCGGCAAAAATACCTTCCAATAGGGAGGAAAGATTCTAAGAGAGAAATAAACTAACCATGGATACCCAAGGATCTTAAGGAGAGTATTAAGTTGAAAGGAAAAACACATAAGGAGGCAAAAGTCAGTGAAAGCCCTAAAGAGTGGGATAAATTCAGAATCCAGGAAAGGAGGACTAAAATGACAGTAAAAAACTGAGAAAATAAACTAGCAAGGAATATAAAAATTGACAATAAGAGCTTCGTTATAAGTATGAAAAGAAAGAGTGAGGTCAAAGTGAACATAGGCCCCTTAGAAAATGAATCTGGTAGACAGTTATGGTGAACAAGGTAATAACAGAGGAGTTAAACAGATATTTTGTGTCGGTCTTTACGGTGGAAGATACTTCAAATATCTATTAATGCTAAAGAATACAGGGAGAAATTAAGTACCATCACTATCACTAAAGAAGTAGTACTAGACAAACTAATTGGGCTAAAAGCAGATAAGTCCCCTTGATGGCTTGTATCCTAGGATCCTAAAAAAAGGTAGCTACAAAGATAGTGGATGCACTGGTTGTAATTTTCCAAAAATTGCTAGATTCTATAGAAGAGCCAGAGGCCAATGTGATACCCATTTTCAAAAAGGGAGGGAGGCTGATTAACCTAACATCTATTGTTGGAAAAACGTTGAAATCAATTATTAAGGAAGTAATATTAGCACATTTGGAAAATCAATAATCTAATCAAACAGCGGAAGCATGACATCATGAAAGTGAAATTGTATCTGGCTATTTTATTAGAGAATTTTGAGAACGTCTCAAGCAGAGTGTACAGAGGGGAACCAGCAGCAGTGTTTTATTTGAACTTCCAGAAGATGTTCGACAAAAAGTTAAGTCACAAGATAAGAGCTCTTTGGGCTATAGTATTGTGGATAGAGAACTGGCTAATGGGCTGGAAACAGTGAGTGGGGACAAGAGGTTCTTTATCGGGTTGGCGGTCTGTGACCAGTGGAGTTCCACAAGGATCAGTACTGGGACTGCAGCTGTTTACAGTATATACGAATGATTTGGAGGAAGGAAACAAATGCACTGTCACCAGATTTACAGGTGAAAAGGAAAGTTGTGAGAGTAATACAAAGACTTCACAGAGAAATATTGACAGGTTAAGAAAATGGGCAAGAAGTTGGCAAATGATAAGTTGTTAATTTTGGAAGGGACAAGTAAAAAACAGAATATTGTTTAAATGGAGCAAAAGTGTAGAAAGCTGCAAGACGGGGGGCTTGGGTGTTCTGAGGAAGGGTCACCGGTCCCAAAAGGTGAACTCTGATATTTTTCTTCACCGATGCTGGCAGACCTGCTAAGCTTTTCCAACAACTTCTGTTTTTGGACTTGGAGGTACTTGCGCATAAAACACAGAAAGATAGCACACAGGTGCAGCAGGTTATCAGATGGGCCAACATTCCATTAGCCTTTACTTCAAAAGGAATAAGGAGTAGGAAGCCTTACAGCGACTGTACAAGAGGCTGGCAAGGATACATCTGGAGTACTGAGAGCAGTTTGGTCCCCGTATGTAAAGAAAATATATCATTTAATCAGAGGCAGATCAGAAACATTCACTGGGATGATTCCCTGCCTAGAGGGATTGTCTCATAAACAAAGGTTAACAGATTGGGACTCTACTCATTGGAGTTTAGAATTATGAGAAGTGATCTCATCAAAATACATAGGATTCTTAAGGGGCTTGACAAGGTAAACGCTGAGAGGATGTCTCTCCTCATGGGAGAGTCGAGGACCAGATGGCATAGTCTCAGAATTAAGGAGTACCACAGAGAGTTGTGGAGGCAGAGTTGTTAAGTATACTTAAGACTGAGGAAGGCAGATTCTTGATCTGTGGTGGGTAATCAAGGATTATGGGGAAAGAGCAGAAAAGTGGATGTGAGGAATGTCAGATCAGCCATGATCCTATTGAATGTCGAAGTCGGCTGGAGGGGCCAAATGGTTTACTCCTGTTTCTATTTCTTATCGTTTTATGGTCAGTGACCTGGCCTCCACACCCTTCTGTGGTGGCAAATCACACATGTTGATCATCTTCTGAGAGTAGAAATATTTCCTCATCTCAGGCCTAAATGATCAACTCCATATTCTGAGAATGTAACCCGTAGTTCTTGACTTCCCACCAGTGGTGGTGGTGGTGGGGGGGTGGAGGGGGAATCAGCCTCCCTGCATTTAATCTGATCAGCCCTGTTAGTAACTTATGCATTTCAATCAGATCACTTCTTCGTGAATAAGGCCCAGTTGAACCAATCTCTCCTTATATGACAGCGCTGCTATCCCCAGTATCAGCCTAATGTATCTTCGCTACACAACCTCTGTGAAAAGTGCATCCTCTTTTAGGCAAGGAGACCAAAACTACACTCAATAGTCCAGCAACAGAAATTACTGGAGAAACACAGCAGGTCTGGTAGCAACTGTGGATGGAAAGCACAGTTAACATTTCGAGTCCAGTCACCTTTCTTCAGAACTGACAGCCGTGAGGAAAAGGTGATACATTTGCTGAAGACATTGGGTAAGGGGAGGAGATGAAAGAGTAAGGGATAGACGAAGATGGAGGCCAGATGGAAAGATAGTTAGGTAGACAAAGGGATGAATATTAGTAAGGCAGGGAGAAAAAAAAGCTGCTAATGGATCCCTATGTAGGTGAAAATGGATTGGCTATGCTGCAAACAGCCCATGTTTGGGGCTGAGCTGTGAGTGTCAGTAAAGGATACGAAAGAAGGTGTGTAGGTTATAAAATTATTGGATTCGATATGGAGTGCTGAAGGCTGCAAGGTCCCCAAACAGAGGATGGGAGGTTGTTCATCCAGCTTGCACTGAGCCTTGCTAGAGCACTGCCGCAAGCTCGAGACAGAAATGTTGGCCGGGGAACACGGTGGTATGTTGAAGTGGCAGCCAACTGGAAGCTCATGGTCACTTTTGCGGACAGAACATAGGTGCTCCACAAAGTGAGAACCCCAGTCTGTGTCTTGTTTCCCCAATGTAGAGGAGACCACATTGTGAGCAGTGAATACAGTAGGCTAGATTGAGTGAAATACAGGGAAATCACTGCTTCACCTAGAAGATATCTTGAATGGTGAGGAAGGAGTAAGTAAATGGACAAGTGTTGCACCTTCTGTGATTGCATCAGAAGATACCATGAGGGTGTAGGGAGGTGTTGGGAGTAGAGGAGGAATGGACCAGAGTCTCCTAGAGGGAGCAGTCCCTGTGAATTACTGACAAGGGAGGGGAGGTAAACGTGTGTCCAGTGATGGTATCCCACTGGAGGTGGTGAAAATGGTGGCTTAGGATTCTTTGCATGTAGAGATTAGTAGTATGGAAAGTGAGGGCTGGAGAACGCTATCAATGTTTTGGGAAGAAAGAAGAACGGTGAGGGTTGAAATGCAGGAGATGGACTGAACATGACTGATGGTAGTGGGGAGTCCTCGGTTGAGGAAAGAGGGTGACATTTCTGGGACCCCCTGGCAGCAGATAGCATTATCAGAACAGTTACGACAGAGAAGGAAAAACTGAGAAAATGAAATGGAATGGAATGGAATACTCCAGGTTTGGCCTTAACAAGGCCCTATATATCTGCAGCAAGACCTCCTTACTTCTGAAATTAAATCATCTCTTGATGAAGGCCAGCATATCATCTCCCTTCCTAATTGCTTGCTGCACTTTCTTGTTTACTTTCATTGACTGCTGTACAAGGACACATAGATCCCTTTGTAGATACACATTTCCCAAAACATCACCATTTAAATATTACTATATTCCTTCACACCAAAGTATATCACCTCACGTTTATGTTTGTTATACTGCATCTCCTATATGGTTGCCTTATTTGAAATTGTGAAGCATGAGTCATAGAGTCATAGGGACATACAGCATTGTAACAGACCCTTTGATCCAACTCGACCATGCCAACCAGATATTCTAAACTAATGTAGTCCCATTTGCCAGCATTTGGCCTATATCCCTCCAAACCCTTCCTATTCTTGTACTCATTCAGATGCCTTTTAAAAGTTGTAATTGTACCAGATGCCACCACTTCCTCTGGCAGCTCGTTCCATGCATGCACCATCTTGTGCGCGAAAAAGTTGCTCCTAAGGTCCTTTTTATATCTTACCCCTCTCTCCTTATACCTATGCCCTCTAGTTTTGGACTCCCCTACCCTGGACAAAAGACCTTGGCTAGTCACCCTATCTGTGCCCATAATGGTTTTATAAATGTCTATAACGTCATCCCTCAGCCTCCGACACTCCAGGGAAAATAGCCCCAGCCTATTCAGCCTCTCCCTATAGCTCAAACCTTCCAACACTGGCAACGTTCTTGTAGATCTTTCCTGGACTCTTTCAAGTTTCACAACATGAGACATGAATTGAATGCAGTATTCCAAAAGTGGCCTAGCCAATGTCCTGTACAGCTGCTACTCCATGCACTGACCAATAAAAGCAAGCATATCAAATGCCTTCTTCACTATCTTGTCTACCTGCAATTCCATTTTCAAGGAACAATTAACCTGCACTCCAAGGTCTCTTTGCTCAGCAACACTCTCCAGGACCTTGCCAGTAAGTGTATAAGTCCTGCCCTGATTTGCCTTTCCAAAATGCAGCACTTCACATTTATCCAAATTAAACCCCATCTGCCACACCTCAACCCATCAAGCCATCTGATCAAAGTTCCATTGCACTCTGAGGTAACATGCTTTGCTATCCACCATATCACAAATTTTGATTTTCATTTCATAATTCCATATTGACATTGTCTAATCCTGTTAATGTTTTCCAACGAGCTCTGTTACACATCTATTTATAACAGATGCCAGCATTTTCCCCATTACTGACATCAGGCTAAATGTTCTGTAATTCTGCTTTTTTCTCCCCTTTTTTTAATAGTCTTCTCATTTCACTTCTTGAAATCAATCACAGTTCAGTGCTTCATGGTTTTGTGTCATCATAGATCATTGAATCCCTACAGAGTGGAAACAGACCCTTCGGCCCAACAAGTCCACACTGACCCTCAGGGTATCCCCCTATAATCCACCTAATCTACACATCCCTGAACATTATGGGTAATTTAGCATGGCCAATCCACCTAACCTGCACATCTTTGGACTATGGGAGGAAACCGGAGCACCCAGAGGAAATGCATGCAGACACAGGGAGAATGTGCAAACTCCGCACAGACAGTCGCCAGAGGGTGGAATTGAACCTGGGTCCCTGGCACTGTGAGGCAACAGTGCTAACCACTGAGCCATCGTGTCATTTCCAAATTGTGGAATTGTACATCCAAGTCTGGATCATTAACTTAGATGATACAAAGTGGTGGTCCTTGTACTGACCTCTGAGGAACACCAGTGCCATTCATTCCACCAGCCTAAAAAAAAACTGTTCTCCACCACTCTCTATTTTTGTCATTTAGCCAACTTTGTAACCATGTTTTTACCTCATGTACAAAAACATGTACAGTATGATAATGATATTCACCACATCAATCACCCCTATTACTTCAAAAAACTGAATCATGTCAATTAAACATGATTTGCTTTTAACAATCTGCTCTGATTTCTTGAAACAATTCTCATTTTTCAAACTGACTGTTAGGCTTGTCCCAGATTATTATTTGTAAATGCTTTCTCACTACTAAGGTTAAACTGATTGACTTGTAATCGCTCAACTTACCTTTTTTTTTGAAACATGTACAATTCACCAGTCATCTGAAACCACGTTCCTCAATTCTCTACCCCTATCTCCTCCTTTTGAAAGAGGATTGGAAAACTATGGCAAGTGCCTTGACGATTCCTATCCCTAATTTCCGTCATGTCTTTGCATGCATCCTGTCTTAGTGACTTATCAACTTTAATCCAGCCAAGCTCATCCTGATCAATTTGAGTTTAGCTAGAATCTTAAGCATCTCCTTTTCCACCATTACTTTTACAATACCTTCTTTATGTCATTTAGTGCTTCACCCATGCCCTTTCCTATTTTTACTCTCTGCTTGACTCCTTTTACCACCATTTTTCTATTCATGTGCCTTTAGAAACCTTTTGTTTTGTTTTGTTAGTCTCCAGTTTCTTCTCATAATTGTTCTTTGACTGTTATTTCTTTTCACTTTTTGTTAAAATTTTCTCTCTCCAGCTGAAATCTCACCTGTCAACCTGACATCTGTTGGGCCTTTTTTCTGCTTCTTGTTATTCTCTATACCTTTTGTCATCCAGGAAGCTCACCCTAACTTTCACCTTTTGTAAAAACATACCTCAACTGTTCCCCACAACATCTTTCCTTTTATGACCGCCAATTAGTTCCATTACCAATTGTGTCTGTAATTCTTTTGATTCCATTTGAACTTGGTCAGACCAATTCTCACCCCACTGCAATTGACACTCTCCCAAGTCATCATTTTCACTCTGGATTGATTCCTGGCCTTATTCATTATTAACCCAACTTGCCTTATTTCTATGCAGCTTCCAATTCTTGTAGCCTTCCCTGGGAAACTAGGCAATGCCACTATCCAACATAAAATTCAAAGTCATTATCTGGCAGCAATAGCTCATCATTTGCTTCTCCAGGTATTCATTCAACTGTATCTTCACCACAATGTCCTTGCACGTTCTTTGAACAACGTCCTCCTCCACCCTTCATTCAGCCAATCAGCAACAGGAAACAACCAGCCTCACTGTAAATCACCACAGCTGCTCTTGGACTAACACACCCACCATTTCAAGGATACTACAACTTGCATGCTTTTGCCAGTCACTTTTCACACAGAAACGCATTGACTTTTAGCTTACTTTCCTGGTGTTCGCTCACTTGTCACTTACTTGGAGACTGCAAGCCTTTTTTGCTTGCATTGCTTTTTAGTCCATGGGCAGCTTTTCACAGCTGACAGCACTGAACAGTAAAGGGAGTTGTCATATTACTGTACAGCTCCATGCTGTATCAGTGTTGCAGCTACAGCACGTGCAAAGGGCCTATGCAGCTAACACAATACATACTTGAACCAACCTGACATGCGTGGAAGTCAAAGGGGACCAGACTTTATTGGGTCAAGGAAGACATTGGTCAAACAGGTGGTTACACCATAGTCCAAAAAGGATCTCATCCAATTCTAGTCTGGGGCATTGGCTGTGGTCAGTCCTGTAGGTAAGCTGTAGCCAGTCTGGGAATTAAAGGTGTACGTCAGTTAGGGTGCTGTGGAGGCATCAGTCCGGGGATTGGCCCAAATTCCCTGCAATGAGACAAAAGATGAATTGAATATGACAGAAGTATGACAGATGGAAGAGCAGTTAGTGGTGACATTCCAATAGGAGAAGTACAGAGGTGTCCCCAGTGAGTGAGTAAGGCAGTAAGCGCCCATAGCTTGAGAGGGTGAGGTGGGTGAGAGCCATTAAGTGGAAATGATGCAGTCCATGAACACTGGTGAGATGTGCGCAATGCCAGAGTTAAGGTGAGTGGTGGCCCTGTGAGTGTAAGGAGTGTAAAAGATTGTGACACTCGCACTTACGGAGAAAATCATTAACCTTCTGCCTGCACTGCTGGGAGTTGTGTTTCAGCTGGGATACCACCCTGAACCAGGACACTATCTTGGTCCAAAGCTGGCTGAGTTTAATTGTTTGGCACACCCCATCCATAAGCACCTCCAAGTCTCTGTCAGTGAACTCAGGAGCTAACTTGCCTTTCTAGATCATTTTCTGCAGGACAAAATAGTGTGAAGACAGTTCCTGCCTTGCAGTATCCAGCGTAGTGCACAGCTGGGGTTTTGAAATAGTACCAGCCATGTGTACGTTACAAAGTCCCAGCAGTGGCAAATTTTTCTGCCTCTGTTGCCACATGATTCTACAAGATATCCTTGAATTGGTCTGTGCATAATTAATTGAATGAAGAGTGGAACACTGCACGAGAAAAGTCACCAAGGGCCACTGGAAAAGTACTGTGATCATTGACCTACGAATGCCTCTCTCAAAATCCATTGGACGCACCTCGTTCTTCATGATCATATCTAGCCATGCCTCCTCCTGTTTTGGATCAGTAGTAATGTTTAGCACCATTTCTGACCTTGTAAATACTGAAACAGTCTCCATCGACATGACACAAAGCCTGGACAACATTCAGGCTAGGACTGAATTGACAGTAATATTTATGCCAAGCAAATGACAGGTATCTCTCCAACAATAGAGAAAACCTTAAACGCACAAGCCAACAGGTTCAAGAACAGTTTCTTCCCCTCTATTATTAGACTGCTGAATGGACCTCTCAAGTTTCGAATCTAATGTTGATCTTGCTTTTGTATACTTCCTGTGCAGCTGTAACTTTGTATTCCTTGCTCTGTTCAATCATTCTGTGATCTGTATGTCTTTGTATGTTATGATTTGCCTGCTCCGTACACAAAACAAAACTTTTCTTTGCACTTATGTGCACGTGACAACAATAAATCAAATCAAAATTAAAGTAGGGACAAGAATGTGCCAGCCAGTTTGAGCTGATCATGTACTTCAAGGCCGATTTCCCTTGCTACCTTCATATCTGTTAATGTCATTAGTCTCCAGCTCCCCTTGACATTTAATGGTATTACCATGACTTAATCTTCCAATATCAACATCTTGAGAGTTAACATTGACCAGAGCCTTAAGTGCACCAGCCACACTGTGGCTAAGAGAGCAAGTCAATGGCTAGGAATTCTGGGGAGAGTAACTCTTCAGTCCTCTTGCACAAATACCTACCACATTCTACAAGATGCTGGAGTGTAACAGAATACTCTTCACTTGCTGGAATGAGTGCAGTTCCAAAAATACTCAAGAAACTCAACACTGTCCAGGATGTTACACCCTACCTGAACGGCACCCAATCCATCAACTTTAAAATTCACTTCACCTGCTACCGATGCTCAGTGGAAGCACAATATACTGTCTACAATATGCACTGTAGCAACTCACCAAAGCTGTTTCAATAGTACCCTACGATCTTTAGGAAGACTCGTTAGCGGATAATGGGACCATTGACACTTACTAGTTCCCATCCAAGCCACATATCATCCTGACTTGGAACTATAGGCCATTCCTTTGCTGCTGTTGGGTCAAAATCCTGGATCTCACTAACAGCACTTCGAGTGTCGTTAGAGTACATAGATTAGATTGGTTTACGAAGATGACTTACCATTATGTTTCCAAGGGACAATTGGGGATGGATAATAAATTCTAACTTAGCCAGCAATGCCCACATCCCATGAATGAATTTAAAAGAAAAACCTTACTACCATTCCTGTCCATATTATATTAACTACAGTACCCACATAGAACTTAAAGGAATGCTAGCTTTAAAAGAAATGCAAGAAAACTAGTGTGGTAGAGGTTCAAAATCACAAATTGCTGAAGGTTATGGAAATAATTGATAAAGCTGTTAAAAATAAATTATGGGATCATTGGCTCTATAAATGGAGATGGTAGGGGCATTTCAACCTGAAAGGAATGATGGGTTTGTTTGGGTATGCCAAATCTGCTTGCTAATTTTAACACAGCTCCAGCACAACTATTGCTGACATTAACTGGGGCAAGAAGATGGTGTGACAGCCAAGAGTGACCATGAAGCTGTGGGACATTATTATTTTATGAGCTGTAACACTTGTTGGCTGGGTATCTCAAGCATTGAGGTAAACACTTGGTGCATTCAGATTTGGGAAAATGATGGTGTGGTGGCAATGTCATTGGACTACTGATTCAGAGGCCTAGGTTACCAGTTTGCAGGCATGAATTCAAATCCCATTACAGCAGCTGGTGGAATTTATAAAATACAAACATAAGAATCTGAATTTCATAGAAACCTATAAATTCTAACAGGATCGAACAGGGCAAGAGCAGGAAGGATGTTCCAGATGAGCGGGGAGTCCAGAACCAGGTGGCATGGTATGAGGATACGGGTTGGCCATTTAGGATTGAGATGAGCAGAAATTTCTTCATCCACAAAGTGATGAGCTTCTGGAATTTTAGACACAGAGAAAGGTTGAGGACAAAACAATGAATGTTTTCAAGCAGTTAGATATAATTCTTAGAGCTCATGGGTAATGAATTGGATTATAAGCCATGATCATATTGAATGGTGAAGCAGGCTCAGAATGGTTTCTTATTGTTCCTATTTTCTGTGTTTCTAAATATGCATCAAAACATTATTGTGGAAGTCACTTGCCTGCATTGTGCTTAACATTTGGAACGTTTTCAATTTAATTGTCTTCTAACTTTAAAAAGAATGTTTCTAATCTGGTCTTACTTAAGTTGAATGTGTTAAAAGATGCATTAACAATAAGTAGCGTAATAATTAATGAGGAAATATTGTGATGCAGTGCCTCTTAGCTAAAAGCCCCAAAGTCATTTTCCAACTTATGGCTTGATGACAAGGGAAAGTGCATTTGTAACATGACCAAACAGGCTGAGTATTAATCTGTAAATCTTTACAACACGTGCAAATGATTAGCAGTGAGAAAGGGAGAGATCTCTGATCAGCCATGTGAAGGGAAGAGCATTGGATCCTCTACCATCAGTGTCTACAGCTCCAGATTACAACCTGCAAATTCAAAGATATTCCTTGCCCAGCAACTCAAACCCTCGAATGAACGGTAACGCAAATGCTATAATTAAATGTGGGTTATACAAAATTTGCTGTCAGGAAATATGGGGATTTCTCGCAATAATATAAAACAATATTATTCTAGTGAAATTAGTGAAACAGTGTGAACTTATTTTAACCTGTAATCCTTGTTTACATTGTATTAATGTCATAAAATGTTATGAATAGCCTGTTTTAAAAAAAAAAAGTATGACATTGCCAGTTGTGAATTTAATGAGGGAGAGCTGGAGTCAGTCTCACATTGTTAGGTTGTGACTGTTCACTGCTTAAGAATGAGATAAAAAACAAAGAAAGCATAGAAGTGTGGGAAAGATAGAAGAAATGTCACCAAATGCAACACAGGCCAATTGAAACAAGACCCTCCTTGGTATGGAGCAAACCATGAATCCTCACTGGCCGATCAACAAAGACCTGAGAAGAGAAGAATCTAAGGTAAATGTAATTTCAGAGCTACAGGGTTTTAAACTAATCAACCAACCCTGGTTATAATTTCCTCCTATTTCCCTGCCTTCTTCCATAGCTCAACATTCTTCTACTTTCATCTCCATACACTTTCTATACACTCTACGGTTATAACAGAATCAATCTGTGTAAATAATGCATTTGCACAATCGTGTGTAAATGCTGATCAAGCTACAATTGGTTGGGAAATCCAAAGTGAGAAACTAATGTCTTTGCTGAGTTAAAAATCCTCAGCAAAACCTCTCCATAAATCCTTGAGTTTGCAGTTGGCCTCTCACCACACTATGATTAGATCTGAAAATTAAAACTCTGCTCGTGGAGTAGAAAAGCAAGACTAGTCTGCCTAATCCTTTTACAGCACTGGTTAGATCTTAGACATAGTGTCCAATTTTACGCACCACACTTCAGGAAGAATATCAAGGCCTTGCAGAAAATGCAAGGAAAGATTACCAATATCAATTTATCTGACCCCTTAAAGCCTATGATCAGAATGTGTCACAATGAGAGAGGTGTGTGTTTTCTTACCCTTAGAGTGTAGGCCCAAATTAAAAATGTCCAGCCGTGAGCTTATGTGAATTTAAAACTAAACAATATTTGTTCTCACTCAATGACCACAAGAATAATACAACATTTCACGCATTCATCTCACATTCTCAAACTCACAATGATTAGATATAGATGAAGATATTATAATGGTATAGCTTGTAATTATCTCACTCTCTCTTGGCGTGTCTGCACTGAGGCACTGGCGGATGCAGATCTGTCACTATATAACATAGTACAGATGAACGAATGAATGAATGATGATTTATTGCCACTTGTACTCTACAATGAACAACACAGTAAAACACAGCGAAAAGCTTCAACTGTCGTCACAATCCGGCACCATTTGAATATTTTAAGAATAAAGAAGAATAATACGATAAAGCTGAAAAAATCCATTTCCATACTGCCGCCTCCAACATGAGCCCTGAGCCGGCTTACCAAGAAAACCTGCGCCATCACCCCTCCACTACCTGCAACGGACCCCCCAACGTCAGAGCACTGGTTAGGATCGGTCTGTCACTATATAATACTGGGTATGTATTAGTGGGTATAGCCTTGACACTATGTAACAAAGGAATCAATTCCTGGTTGGGATAAGTCTCTAAAATAACACTGGGGTTCTGGATCTGTACAGGCATGTCATTATAAACACTGTGGTAGGTACTGAACATATTTGTTATTGTATGGCATTGGGGAACAGTACTGAATGCATTCAGGTTTGTCACTAGATAAGGTGGGGTACATTACTGTTGGGTACAAATCTGGCATTTTGTAAAATGTTAAAATATTGATTGGAATAGGTCTGTCACTACATAACACTGCAATAAGCACTAGTGCATACAGGTCTGTCATTGCACAGCACTGGAATACAGGACTATCACAATAAAACATTGGGGTACTGTACCAATTGAGTACAAGTCTGACACTATATACCACTGGGATAGAATACTAGCGGATGTAGGAACAACACAGTATAACACTGGGGGTACGGTACTAGCTGGGCAAGGTCTGACACTGAAGTGCAGTACTAGAGAATACAGGGCTCACTGTATAACATTGGGGTATAGTACTAACTGGGTACAATAACATTGAGGTACCACATTAGTGAACACAGGTACAGTTCTGACCCTATATATGACTGATGCTGGTTCTGCATCAGGAGTACTTGTATGTTTTGATACATTTCCAATATTCACAGTATACAATATAGACAAATCTACAAATATTATAAATAAATCCCCGAACTCTCAGCTACTCCAAATGAAAGATTTCTATCTGGAAATGGAACAAAAATTTCCAATTTGTTTTTATTACATTTGAGCTTGCTTTGTGCTGCAGGCGTTTCATATCTTTTTTTCAAATTTTCAGCAGATCCAACTTTGCTTTTCTCTTTCAACCACTTTGTTACATTTGTGTAAAGGCATTTTATAAAAAAAAATTATTATGAATATCACAGACACTTTTATAAAATTACACTGATAGTGATAATTCAGCCTTCAGCTAAATTACTTAATCTGTTGAAAAAGCAAATTACTGTGGATGCTGGCAATCTGAAACAAAAACAGAAAACTTGGAGAAACTCAGCTGATCTGGCAGCAACTGTGAAGGGAGGAATGTTTTGAGCCTAAAATTACTCTTATTTAGAATTGAAGAGGGCTATAAAATTATGTGATTTTTGAAGTTCTTGATAAGAGGGGAGGAGGAGCAAGTAGAAGAACTAAGGATGGTACCCAGAGCAAAGGCAACGATGCACTAATGGTGGTAGAGAACAGATATAGAGGAACACAAAGTTTCAATAGTAGGTATCAATATCAGAAAATGGGTCAGCTCTGATGACAGCAAACCCATGCAGACAGATGTTAAGGGAGTAGGAGGAGATAAATCAAAATGGACAATAGAGGTCATGATCCGAAGTTGTTGAACTCACTATTGAGTTCTGAAGGTTATAAAGTGTTGAAACAGAAAACGAGGCATATTTCTGACAGCTTGCCTAAGGATCTTGGAAGTGCTCAATCTTAGAGTGAGCCAGTGGAGCAACCACATTCCTGACCTACATGACCCTCTGCTGAGGTTCCAAGCTGAACTGAAAGCATGGGATCATAGACTTTGCCCTTGCATTTCTGATTGACAGTTGTCTTACTGTAGAAATTCTGTACGTGCCCTGAACTTCACAATATAAGGTAGAAGCTTAAAGTAGTTCAATTTGTGTTTTGGATCATGCGTGCAGTTGTTGACAAGTACCGCACCTGAAAGTTGAGGTATTTAAATAGCCAGGTCACCTTCTTCTTGATGATTTTTTCCCATCAAAGCTCCCACTATCCCTCCTTCCAGGGCTTTACCCCAATAATGGAATCTAACCTATCACGAATTGCAGATACACTCCTCCAAAACCTTATTACCTAAAGGCTGCTACGCCTTTCTGAAAACAATGGATTACTTAACCAAAGGTGAGGATTCACCGTTAATCAGTCATAGGAAATTCCAATCACTGTCATTGTGGTCCATTCATTTTAGGCAATTTTTCTGACCTTCTGCTGCAAGATACTGTAAGCAGAATAAAACTTTCCACTTAACCTCTGATCTTAATTTCCTCTTTCAGAAGTTGGCAGAAATTGCGGAGCTCCTTTCTACTACGGAAGATCCCGTAACGCAGTAGATAGTGCCTTCTGCATCAGAGGCAGAGTCTAGGTTCATATCCCACTCCTGGACCTGTTGTCCATGGAAGAAGTAGTTCATTAATTCTATCAAGACTTTCCCCAAGAGTAAAATGGAAGCATATGAACAGGTGAAACAATGTTGACTTTTGTTTGATTTATTTATTGTCACTTGTTACGGGTATTTGTTACAAATATAGTGAAAAGTGTTGTATAATGTTGCCGCTCTCTGGCACCATCTTAAAACACATAAATAAACCATAACATAAAATTATAAAGGTAGAAAAATAAAGAAATAAGGTAAAAGTTTGACGTTACAGTTCTTCTTGTTAAGTGCTTAGCCATGGACCTGTGCTCTTTCACCACAATGCTGAGACCAACATTAGCATGAAGCATTCAGGGATAGTAAGAACTGCAGATGCTGGAGTCAGAGATAACACAGTATGGAGCTGGAGGAACACAGCAGGCCAGGCAGCATCAGAGGAGCAGGAATGGGTCGGGACCCTTCTTCAGAAATGGAGAGGGGTAAGGGAGCTCTGAAATAAATAGAGAGAGGAAGGGTGGGGCTGGGGAAGGTAGGTGGGATGGTGATAGGTGAGTGCAGGTAGGGGTGGTGGGGATAGGTCAGTGAGGTGGGAGGGGTGGATAGGTGGGAGAGAAGATGGACAGGTTGCATCAGGTCGAGGATGCGGGGATGAGAGGGAGGATTGGTCATGGGATGAGGCTGGGGAGATTTTAAAACTGGTGAATTACATGTTTAGACCATAGGGTAGTAGGCTCCTGAGGTGGAATATGAGGTGCTGCTCCTCCAATTTTCTGGTGGTGTCATTGTGACACTGGAGGAGGCCCAGGATGGACATATCACCCAGGGAGTGGGAGGGGGAGTTGAAATGGTTCATGACCGGAAGGTGTTGTTGTTTATCATGAACAGAGCGCAGGTGCTCTGCAAAATGATCTCCGAGTCTCCGCTTGATCTGCTCCCAATGTGGCCTCATCTGTCGCTGCTGCCGCCATAAGTCTGCGCTGAATCAACCTCGGCAATTCACTTCAAGCCTCTACTGAAGTTGCTGGGTCCTGCACCAGGCACTGGGCCTAAACTCGCTTCCTTCTGCTACCGCCACTGGGAACACACCTTCTCTCCAACTTGTTGGATAGCTCATTGCCACCGATGCTGTCCAAGCTCTCCGCAGAAGGTAAATAAAATCATAAGTAAAAGAAAACCGAGAAAGAAGGGAAAAAAAAAGAGCAGATGAACCCTGGGCTCCTGGGCTCAGGAGACCGAACGCTGCGCTGCTTACTCTGTTGCCATCTTGACTGGAAAAGCATTCAACTGTCACAAAGGAAAAGATAAAGAACAGTTTTCAAGGAAAAGTGTAAACAATATGTGTTTTGTGTCCTTTTACACATTAATTGTTTCCTCACCGGATAGACATATATGAATGAAAAGATTTTTTTTACAGTTAGTCAGAGATTTTGAAATCAGGGCCTCAGTTAAATGAAAGTGGCAGTGCTGCCTGAGATCAAGCACATTCAACCAACTGGGGTGCTACAAATGTGGAAAAAAAATGACATGATAAAAACGTTCAGCAGGTCTGGCAGCATCTGTGGAGAGAATAACTAATATTTTAGATCATGGCCGTTTATCAGAACTGGGAAGTGATAGAACTGTACTAGCAAGGGATAAGTGGGGGAAGAAAAAACAAAAAGATGCAAGAGAACAGTCTTACAAAGAAACAAAGAAAGAATGGAGCTTGTAAGTGTGCAGTGGTGGAAGTTGAGACAGGATATTGCAGCTAAAAAATGAACTGTGCCTAGACCTGGGATCAGGCCCCTGTCAGGCTTTGTTGGATGGGGGAGGCGATGTTATCCCCATCTCACCATAAGGCTTCTCTTCCCTGGGCCAGGCCTCAGCTTGGAATTGATAATAGGGTCCAAATGACACTCTTGCAGCTGCTTGGTATTTATTTTGTCCTGTGGGCCTCCTATATGCTAGGTCACTATGGGATCAGCTGGGCAGAAGGTGGTCTCAGATGAGATAAGATAGATAATTTGTTCGTAATGACAACAGTGGCCAAACTGTGATGGTAATACAAATGAAACAAGTATTCAGAAATCATAGTATAGTTACAGCTGATCATTACAATGAAAGTAAAGTATAAAATAACAAATGGATTACACAATTATGAACATTTCAGTACACAAGTAATAGCAATACATTGCAAAATTCAGATCTCTTTAACTTACATCGAAGTTTTCATGAAAAAAAAGGTCTCCTTCGCTCTGTATTTTATGTTGGAGTCCATTCATTATATGTTGCCAGAGTGAGTTCATTAAACTCTCAATCGTTTACATAGATTCATTTTATAAGTATTAGAAAGTTCATGTGTGCCTTTCTTTCGCCTTTTTCCGTATCTTCACCTGGTCCTAAGCTTGGTTTCCACCAAGTGGGGCCAGTTACAGTCAGTAACAATGTTGTTTGTGCTTGCAGAACTATATAAGAAATTGATCACCAGGCAAATCTTTAAAAAAAAATGGTGAACCACTCACTGCAAGAACTCTAGTCAGGCACAACACGTACGTTTGCATGAATTATTCACCATCATTGGCTGGCATCCACGAAAAGTAAACATCGTTGCTCTTACAAAGCTTCAAAAACGGTCCACTGACTCCCACTGTCAGGGTAAACAGCTTTAGAGGTATCTCTTTTCTGTGTGTTTTGCCTGCCTGGTGTGATAGGGAGAATCTGACATAATCCTTGTTCATACTCAAAGACTTAGCCATTGGGGTAGGTTATCACAAAGCCAAGATCCCAGCCAGTATCGTCAGGAGCTGAAAGATGAGGTGATTTGATGATAAAAGGGAATTTTTTTTGCAACACAAAGACTGCATAACAGCAACAGTATTATTTTAACAAATCAGTCTTCAAAGATAATATTGATGCAGAAGGATATGAAATAAATTCACTGACCAAAGACCGAACAGTTCGAAACAGCCTCATATGAACCATGCAGTTTTAAAACCTTTCTGCTGATTTTAACACACACAGCATATTCACCTAAAAGTCCTCACCATTGTCACAACCTTTCACCTCAGCTGTCAGAATAAAGTAAATTTAAGGGCTTGAATGGAGCACTTGGCCTGACATTGAAATAAAATTGCTATTTTAGGCAGTGAAGCAGCTTGAGTCATTTCGAACATAAAGAGAAAACCACTTATGTAATTCAATGTGCTGAACACATTTGCTCATCACTAGATTTTCAGCAAATCACTAGATGTTTGACAGTCGGCTAAAGTGACTAGGATAGGAAATGCTGAAAAAGAGAGATTGTGGTTCTGAGAAAAAGGGCTTATTTGCAGTCCACTATTTCTGAAAAATAACTGCTATGGCTTGTAGTTAGCATGAAGCTTTTGAATAATGATCTAATTCCCTTTGCTCACCTTACATGGAATTACAATGCTAAAGCAGGCCATTTGGCCCAACTGGGTCTGTGCAGCTCCACATAAGCCTCCCCCAACTCACTTACATGTCAAATTAATTATTAACCGTTTTTATTATTAAGCATTAACCAATCCCACCACTCCTCACTCACTCATTTGTTTGTCTAGAATCCCCAAAAATGTATCTAAATTATTTGCCTCAACAACGTATGATAGCTAATTCTGCACTTTGACCACTTTTGTGGGGTGAGCTGTTCCTGAACTGGGCATTAAGACCTAAGGATCATTAGTTTGAAAAGGGTGTCTTCATTTGATGTGCTGCAGGTATACTTTTTTTGTGGTTTTTAAGCATTTTATTATTTATTTGAGGAATTTTATATCTTTTATCATTTTTCTTTGAGTACCCGCCATGACTATCATTGTTTGGAATGCCTTATCCTGGTACCAAGGGTAGGCTTACCATCGCTAGTTCAAGGCTAGGCTCTGTGGTTCACCTGTCGCTAAAGATCTGCAGTAGTTCAAGTGTCAGCGACATTGTCAGTCTTGAGATTTACTGGGAGAAGGATTTAGATGTTTTTATGTTGAGGGAGTCCATCTGTTTGTTGTTAGGCTCCAACCACCTCCCTCTTGCTCCCATAGCAAACCTGAAAAATTTAAGCTCGAGGCCCCCGTCACTTCCTTTATTTGTGGGCTCAGGTGTTAGTAACTCTTGATGTTTTTCTACCCACTCCTTCTCAAGCGCCTTATTATCATCCTCATTATGGATGGTGACATCTACCACTGCTACTTTATCATCTTTCCATAATATTATGTCCAGCTTCCAGACAGGACCATCCTGGGCAATCAATCTCAGTTCTTGGTATGACGTCCATCCGCACTTGGACCTATAGGCGCAGCTGGTCAAGAACTTTGTTGTGGCACTGAATTCTCGCATCTTTCACAAATGGGCACCAGCCAGCCACAGAAAGGCTGCCAACATCATCAAAGACCCATCACACCTTGGTAATGATCTCCTACAATCTCTCCTGTCAAGCAGAAGCCTGAACACATGCATGAACAGATTCAGGAACAGCGTCTTCCCAGCCATTTTGAGACTGATGAATAGACTCTCTAGTCTCAAATAATGCTGGTCTTACTAACAGTGCTCTCGCCTAGTGCACGCCCTGTGCAATGTAACCAGTATGCTCCTGTCTAAGTCGTTTTGAACTGTATATCCTTTGCTTACTATGATCTGCCTGTACTGCTTGTAAATAAATTCAATGTATTGCAGTACATGTGACTTTCCACATCTAATTTTAAAGGCCTTTTTCTGATCACTTCTGGGCATTCTCCTAGAGAAAACAGACCTAGCCATTTATTATTTTCTGATTGGTATAATGCACCAGCTTTGTTATCATTTTCACAAACTTTTTTTTCCACCTTCTTCAATACCTTGGTGCACATGGGACCTGAACTGCACACGGGACCTGAACTGCACACAGCCCTCTGACTGCAGTCTAATAAAGTTCAAGATGGAGGATTGAGTTGTAAAGAAAAGTTAGATAGGCTGGGACTTTTTCACTGGAGCATTGGAAGTTGACAGGTGATCTTATAGAGGTTTATAAAACCATGAGGGATATAGATAAGGTTAATGGTAGGTGTCTTATCCCTGGATGGGGGCATTCAAGACTAGAGGCATTATTTTTAAGGTGAAATTAAAAAAAAGACACGAGGGTAAATTTTTTGTGCGCTTCGATTATGGAATGAACGTCCTGAGGAAATGGTGGGTGCGGGCACAGTTCTAATGTTTTAAACACACTTAGATAAATACATGAAAAGGAGAGGTTTGGAGGGATATGGGTCAGGAGTAGGCAGGTGGGATGAGTTTAGTTTGGGATTACGTTTGACATGGATTGGTTGGACTGCAGGGTCTGTTTCTATCTGTGTGACTATGTACATAAAAACTTTTTCTCCATCTTCCCTAATCTGTATGTTAGTGAGGTTGAGTACAATTGTAGTACAAGCCACTTGAGCCAAGAGTTGAACATGTATGGATTCAGTTCGTTTATATAGAGCAGGTGGTTTCCTCAGCTCAGACCAGCCCAATTGGAGGATAGTACTCTGGAAGTAGGGAAAGAGGAACATCAGCCATTGATGCAACTTCTGGCCTGTAGCTGTTATCCTTCAGCAGCACCATCAAAATCCAAGAGCATCACTACATAGAAGACTAGGATAGCTGGTTATTCAAACAGCATTATCTCCAAGATTCCTATAAATACACACACTATCCTGATGTGGATATATGTCATTCCTCATTGGCTATTTGACAAAAGCATAGAAATTTCTATTTCATAGTTACTGTGACAGTTATTCCATTACTGTTGAGTTCAAATGTTTTGATCTAAACACACACACACACACACACACACACACACACACACACACACACTCTTTCAGCAAAACAGAGAAACACATTAAAACCAGTGCCCTTTCTATCCAAATGCCTTGTGGGAGCACATTGTACTACCGCTGTTTAAGAAGAAAATCCACCACTATCTCTTTGAGGGCAATTTCAGATGAGCAGTAAATTCTAGTCCTTCCACGGATGCCAACATTCCAAGAGTCCATTTAAGAAAAGCAGATCCTTTGGATTGCAAAGGGCTTTAGGTCCATTAGATGAAACGTTAATCTCATAGATCCACACACAGTGGAGAGACCAGCAATGATTCAGAACCCATTTGCTCTGTCCATGAGCTTTGACACAATTCTTTCACTCAGCCATAGCATTAGCATCCTGCTTCCAGATTTCCTGACCAATGACAGAATGCAGATGTGATGACAGCCTGTACATAGTAAATGAATGATCTCTGTTTAAAAAGACTATGGCAGAAGTCAGGAAGACATGTTTGTCAATATAATGGAGACTGAGGAATGGAAGGAAGGTGTGGAAAGACTATCCCTACTCTGGTCAGTTCTGAGAGTTTTTCCTGATGGTCATGCTGTAGATGGTGAGGGAGAGATGTGATGTTTCCTGAGAATTTTGCTTAGCAAGGTTCAGTAAAGATTGCAGAAGTCTCAGAAGGTATCAGACATTATATTTTATTTAAATATGGTAAATACTAACTATGCACAGGTCCAAACTTTATCGCTGCCATAAAGCTGTGATCTCACATGATTACTCAAAGATGATGTAGACTATCTTACTTACAAATTCACATTAACTCTTCATAGCGCAAAACAATACAAAGAAGTCAATAAACCAAATGAAGCAAGTGTGACTAGAAGTAGCAGAAATGTGGTGAACTAGACACAGAGACAGTTTTTTTACCACTCTCACTTGGTTGGAAAAGGTGAGAATTATTCCATTTTAAGATGGCATCCATCCCTTCCTGACTAAACCTTCATTCTCACACTCAGCATTCGTCTGAGTGACACAACATGCAGTTCTGCACATTTTCTCTACAGGCACATCGTCAAATCTCCGGCTGAATTATAAACCAGCACTCACCCTCCACCTCACAGTTACCATCTCAAATGCTCTCAGTCCACAGTCTATCTCCCTCCGTACATTCCAATCCTCAGAATCATAAAGCTCTACTCTCCTTTATTTCAGAAGAGAGTGCACAAATCCAAGAAGAAATTTGAAATCATTAAGGCTCCCCTGAGGTAAGATTGGTCAGGTTAGGCATGTATCCAGTGGAGTTTGGAAGAATGAGAGATAACTTGATTGAAACAAATAAGATCATGAGGGGTCCTGACAAGTCAGATGTGGAGTAGATGTTTCTTCCTGTGGGAGAATCAAGGACTTTGGGTCACTGTTTATATGAGAAACTTTATTTCTCTCAGAGTGTCATGAGTCTTTGAAACGAAGTTACAGAAAAGTTGGTGAAACTGTGTCCTTAAATAATTTTAAGGGAGAACTAGACTCTTATTAAACAAGAAGGTGAAAGGAGTAGTTGGAAATGTGAATTTGAAGTTATAATCTGATCAGTCATGATCTAATCAAGTAATAGAATAGACTTAAAGGGAAAAATGGTCTACTCCTGCTCCTTGTCCATATATTCAAAGGAAGAGACAGAGGACCAAGAATGGCTCGCTTCCCTGACTGCTTTTGAGGAGATTGCCTACAAGGGGGCACACATTGGGTATCCGTGATGGAGTGATGGAGAGACCCAAAGATAAGGTGACAGCACTAAATATCACACCACCACTGGGCACTTAACGGGTTACTCACATTGAACTGATAGTATCACTAATTGAAATAACATGATACGCACTATGTTGAGTTTGCACCCCTTGTCAATGTCAACAGTAACTTATGCCTTTCATCTTTTGAGACCTGGAGGCTTTTACTACCACTTTCCCTGACACATCAGGTTTACTCTATATATCAATAACCCAAGGCAGTTCTAACAATGGAATATACCCAATGTTCTGCAAAAAAAAGCTACACATATCAAAACCATAAAATGTTTACAATCGTAAGTGAACCCAGTTTATGTGGACTTGTCCAAAGATAAAACCATAATTTGATTTGATTTGATCCATTATTGTTGCATGTATCGAGATACAGTAAAAAGTACTGTTTTGCATGCTAACCAAACAAATCAGACCGTACATAAGTACGTCAGGGTAATAGAACCGAAAGCAGGCTACAGTGTTAGAACAGGTGATCAGCGCACTCTGTCTAAACCTCAAACCACTAATCAGATTACCTCCTTGAATAAGCTTACTATACTGCAAGGCAAGTTTTTACTACATACTTTCCATGCAAAGAAACTAAACATTCAAACTGCCAGTTTCCAGCAAATGATCAGTTTGAACACTGGCAAACATCACAAATGTGTTATGTTTTCCACATCAGTTTGTTTAATTAACACAATAACAATCGCTTGCACCTCCCTGGTAAGACATTTACCTCTGGATTTTAATGAACTTTGACATAAAACTTAGCTCGCTCTTGGTGTTCACCAATTTGTTTTTGTCTTCCAATCAATTGTACGATATCTGCAAAACACAACTTCATGACAATCACAAATTCAGCTGATAAACATTATTACATCTGATTCAGTGTGTCTGTTTTAGAAAAACATCAGTTTTTCCATAGCTACTGCGACAGTTAGTCCATCACTGCTGAGTTACACTTCAATCAAAACACATGCACAGATTCTTTCAGCAAAAGACAGAAACACGTTAAAGCCAGCGTGACCTTTCAAATCATTAGGTCATCAGCAGGTTTCATGCGTTTTTTCCTGATTTCATTTCTGTACATTTTGGCTAAACCTGCAAATTTTGGGTTAATATCAACAAGAACGACAGATGATCTGATGAAGGAAGCAGGACAAAACGTCCTCCGGGGAGGATGAGTGCTGCAAGGCTGGACTAGAACATGATTCATATGCACTCCATCGGGGCAGAGAGTTACCTGTCAGTGGGTCACCCAACAGTGATAGGTTGTTACATGGTGGGGAGGGGGCGTTTGGGGGAAATCACATTAACTGAGAGCAGCAGCAGTTCCTGGAGACAGGCACAGCAAAGGAGAGATCCTATGAGAGGGCAAAGAACCCCTAGGCTTTTTCATATTGATCAAAATACTGAGCATCAGGGATCATCCCATGAAAAAGGAACTTGTGAAACATCAACAAGATGTGTATTTGCTTCTGTTAGTATTTCCAATTACAGTGTGCAGCCTTGGAGATAGTTGGAGGAGTTGATCTCTAGTATGGTCCAACATTTTTTGTTTCTGTAAATTGTGCTAGAAATTGCTGTTCATTGAAGGGAACAATGCCTCAAGTTGGTGGCTGAATCCATCAACTCTTGATCAGGAGGGAAATGCAAGGCCCGTTAGAGAGAAGATGGAGGAAAGCCACACAACAACGGGGGTTCCTCTAAAGGTGCCCTTATCATCCCTTGTCCCTGTTCCCTAATATACGCAGGATTGTACATGCTGCCTCAATCTCAGATAATGAAATCTGCCCCTGCACAGTGCTGATAGAGAAGAACAATGGTTTCCAAACCCTGCGTTGGGCATCTCATGTGTCAGAGTAGGGGAATAAACAGCTGGCATTAGGAAAGAAGATAAAGTGGATCAGAAAGACTAAATATTTCTATTAGGGAATACACGAGTGTACAACAAACGTTAATGGTCTATGATGATGTTTACATCAATGAATGATATCGTTTATTTCAACTCTTCATTCATTTGTCCTCTATTTGTTGCATCCCTCATTCTCTCTGGAAAGTATTGGTTCAGGAATACTGCTCATTATCACTGCTTTTCCAAAGGCACCTGGGGATTGGCGATAAATTCTGATCTTGTCAGCATCATCCCATAAAGGAATTTTAAAAATTATTGATTAGCTGAAGCATGCTAGATGAGCTCAAATGGCCTGCTACATCACTAGGGCCATGCCTGGCTGGTTCCTCCTCTTTGTGTCCCTTGGATGACGGTTGTTTTGCACCTTCCTTTTCTGGGTGATCCACTCAACTCCACAGGGTGACACAGCCATCAATAACAATATTGAATACTTATAATGAGGTATGGTGAACAGTATTTTTGGCAACAGATATGAGGAGAATTGGCCATTGGTTAATCAATATTTCTCGAGAATTGCTGCACCATTCACATGGAAGGAGAGCAGCATCACAGAATGAAGTGAAGGTGACTTAAACTGCATTTAATGTCAGACATATCAGAACACAGAGCCCATTTTTGATATCACAGTCCTATCTCCTCCCAGTTAATTCTGAAATAAGGAGACATTCTGTTCAGTCAGTTGCCATTTCCTCTTATTACACATCAGCTCTCTTTGCCGCTGCATGACTGTGTCATTAATCAATGCCTGACCGAAGGTGTCAGCACCACAACCACGTATTCTGTTTGTGTGATGCCAACCTCCATCAATAACAAACTGCACAGTCTATTCTGTTATGGTGAATTCTAGAATGTACACAAACAACCTACTCCTCCTTAGCATCACGCTTCCTCCTAACAATTGTTATAGGCCTTTTCACTGCCTATTGCCCTGGTGTTTTTGCAAGCCATCTGAAGGCTAGGGCCTTCATAAGGTGCTAAGCTTCTGTGTTTGCTGGATAGAGATGGACTGCCTCATGGTCAGTTTAATTCTCAGACATTTGGTCAGATGTCTGTTATATAGTCTGGCCTCACTCATTGAAAATGCTCGATATGGTCCTGACATAGATATCTAGAGGTACAGGCTAATTGTCTAGAAACATGTGTTCAAATCCCAGTACAGCAGGTAAACATTTCAATTAAGTTAGTTAAATGAATCTGGAATCTTGAAACAAAAAAGCTATTAGCCATTTAACTTAATTTAATTGTCAAAAAACTCATTCTTGCTGATGATGTGCTCCTCATGTTCACTGACCCAGCTGACTGGCAGAGGATCGGTGAAGGCCAAGAAGCGTACTCAGCTTCCTGTTCCACCAAGATCAACTGGACCAAATACTCTGGACATCTGATTGGTCAGTAGCACGTGGATTCCTTGCTGGGGGAGTTCCTGTTGCTCTACACAACTCCTCTATCTGGCATCTACCCTAGCCCAGCTGAGGAATCCTGGCTGGAGAAATGGCCAGAGTTAGAGGGCAGAATCTCCACTCATCTAGGGCACTTGACAGGATTGATTCGAATATTATCTTACAGGGGCAAGCACAGGTCATAAATCAGCTGGCAGCCGCCATATTGTAGCAGTGGTTCATCTCTTTGATCCCTCTCCCAAGCCTTGCCACAAAAATGTTGGTTGTTTTCCTCCAGGACAAGATGATGATCTGGGTCACTGCAGATGCTCTGAGTGTCCACATTAAGAAAGACAGTCAGTCACTGGTCTTTCTTCAGACCCAGATAGTGATATTCTGCCTTTACACTCTGCAGCGATACTTTTACGTTGACCGTCCTCCCAAATGCTGTGTCCTATGAGGCATTTCTTCCATTGGGTTTGTAACTGGAGCTAAAACATGCAATTCCTGTTTATGGATCGCGAGGGTCTTTGGGTATTCCTCAGAACGCTGCCTATCTTTGATATGAATCTGATTGACATGTGGATCATCGTTAACTTGCATTGAAACTTGAGATATGTGGGTTTGAGTGGCTGGTGGAAGGGAAGGTTGTGTCACAGGGGTGACCAGAGGTGAGATGCACTGAGTGCCAGAGGAGTTGGCTAGCTGTTACGGCAGAAGCTGGTGAGTTGAGTGGCAGTTGGTGTCTAGCTCATTGCCATCCATCATCTAAAAATGGTGATGCTAGGACTTGATGTGATTCACTGGTTAGAGAACGTTCAGGTGAACAGTGGTATCCCATCTATGCATGCCCCTGCTCGGGCAGAATTTCACATTGTCCCCACTTTCCAGAACCACCCTCAGGGGCCCACATCCCACAATCTGAACCACCTTATGAAAATTCCCTCCACATCCTTCCACCTGGTACAGAGGAGTTTCCTCAATGCTTTGTTACTGCATATCATCCACTTCTACTCCTTTATCCACCAGCCAGAAGTGCCACAGCATTCCACTTTACTGCTAGGTGGCTGAGGTCCCCCCCACAGGTGGGTCCTCTATGTGGGAATTCTCCCACTTGCCATTGGGGAGCATGGTGCAGACAGCAGCCCTGTGATATCATAGTTTAAGGTAGTTCACAGACTCCCATGGCAGCTATTTATTCTGTACTACTGTGGAATCTGTGGACTATGTATGCATTGGTTGTGGGACAGTTGAACCTCTTGTTCTGTTTTCTTAAAAAGCTCTTATTGTTCTTTTAATTGCACTTTAGCTCCACACTTCCACCGCTTTGGGCAGTTGGTGTGGAGAGTTACAGGTAAGTCAAAGAACCATTCATTGGCCTGCTTCTGAGTCTGGCTCAAGTAGCCATCAATGGGTTCAGGCATTGGGACACGGAGGGGGTTGTAGTTCCCCATTGCTTGCCTCCCTTTCATAGCTACGTCTGTGTCTGTGTGTCCTTTGATACAGAGCACGCAGTTTCCACCAGTAGCCTAGAAGCTCTCAAAGAGAGGTGGGCACCACAGAGGCTGGAGTGCATTGCCTTTCCCTCCAACACTATTTTGATTTAGTTTCCTCCCTTGTTCCACCCTTACTTGATATTTCATGACTGTTACACTGCTTCAGATCAGCAGTGTTTGCAGTTTGTTTGATTAGTCAATTTGGTTCATTTTATTTTTTAAAACAAAACCTCACTCTTTTCTCTCATTGAACGATGGGATTCTGCCAAAATAGGCCATGTGTGACTCCAAAACCACATCCATGGGGTTAATTCTTAACTGACTTCTCATAGAAGCTAACAAACTGCTGTTTCTGAGAAAAGTGGCTCACCAGCTCCTCCTCAAGGCCAATTAGGGGTGAAGAATAAATGTTAGTCTTTGTGAGCCAATCCTACCAATGAATTAAAAACTAAAGTTGGTACTTGGTATTTTCAAGAGCTATTTTTGGAAAGACTGAAAGAAATTTCGAGGTTGTTCAGCTAATGATGTGGGATTTGTGCAGATCTTTCGCTAACTGGAATGAAAGCAAGAGGGAGGCTTACCAAATGGTAATAACTAGTGGCACGATAAGCAGGCCATTAATGCAGTGACCTAGATGAATGTCTTTGGGTCCTGGTTTCAAAACCCAACAAGACAGATGGTAGAATATGACTTCAAAAAACAATAAAGTCTAATGATGACCACAAAACAGTTATTAAACATTGTAAAAATCCATCAGGTTCAGTAATGTCCTTTAGGGAAGAAAATCGCCATCCCTGCCTAGTCTGGCCTACATGTATATCCAGAATCGCGACAATGGCATTGGTTCTTAAATGTTTTCTGGACCATTAGGGGATGGGCAGTAAATGCTGGCCCAGCCAGCAATGTCAACATCCAATCAATTAATTGAAAAGAAAGCAGGCATGTGAAAGTTGAAATAACAATAGACAATGTGGCAGCCAGGATACTTTTGAAATGGATCAACAGGTGTGACTCTAACTGTATTTCAAATACATTGTAGTGCAATTATATTAGAATCATTGCGTAGAGGAGGCCATGAAATCCATCATGCCCATGCAAACTCTTTGAAAAAAAACTATTAAATTAATTCTACTCCTTCATTTTTCCCCTCGGCCCTGCATATTTTTCATCTTCAAGTATTTTTGGGAATTACTATTAAATGTGTTTCCATCACCCTCTCAGAAAGCACACCGTAAGAACTCACTGTGTGAAAAAGAAACTCAACTTTCGATCATTTATTATTTATCCAAGATATGTATCCTGTGGTTATAGATCCTGCTGCCACTGAAAACTGTTTCGCCTTGTTTACTCTATAAATATCATTCATAATTCTGAACACATTTATTTAATCTTCCCGTTTTCTTCCCTCCCCTAAGGATGACAATCCCAGCTACTCTAGTCTCTCCACGTAACTGACTTTCTGCAGGACTCTTATATTTGCATAAGTATATGATACAACATAAAATCACATATGTGACTTCACTGAAGAGATTTATGAATTAACATGACTCTTTGTTTTACATGATAACAGATTTTTGCATATATTATCCGGGTCCTCAAATGGATTATTTAATGCAGTTCATTTAAATTCTACAATATGTGACGCAAGTTTATAATTTAGGAATTTGATTGTAAAAGTACAGCTCAAAGAAATTTTGATTTCAGTTTTATGAAAGTGCCTTTTTTTAATAATAAGAGTTTAGACAACACTTGTTGTCTAAATGGGAAAACTTGTTGTTGAATGGGAATTAAATAAATCATTTCCCAGAATGCATGAAATTTAAGTTAAATTCCTCTATCAGATACCAGGGCGGTCGATTGTTGAATGTTTAAAATATTGAGTTTTATGACATAAACAGAAATTGAGGGTCATAGGCCAGAATCAGGTTTCAGTTTTGAAAAACCATTTTATATCAGCAGAACAGCAGGTTAGTTTGTAGAAATCTCCAGACCGTGAGTTTTTATCTGGAAGAAATCTCCAGCTTGTGAGAATTTCATGGAAGCTTCCAGGTTTAGAAAATTGAAAAGGAGTCCAGGCTTCAGAGCTGGAAAGAAGCTGGCCATCAAAACCAGGGAAAGTTAGTTGGTAAAAAATCTTAATGTTAGGATACGACTGGTACTTTGCAGGATTTGAGGGTCTGTAAATGATACAAGGGAAAAAAAATGAATCTTTGTTCTTATTGTTTATGTTAAGATCTTACTAAATTGTCTTAAATATACATTAAACAGGGAAACACAGAAAATAGGAGCAGCAGTAGGCCAGTTGGATCTTCAAGCCTGCTCTACGATTTAATATGATCATTGTTGATCATTTAACTCTGTGCTTGAACCTCCTTTCACCACATACTTTTTGATCCCTTTAGCCCTAAGAATTATATCTAACGCCTTTTGGAAAACATTCAATGTATTTCCCTCAATCACTTTCTGTGGTAGAAAATTCCACAGGTTCATCACTTTCTAGGTGAAGCTATTGCTCCTCATCTCAATCCTAAACGGCCTATCCTCTTTTCTTAAACTGTGATCACTTGTTCTGATCATTGGGAATATCCTTCCTGTGTTTGCCCTGTCTATTCTTGGTGGAGCTTTACAGCTTTCTATGAGCTTTATAGGTTTTTTATTTTAACTCCACTGAATATAGTCCTAAATGATTCAGTCTCTCTTCATACATGGTTCCCACCATTCCAGGATTCAGTCCAGTAAACTTTTGTTGCACTTCTTCCATAGCCAGAACATCCTTTCGCAGATATGGAGACCAAAATGGTATTCAACACAACAGATGTGGTGTCACAAAGGACCTGTGCAATTGCGGGTAGACATATGTGCTCCTCTGCTCAAATCCACTCACAATGAAGGCCAATATACTTTTTGTCTTCTTCATTTCCTGCTGCACCTGCACGCTTACTTTCAGCAACTGGTATACAAGAATTCTCAGGTCTCATTACATCTCCCTGTTTCCCAACCTATCACTGTTCAGATAATCTGCCTTCTAATTTTTGCTACACATGGATAACCTCACATTTGTTCACATTATCCTTCATGTGCCATGTATTTCCCACTCCCACAACATGTCCAAATCACACTGAAGTGTTTCGGCATCCTCCTCATACTTACTCCCCTACACAGCTTTGTGTTGTCCACAAACTTTAAGATACTGCATCTGGGTCTCTCATTTAAATCATTAATATACATTGTGAGTAGCTATGGTTCAAGCACTGATCCTTGCAGGATCCCAGCAGTCATTGTCTGCCACTGAGAGAGAAAAGACACATTTATTCATACTCTTTGTTTACTGTCTAGGAACCAGTTCTCCATCTATGTCAGTAGGATACACCTAATCCTACACGTTTTAATGGTTTTACATGCTAATCTCTTCTAATGGTACCTTATCAAAAGCCTTCTGAAAATCCAAGTAAATTACATCAACTGGTTCCCCCTTATCAATTCTATTCATTCCATTCTCAAAATATGCCAGTTGATTTGTCAAGCATGATTTCCCTTTTGTAAATCCATACTGACTCTATCTGATCCCATCACTGTTTACCAAATAATCTGCTATTAAATCTTTTGTAATGGACTCGTGTATTTTCCACACCACCAATGTCAAGCTAACTGCTTTATAATTTCTTGTTTTCTCTCTACCTCCCTTTTTAAATGGTGTTACATTAGCTATCTTCTAATCCACAGGAGCAATTCCAGAGTCTATAGAATCTTGAAATGATGACCAACATACATCCGCTATTTCTAGGGCTATTTTTAAATACTCTGCGATGTAGATTAACAGGCCCTGGGGATTACTGAACTTGGAGCATAGATATACATACAGTGCAGTTAGGAAGGGACTTCCAAGATTTTGACCTGGTGACAGCGAAGGTATGGTAATGTATTTCTATGTCAGGTCAGTATGAAGCTTGGAGGGGAATTTGCTGGTGGGACCAAACCAATGTATCTGCTATCCTTGTCCTTCTAATTGATAGAGTGCTGTTGAAGTAATCTTGGGGAGTAATTGCTAGCACAATGAGATGAAAGGCAGGTCCCATCTAGTAGTCTATTACAGAACAGAAGGAAATGAAGGAAATTTTCTCAATTCACACTAACAATGGCAAAACACTGAACAACGGGCAGTCTGTCCAGCAAGAAAAATTAAGGTTTTATTGAAATAATTCCTCTTTGATCTTGTTGAGACATTAGAATTAGCAAATAAGTGACATAAATTCTGTCCCTCGTCATACATGCTATCATTCATCTATAATAGCGAATTCGTCCATACCTATTAAATACTTATATTGAAGAACTATTAACTGTTCTAAACTGATCACAATGATCTCAGCACGAATATGTGGTACATAACAACTACACAATACACAGCAAACCTGTCATGATATTTTCAGTTATCCAGATAAATGAGCAACTAATTTTTGAACTGAATAGTTCTGTATGGCACAAACACATTGCATAATAATCTCATGGAGTGCAGTGTTGTCAGCGGTATCAATTTTCAGAGGAGATGTGAACCTGAGACGTTGGAAAATTCAATGGTATTATATTGAAGAAGGGCAAGACCTATCTCACCAAATCTGCAAATAATATTCCCTTACCTAAGCCACTAAAGAAAAAGGATTATCCATTGCTTTTGGTGGAATCTTGCTCTGCACAAATTGACTGCTTCATTTACACATTACAACAGTGACTACTTGATAACAGTGCAAAATCTGCAAGGTCTGTTTCCATGGTGATGGGTTTTAGAATAACTTCTGTCCTTTCTAGGATCTATGGAGAAAACTAGAGTTTAAGTTGTTGGTAAGATATCTTTAAAAAATAACATTCTGCTAAGTATCTGCACTATTAAGCTCCACACAGAATTTATTCTCTCCAGAGCCTGAGGTCCTGTGATTTTTACATCACTACTGATGTGGGTTGACAATTTATACATTTGAGAATGACCCCTTCTCTCTACACATGCGGCATCTTGGGGTTGTGATGGGCACTCTATAAATCCAAGCCCTTTTCAATCTGTTTTAGGTCGGGTTACTCGAGGGGAAAGTGCCATGGGACAATTCCTGCTTTGCATAAGTAGTGCCAATGGGATATTTTACATCCAGCTGAACTGTTGGGACATCAGTTTAAAATCTCATCGGATACATGACAGCTTGAACAATTTAATACCCTCTGAGTCTCTGCTAGAAGCATCAGACTACACTACGGTCTCCAGTCATGGAGTGAGGGTTGAACCACATTAGTGTGCAACCAGCTGAGCCACTGTGAAACTTCAGATAGGTATCTGAAGCACGTAGGAGTGACAGCTATCAGAGAGCATGTATTGTCAACACTGCTGTAAAGGTCATTATCATCTTCATTTTGGCACTCTCGGGGTTCATGCTGGGATTACAAGAAAAAATAATAATTTATTTGTGTTAGTTCTGTCACATCAATGATGTTCCCCAGCCAACAAACACATTAACTCACAGCAAGAATTTTGTGCTCTGAAGCACTAACGTCCACATCGTTCCACAATGTAACAAGATTTATGAGCAGGCAAAAATAACATTTAAAAGAACAAAATGGGGGAGGAATGGATATGATGGATATCCCTCAAAACACTGCAATGGTACAAATCTTTGCTTTGCACAATTGATAGTGGTAAATTGACATTTCAAACTGAATTCCAATCATAATTATTGATGACTGGAACAATCTCAGTTTATTTCAGCGGTCAATATTACGGTTAGTACATTTGGCTGTCCAAGTTATCAACATAAATACAATGGACTTTGAGTCTGATGATGGGACAGACTGAATCATAAATGCAAATGGTTAAAGAATTTTGAGATCCTAATTAGGCAGCAGAATATTATGGATCAAAGGTGTTCGGAATGGCTTGACCAAAAGACAGCATAAAGTAAAGAGTATTGACTCAAGATATTGACAATTTATTTAGCAAAGTCTAAGCCACAGACTACTCTTTTCAATCCACACTACCGGCCTGGAGTATCCCCGCCAGAGGCATTTACGAGTAAACGGCTATACTGCCAATATTTTCTGATCATTAACAATGATAGAAGGCAATTAATCAATAACTTGGTTGATTAGAATTGGAACCAGAATTAGATTTAGAATTAGAATTAGGTTTATTGTCACATATACTCACATGAGTACAGTGAAAAGTTTACAAGTCGCCACTTATGGTGCCATGGTAGGTACAAAGATACCTGGGTACAGAACCATAGGTTCAAAGCACGAAAATAAAAAAAACAGTTAAAAAGTTAAGCGTTACAGTCCTTCTTACTAAAAAGTAGAAAAACAAAGGAACGCAGTTAAAAGTTCAACACAACAGTCCATAAACGCCAGGCCATGCTCACAAGGACTCAACCTCACCCCGTTCTTGGCCCAACCCTGCCGCTCTGCAGCCTATTCCTGCTACCGCAGCCGGCTCAGACTGCTTGTTCCCGCTTATGCCGCTGGCCGCTCCGGGCTGCCTACTCCCACTCTCGCCAATTAATTGATTAATTTAATGTTGAGAGAACTTTGCTGTGTGTGAATTGATTACCTGCACAACAGTAAATGCTTATTAATGAATTATTCTAATACCTGAACAATCCCCAAAGTACCAACAGGGAGTGAGGCTTCCACAAGCGAGGGGAATTTGTGAATGTTGTTCATCACATCTGACTTCCCTCTAGAACTATATTCCCTGAAAATTTGGAAGGCTAAGAATTGACTTGATCAAAGTTTCCATTATATTGCGGTGATATTGGAGGTGCTGGCATTGGACTCACGTGGACATGATCAAAAATCACACAACACCAGGTTATAGTCTCAGAGATAAAAGGTACTGCAGATGCTGGAGAATCTGAGATAACAAGCATAGGGCTGGATGAACACAGCAGGTCAAGCAGCATCACAGGAGCAGGAAAACTTGACGTTTCGGGCCTAAACCCTTCGGCCCGAAACGTCAAGTTTTCCT
>JAHRHZ010000024.1:28186341-28199809 GCA_024137785.1 Ginglymostoma cirratum
TGCTTGACCTGCTGTGTTCATCCAGCCCCATGCTTGTTATGCCGAAAAAACTCAGCAGGTTTGGCAGCATCTGTGCAGAGAAATCAGAGTTTAATATTCAGGTGTAGCGACCCTCCTTCGAACTGATGGAAGCTAGGAAAAGATTTGTTCGTGCAGAAGATAGGCGCAAGCTGGAAGAACAGGACCTCATTTTCTGTCTGGGAACTCTACAGCCTTCTGGACTCAATATTGAGTTCAATGATTTTAGGGCTTGAGCACGCTTTCCAAACCTGTACACACCAGGGCTTGTTATCACATAGTCTGCTTTTACACACAACCCATTGATAGCCACTAATAGTCCCCATTAACAGCTATTCATTCTCCTAGGCTGGCCATTATCCACTCCTTCGCCTGTCTATTTGTTCTTCTCTCTCTTTGAACTCTATCTTCACCTAGCATTTAGTCCCTGCCCCCACAACCCACACGTGGATAAAAAGCAATTTTTTCCTACTTTCCATCATTTCTGAAGAAGGGTCCAGGCCCGAAACGTCAGCATTCCTGCTCCTCTGATACTGCTTGGCCTGCTATGTTCATCCAGCTCTACACCTTGTTATCCCAAAACACGAGGTCTGATTTCTCTCCACAGATGCTGCCGGACAATTTTTCAGCAATTTCTGTTTTTGTTTCTGATTTCCAACATCTGCAGTTCTTTCAGGCTTTTTTAAAAATTTAGTCTTAATGTATTGTAGGGTGAATTTTCAGTTTGAACAGAAACTTGTCTTAGCAATACAATTAATAAATCTGTTCAGTCTTCCAAATGAAGAAGTCTTTGTTTTATGCTTGAAGAGACAGGGAGAAGGAAAATTAATGCAAAAGTGGGCCAACATAATGCCTAATCACTGCTAAATCCAGACCATATTGATGCATGAGAATGACCTCTTTCTTTTGGCTACTGAAAGTAAAGGTGGGTCATCTGTACTCAGTTCCTACTGTTATGAGCCCGTAGTACAAAACTAACACAAATTCAAGACAGTGGGCACATTCAGAGCAAAGGTCATAGAGTAACGAGGAATGAGAATATATATTAATTCAGGCAGAGTATTTTTCTGAGGTTGGGGCATACCTTAACTTTTATCCTGCAAATGATTGTAATATAATTTATTCACCCAGAATTAATAAAGCTGATGTTGTATTCTGAAATGACAAAGAATTTCACCTCCATCTTTCAATGAGCTTGTCATTGAACGGCCAAATTCATTGAAATGTCAAATCTTGTAAAGTGCACTATGAGAAAACTATATTGATGGAGGCACAATGTGTATGGTTTCTGTTACATAAAGTGATGACAGCAGTGGTTGGCACGGCAGCATATTAAACGGTCCCCTTGACCAAATACAACATGCTGTCAAAATCTGGTGGGAACCTAGCAAAATCATGCAATTGCTGTCCTATTGATTCATTCGGCAAGAAATAATGACCTGAAGACAATATTGCCTTGATGTTTTAGAATCTAATGGTGAAGGCAAGGTGGATAAGGTGTACATAAAGTATAAGCTTTCAACTTTGTGTCCAAAAATGTTAAATGCAGTTTTTTTTTAAACATGCGCACAAACAACTCATTCAGCCCGAAAGGACAATCCCAGTGTTTATACTCCAAATCAGCCTTCCTGCACCCTTCACAATCTATTCCCAGCCTCTTATCTTTCTAGTCCTCCCTCTCACTCCTTAAATGCATGCATACTATCCATTTTATCACTCCATGTGATAGAGGGGTTTTCCCACATCTATCAAAATATTGGATCTATAAGTAAAATTCCTAAATTTGTGACTCCTAATTTTGGTCTCATCCACAAGTAGAAATACCTTCTCTCCATTCATTTTACCAAACTCTTTCGTGATGGTGGAGCTGTATCATCCAGATCAGCAGCCCATCACTAATCCTATTCCCCCCCAACATCACCAGGTTCTCTTTTTCTAAACGTTTTGCAGGTAGGGTTGCAGCTTTGTCTACTGGTAGCACATTTTGAAAATTGGTTTTGGGGCATTTGGGGGAGTGGAGTGCAGTTCTTAGTATTTTCAGCCCATTGAGAGGAATGGTTGGAAAATTATACAAAGGGCATATGAATTATTGAGATGTATTGGTGCTAGGAGGAACTACTCACCAAGTAGCAGGCAGTCAGAATATTGTTTTGATAATAGATTAAATTGGGAAGAAATTAAAAATAAACTGCTAAGGGTGCTTCTTAAAGTTGCGTAAAAGTAGATTGGAAGTTTGAAAGATGGAAAACATAAAATTTCAATGTCTGCTGATGGTCTGAACATGAGTGCTTCTGCCAGGCTCCACAGAGGATTCACATTTCTTCAGGTACCTGTTCTGTAGATTGACAATTATGAATGGTATTTTGATCTGTTTGGTCAGCCAATACCTGCCACTTACAACATCACTGGACACTTGATAAATAACTACATAAAGAGTCTAATCAAAAATGAACAACACTCTCTGAAACTGACCGAATGAAGTATTAGCCATAGCAAGTATCAAGAACAGCTTATTCTGAGATGTGATAAAAGTTTATCACTAACTAACCCCAGGACCAGGGTTGTGAGTCTTTCAAATTCCTTCCTGAAAAGGAAGTGGATGCAGAATCTTTTAATATGTTTAAGGCAGAGGATATAGATTCTTGATGACCAAGGCAATGAAAGATTATTGGGGATAAGCAGGAATGTACAGTTGAGGCTAAAATCAGATCAGTCATGCTATTAAGGGCGGCATAGTGGCTCAGTGGTTAGCACTGCTACCTCATAGCACCAGGGACCCAGGGTCAATTCCACCCTTGGGAGATGGTCTGTGTGGAGCTTGCAGTTTCTCCCTGTTTCTGCTAGGTGCTCCAGTTTCCTCTGAAGATGTGCAAATTAGGTGGATTGGCCTTTCTAAATTGCCCATAGTGTTCAGGGTTGGGTAGTTTAGGTGCAGTAGCCATGGGAAATGCAGGGTTATGGGGATTAAGTAAGGGTGTGGGTTGGATGGAATGCTCTTTGGAGGGTTATTGTGGACTTATTGGGCCAAATGGCCCGTTTCCACACTGTAAGGATTCTTCTAAGATATTATTGAATGGGAGAATGGGCTTGAAGATAGAGTGGCCCACTCTCATTCTTTGTTCATCTGCTGCATGTTCATATCATAGACAATATTCAAGCTAACAAAATATTTCTGCCTTAAGCCTTGCCTCAAATCCCATGCCATCTTCATCCTGATATCTAGCATGCCTCTTGTTTAACACCCTACCCCTCTTCCCTTACTCCAACCCTCCTCCTCTGCATTTCTGCTTGCAGATTTACATGATTTCCTCCATGGGTAGTTGGTACAGCCTCCCAAAGAAGGCTGAGAGCAAACCTCCAATGAGACCTGACACCTGTAATCACCATGTCATATATAAGTGTTGGTTAAAATTTAGACAGTAGTTTAGATAGTTTAGATTTGGTGAGCCACTGTCCGTGGTCTGGTTCGAGCAAGGTCAGGGAGAAACAATGTTTTGCGTGACAGATTCCAGTGGACTTAGATGGGAGCTTTGATTTATTGCCTTGCAGGGAAATACTGATTAATACAGTACTCTGCACACAATGACCTTTGGTACTTTGGCAGGTCTGGCACAGAGCCTTTTGTCATTTAAGGACGGTGAAGAATTTGGCCACAACTTGGCCCAGGTCATCACATACAGGTTAGAGCCTATTCTTTCCAATATGAAAGTGGTGTTCAACTCCATGACAACATTTGCAGACCTGTTGATAGTGCATAGTTTGATGACAAATATCTCAGCTTCTATTACAGCACAGCAAGAGGCCACCTAATTTCTCAGCGTTGCAATGGATGCTCAGACTGGAGACATGCTTATGAATATAGGTCTCAGCTAATTACCAAGATGGCGACAGAAGGGAATACAGGCTCTCATAGCAGTTTACCAATTTCCCCTGCAAAATATTATTGAAGGTGATGCTCTGGGAGAGTATCAATGGGCCTGTGATTCATATATCTATGGTTATCTCTCATGTGTGCCACATAAATGCCAGGCAATGATCATTTTAACACAGGAAAATGTAACCAGCTTCTCTTCAAATTCAATGGCATTATCATTGTTGAATGGCCCATTGTCAACATCCTGGGATTTAGAATTAATAGAATCACAGAATCATAGAATCTCTACAGTGCAGATAGAGGCCATTCAGCCATTGAATTTGCACCAACCCTCCAAAGACCACAGCACCCAGACCCACCCTACCCCATCCTATCCTCGTAACCCCAATTTACCATGGCTAATCCAAATATTCTACAAAATCCTGGACAGTACGGAGCAATTAGGATGGCAAATCCACCTAATCAATCCACCAATTGACAAGAAACTCCAACAAGAAGCTAAACACTAAGCAGGACAAAGCAGCCTGTCCACCAGTTTCACATTCATTCCCTCCATCATTGACCCACAATGTCAACATTGCATAACATCTATAAAGGTACATGGCAGCAACTTACCTAGTTTACTTCAAAAGAACCTTTCCAACCAGTGAACTCTACCACCAAGAAGAACAAACAGATCAGATTCATGGGAGCACCATCACTCAAAAGCTTTACTCCAAACCAGATACTATCCTGGCACATCACTGTCCATTCACTGTCATTGAGCCAAAAATCCTGGACTCACTTCAAAAAACACTGTCATTGAGTCTACACATCAAGGGCAATAAATGCTGGCCAGCCAGCAATGCCCCCATCCCACAATACTGAATAAAAAAAAAAACAATGTACACTCAATGCCACTATACATACTCTATTGCATGTGCTCTAATTTTTATTTCGCTAACCTCCTGCGTGGACCTAATTTGAAGTCTTCTCAACATCCAAATGCAGTATTAACTTCTTAACTACTTCACTAATAACATCCTCAAAGAACTCTAAAAGGTTTGTCAAACAAGATTTTCTCTACATAAATCCATGTTGTCTCTGCTATAACAAGGTGTGGAGCTGGATGAACACAGCAGGCCAAGCAGCAGGAAAGCTTGATGTTTCGGGCCTAGACCCTTCAACAGAATGAATGGCTTAACCCCGCTCTTAATCTGTATGTTCACAATAATAAACTCAGTACATCACTAACTCTGTGCCAGCATAACTAATATCAAAAATATTTTACCTCAAAGTTGCACAGTGAGTACTTTCAATCACACTCGTGAAGAGGGCCCTCATGCAGTTGAACACATATTCAGCTGGGACCTGCGATGTTCAAAATGCAGAACGTGCATCAAATCAGGGTAAGAGGCTTTCACTACACGCATGGCTCAATAGTCTTAGTGGCTTGACAGTGGCACTATGGAACCCAATTTTGCAGCTATTTCTCTTACTATTACAGTCATGCAATATACTGTTGAATAAGACAAGTGCATTCTGGTGAAGGGTCTAGGCCCGAAACGTCAAGCTTTCCTGCTCCTATGATGCTGCTTGGCCTGCTGTGTTCTTCCAGGTCCACACCTTGTTATCTCGGATTCTCCAGCATCCACAGTACCTATTATCTCTTGTCTCTGCTATTATTTTCTAAGAGTTGAGTTTTCACATCCTTTCTAATAGATTCCAGCATATTCCCTCCTACTGATATCAGGCTAATGAGTCTGTAGTCCCCTGTTTTCTCACTCCTTCCTTCTTATTATTATCATCTATTGTCTTCATAGCTACTTCTATCAATACTCAGAAATGTTAATCATCAGGTCCTAGGGATTTTCCATTTTTCAGTTCCATTAACTTCTCCAATTCTACTCTTTTTTACTATTATTAGTTACTTACAATTCTTCATTTGAATCACTGTTATTTCTGGGAGATTGCTTGTATCTTCCTCTGCCATATTTTATAAATGGAGAGAGACTATGAAACTCTGAAGTACAGAGAAATCTGGGTATCCTGGTACATGAATTAGAAAAAGCTTGTATGCAGATGCAGCAAGTGATGAGGATGGCAAATGAAATGTATTCTTTGTAGCAAGGGAAACAGAATATAAAATAATGTATATTTCACTTTGGTTGTCAGGGCATTGGTGAGACTGCGTACAGTTTTGTAGCTTCACTTAAGAAAGGACATTATTAGAATCAATGCAGTGAAGAATCAATCAACTGATTCTGGGGATAACAATATTATCTTATGAGGAAAGGTTGGACAGGTACCTCCATTTAGCAGAATGAGAGGTGATTAGGTTGAAATAATTAAGATGCTGAGGGAGCTGACAGAGTGGATGCTGAAAGGATGATTTCCCTGTGGGAGAAACAAAACCAGGAGGCATAGTTTAAAGAGATAGTAGGAGCTGCAGATGCTGGAGAATCTGAGATAACAAGGTGTAGAGCTAGATAAACACAGCAGGTCGAACAGCATCAGAGGAGCAGGAAAGCTGACATTTTGGGCTTACACTCTTCTTCAGAAAAAGGCATAGTTTAAATATAAGAAGCCTCTAATTTTAATACAGATTAAGAAATTATCTTTTTCTCTCAGAAGTTTATGAGTGAGTGGAACTCCCTTTCTGAGAGAATTGAGCAAGTGATGTCATTAGTTATTTTTAAGGCAGAAGTAGATAGATTCTTAACTAACAACGGAGTCAGCAAGTGTCAGAGTAAACAGGGAAGTAGAATTGAGGCTCCAATCAGATCAGCCATCATAAATGGCAAAGCAGGTTCAACAAAATGAATGGCTTAGCCCCGCTCTTAATCTGTATGTTCACAATAATAAACTCAGTACATCACTAACTCTGTGCCAGCAAAACTAAATTCAAAATATTTTACCTCAAAGTTGCACAGTGAGTACTTTCAATCACATCGTGTAGAGGGCCCTCATGCAGTTGAACACACGTTCAGCTGGGACCTGCGCTGTTCAAAATGCAGAACATGCATCAAATCAGGGTAAGAGGCTTTCACTACACGCATGGCTCAATAGTCTTAGTGGCTTGACAGTGGCACTATGAAACCCAATTTTGCAGCTATTTCTCTTACTATTACAGTCATGCAATATACTGTTGAATAAGACAAGTGTTAGTTGCTGACAGGCCTGATACGTGACTGTATGACAGCGCTGAAAATCTTATTGACAGATGAAAAGTCCTAAGGCATGGTTTAATTCTAAGTGAGCACATCCAACACAGCTACCTTTGAAACATGATGAATAATATATGGAATGACTGCATTGATAGGGCTAAGCAATAAAACTGATGTAAGCGGTGCCTGCACTAAATAAATCTGGAGAGTAAAACAGAGCCTGAAGTTAAATAGAAGAGTACTTAAGTAGAAGACCTAACCGTTGTCATAAATTGTATGTTTTTGTATCTATACAACAATAAAAATATTTGCAACAAAAAGATGTGCAATAATTTTATACATATAATATTAATGAGTTCATATGTACATTTGGAAGTTAACTTTAAATACATCCAGACTTGATGTCACTAATGTTCTTTCCCAGTAAAATGACTTTACACATTAGTGAACCATCACCCAGAGTCATAGAAACATAGAGTCGAACAGCACAGAAACAAATCCTCAGTTCAATTCATCCATTTCGACCAGATATCCTAAATTACTGCAGTCCCTTCCATCAGCATTTGGCCCAGACCTCTCTAAACCTTCCTATTCATGTACCTATTCAGATGACTTTTAAACATTGTAATTATACCAGCCCCTACCTCTTTCTCTGGCAGCTCATTCCATACACACATCACCCTCTGCATGAAAACGTTGCCCCTTAGGTCTCTTTTATATCTTTACCGTCTCACCTTAAACCTGTCCCCTCTAGTTTTGGACGCCCCTATCTGGGAAAAGACCTTGGCTATTCACCCTATCCATGCCCCTCATGATTTTATAAACTTCGATAAGATCAGCCCTCAGCCTCTGACCCCCCAGGGAGAACAGCCCTTGCCTTTTCAGTCTTTCCCTATAGTTCAAACCCTTCAACCCTGGCAAAATCCTTGGAAATCTTTTCTGAACCCTTGCAAGTTTAACAGCACCTTTCTCATAGCAGGGAGACCGTAATGGAACACAATATTCCAACAGTGGCCTAAAGAATGTCCTGTATAGCCACACCATGACCTCCCAACTCGTATACTCAGTGCACTGACCAATAAAGGCAAACATACCAAACACCTTCTTCACTACCCTGTCTACCTGTGACTCCAACGCCAAGGAAATGGCAGATGGATTTTAATCCAGATAAATGCGATATGATGCATTTTGGAGGATCAAATTTAGGAGTGAATTATACTATAAAAGACAGAGTTTTAGGAACGTTAACATACATACGGATCTGGGCGTGCAGGTCCACAGTTCCCTAAAAGTGGCAACTCAGGTCACCGAGGTAATTAAGAAAGTATATGGCATACTTGCCTTCATTGGCCTGTGGCATGCAGTACAAGAATTGACAAACCATGTTGAAGCTATATAAAACCCTTGTTAGGCCACATTTGGAGTATTGTGTGCAGTTTTGGTCACCACACTACCAGAAGGACGTGGGTGCTTTGGAGAGAGTTTGGAGAAAGTTCACCAGGATGTTGCCGGTCTTGAGGGCATTGGTAACGAGGAAAGGTTAAAAAGACTAGGATTATTTTCACTGGAAATACGGTGGCTGAGAGGAGAGTTGATAGAGGTCTACAAAGTTATGAGAGAAATAGATAGGGTGGATAGTCAGAGGCTTTTTCCCAGGGTTGAAGTTTCAATTACAAGGTGGCCCAGGTTCATGGTGAGAGGGGACAAGTTTAAGGGAGATGTGCAAGGAAAGCTTTTCCATGCTGAGAGTGGTAGGAGCCTGGAACTCAGTCAAGCAAATGTTCTCTGAATTGCCCCTAATGCAGTTACATCCTTTCTTAAGTCATGCAACCAAAACTGTTGGAAGCAGGCATATTGGCGACATTTAAAAGGCATCTGGATGGTTACGTGAATAAGGAGGGAATAGAGGGATACAGACTGAATAAGGGTCGAAGGCTTTTTTTTTAGTTTAATCAGGGCATGATGATCGGCACAGGCTTGGACAGCCAAAGGGCCTGTTCCTGTGCTGTAGTTTTCTTTTGTTCTTTCAATTCTCAATCCATGCCAATATATTACTTTCTAACCCATATGCATTAATTTTTCCTACTAACCTCTTAAGAGGGGCCTTATCAAAACCATTCTGAAAATCCAAATACATTACAGCCACTAGTTCTCTTTATCTACTCTACTATACTATTGAGACTTACTACTGTAAGTAGTAAGGAATCTGGAGTACTGTGTACAGTTTTGGTTGCACAATCTAAGAAAGGATGCAATTACATTAGGGGCAATTCAGAGAATATTTGCGTGACTGATATTTGAGGTGAGAAGGTCATTTTATGAGGAATGTTTGGACATGTTGCGCTCCCACCACACAGTATCCATTGGTGTTTAGAAAAAATAAATGGCCATCTTATTGAGACATTTAATTTTCTGAAGGGATTTGACAAGGTGGATGCTCAAAGGATGTTTCCCCTTATGGGAAAGCCTAGAACTAGAGGACATAATTTCACCTAAGCTATTCACTCACATTCTCATGGTTGTCTTCCACCTTTCTGTATTTCAGACAATGAGGTTGTTGACTTGCTCGCTGAGTTGGCTTGTTTTTGTTCAGACGTTTCGTCACCATGCTCGGTGACATCATCAGTCGGGCCTCTGATGAAGCGATGTTATTCTACTCCACTTGGCATTTATACTGTCTGGTCCGTTATGGTGATTACTGTCATTTCCGGTTTTGATCTCTATGGATTTATACATGGGGTCCAATTCTATGTGTTTGTTGATTGAAGTATGGGTGGAGAACCATGCCTCTAGGAATTCCCGTGCGTGTCTATGTTTGTCCTGGGCAACTATGGTTACTTTGTCCCAGTTAAACTGATGGCCTTCATTGTCTGAATGTACAGATAAAAAGGAGAGTTCATCTTGCCGTTTTGCTGCTAGTTGATGTTCATGTATTCTGATGCTAGTTTCCTTCCTGTCTGTCCGATGTAGTGTTTGTGGCAGTCGTTGCATGGTCTTTTGTAAACCACGTTCATTCTGCACATTGTGGGAATGGGGTCTTTAATCCTTGTAAGTGTTTGTCGTAGAGTGGCTGTGGGCTTGTGGGCCACCATGATTCCTCATGGGCTTAGGAGTCTTGTTGTCAGGTCCAATGTGGTCCTGATGTAGGGCAGTGTGGCCAGTGTGTTAGGTCGTTCTGTGTCCTCCTGTTGTTGTCTGTTTTGTAAGCATCTGTGGATGACGTTGCAGGAATATCTGTTTAAAGTAAGGATCTTGTATAAGTGTTCTTCCTCTTCCTGCCATAGTTCTGGAGTGTTGCAGTGTGTCCTGGCCCTTTTAAATAGTGTCCTAATGCAGCTTCGTTTGTGGACATTGGGATGGTTGCTGTGAACGTTGAGGATTTGATCTGTATGGGTTGCTTTTCTGTATACTGAGGTTTGGAACTCCCCATTTGTCAATCGCTCTACTTTAACATCCACAAACGGAAGTTGATTGTTGTTTTCTTCTTCCCTTGTGAATTTAATCCCTGTGAATATGCTGTTGATGAGGTGGTGGGTCTCTAATTTTTTGTGTTTAATAATGACAAATGTGTCATCTACGTACAGGATCCACAGTTTAGGTTGAATGTGGGAGAGGGTGGTGTGATCTAGTCTTTGCATTACTGCTTCTGCAATGAGTCCTGATGAAGGCATTGCAAAAGTCAATAAATAGGAGTCTGAAAATAGGTGTCCTTGTTATCCAGATGTTCCAGGAATTAGTGTAGGGCCAGGGAGATGGTGTCTGCTGTGGACCTGTTGTGATGGTAGGCAAATTGTAGTGCATCAGGGCAGTCTGGGATGCTGGAGTTGGCATGTGGCATTACCAACCTATAAAAGCACTTCATATTGTTGGATGTCAAAGCCACTGGGCAGTAGTCATTAAGGCATGTTGCCTGATTTTTCTTTGGCACTGCGATGATAGTGGTCTTCTTGAAGCAGGTGGGAACCACACAAAGTAAAGAGAAGTTAAAGACATCTGCAGATACTCCCACCAGCTGGTCCGTGCAGAATGGTGACATAATTCAGTTCAATGCCTTGGGATGTTAATGGTATTATGTAAATACATGCCTGTACTCTTGGTGTTATTTTATCAGTTTTGTTTTAACAAGGATACATCGTAAAGGTGTTAATGGGTCAAAGTGAAGTAGGAAGATGAATAGCTGAGTTGGCTTGCATCACGAACATAATACAAAAGGGATACTCAACAAGTTTTCATTAATGTAAATAGCTATTGCATGCAGCAAAATCTACAATGAATGTATTTCTATTGGGAAAGAAGGCAAATGACAATTAAAAGTTTTGCTGCGCTAAGAATAGGAAACAATTGCAAAGAAAAATAAATGATAAGTACTTGAAATCAGATAAAAGAGATGTTGCTGGAAGTGTATACCTGAAAGCAGAGAGTAAACAGGTTAGAGTTTCATGTGTGAAATTTTATTGGAACTGGTGTCATCGGAACTGAGCAAAGGTCATTCTTGAAATTAGCCAATCCTCCTCTATTTGATATTAATTGATGCGTCATGATTTTCCACTCTTACAGAAGCATCAACCAGACTATACTTAAACTGCAGTTTCTGTTGTGCCTAACAGCTGTTATAACAATTTGTCTTCCACATGGTTATGTGGAAAATAATATTCAAGAGAAGAAAGATCCCAATTCATTGCAAATACAAGTTGATTTGAAAGTCATACATCCTGAGAAAGGCAATGGTTCAAAAGATACAAACTGAACATTTTTATTTCATCTCGATGTGTTTCTATATGATTTCTGTTTGAATTTTCTGAACTGTGATCATTCTCTCATATACTGAAGTAATGTTCAGAAAATTAGTCCAGTTTGATGACAATGGAGTAACACATTTGAATTCTAATTTTACACTCACTTGATTATCTTTATTTAAAAAATACACTTACAGACTTTTGCATGGTCTCTGTGGTGTAAAGTAAGGGTTCTGAAAGAGCTGCATTAAGCTCCACACAATCTGATGATATCACACAGTGTTTGGGTGTCTAATCTCTGGTTCCTGGTAGTCACTTATGTATAATTAGTCAATGTAATTTTTTTATTTATTCATTTGTGGGATGTGGGCATCACTGGCTGGTCAGCAATTATTGCCTGTCCTGAGAAGATGATGGTGAGCTGCCTTCTTGAACCGCTGAAGTTCACCTGCTGTCAGCTGAGCCACAATGCCATTAGGAAGGGAATTTCAGGATTTTGACCCAGCAACAGTGAAGGAATGGTGATATATTTCCAAGTCAGGATGATGAGTGGCTTGGAGAGGAACTTGAAGGCAGAGATGTTCCCATAGATCTGCTGTCCCTGTCCTTCTAGATGGAAGTGGTCGTGCGTTTGGAAAGTGCTGTCTGAGGAGCTGTGGTGAATTTCTGCCATGCATCTTGTAAATGGTACACACCATTGCTACTGAGCATCAGTAGTGGAGGGAGCAGTTGCTGGTAGATGAAAGTGAACCTATTACCATCATGCAATAAACTACATATTGTTGTTAACGCAAGTGTCTCTTTTTGTTAAGACTTATTTCTCATTAAGGAATCAAAATTAAATGCTCTTGTGGTGCAGTGATAGTATCCCTACTTACTGAGCCAGGATATTTGGGTACAAGGTCCACCTGCTCCAGAGGTGTGCAATAACATCTCTGAACTGGTTGGTAGAGCGTATCGAGAAAAGAGAATGGTTTTAATTTAATTCTGACAAGTTTTCATTGACTGTTTGATATTCTTTTTTGTTACTGTGCCCCATTGGACTGATCTAACCTGATCAAAGTTTTGCTTTAAAGAGTAAAAAGCAAAATTGAAGGCAGCATTGTATCCCAACAAGCATACGGTAACACAGCATGCAAAAGTTACAATTTTAACTTCTCCCGTCTGATGGATTGAAGAAGTTTGGGGCGAGGGTTGAAAATATTGAGAATGTGCAAGCTGACCAAATTCAGTGCATTCCTGCTAGCATAGTTTTACTTTGATAATGTAGGGTCTGACTGATGTACCTGCAAAAATTAGCTTGGATCTTACTAGACTTGTAAAATAAATAGCCCGTTGATTCCATTATTGTTCCAACATATATTTTGCCTCAACACTGTTAGTGGTACGCTAATAATATTTTTAAAATACATTGCTTAATTAAGTGATTATTTATAAAGGAAGACTGTTAGGGCAATAGGTGGTTAGTAGGTAGGGGAAATACATGCTGCATTTGGTAAATAAAGGCAAGATTTGAGATAAAAGGTACTGCAGATGCTGGAGAATCCGAGATAACAAGCATGGGGCTGGATGAACACAGCAGGTCAAGCAGCATCATAGGAGCAGGAAAACTTGACGTTTCGGGCCTCAACCCTTCATCAGAAAATTTTCTAGGGTTTAGGCCCGAAACGTCAAGTTTTCCTGCTCCTATGATG
>JAHRHZ010000024.1:28200209-28241030 GCA_024137785.1 Ginglymostoma cirratum
GGAAAACTTGACGTTTCGGGCCTCAACCCTTCATCAGAAAATTTTCTAGGGTTTAGGCCCGAAACGTCAAGTTTTCCTGCTCCTATGATGCTGCTTGACCTGCTGTGTTCATCCAGCCCCATGCTTGTTATCAAGGCAAGATTTGAGTCTAGATTTATATTTCACCTTCATTAGACAACACCTTCCAAACTTGAAACATCTGGTACCTAAAAGGACAAGAGAAGCATATGTATAGGAATACCATCATCTGAAAACTCCACTTCAAGCCACACATCATCCTTACTTGGAACCATATCCCAGTTCCATCATTTCTGATCAGTCAATATCCTAATGGTACTATGAGTATACCATGTAACCACATGGATCACGGTGGTTCAATATTATGAACAGCCTGACACTCACTCACTGGGGACCAATATTCCAATTTTGTCAGTCCTTGGTCAATAATGCACATCATTTTCATTTCAGTCTGACTTCAATTGCGCTAAACACAAAGCTTTCTTGCCACTTCTTACTAACCAATGGAATCCAGCCTGTGTTACATTCAGGTAAAGTTGTGAATTGACTTTAGCAATGTTTTATATAGAAATTAGTTTTCATCCCTTTTCAGAACTTCAACTGAAGCTGTGTCAGTTTTACTCAGCTGGAGTTTTATTGAACTTGGTGCATCTGTATAATGCTTCCCTGTTACACAGTGACTTTTTTGAGGACTTGTGTGGCTGAACTAATGTTAACTGTCTAAAAACCAAGGAGGAAGGAGACACAAATGCCAATGGTGTACGTGTAAAAACCAGAGGTGATAGGTGAACAAGACTTAGTTCAAGTTACAAGTCAGGCAGGAGAGTTTTGAATGACCTCAAGTTTTTGTGGATGCAAGCAGGAAAGTCAGCCTGGAAAGCTTTGGAATAACTGAATCAAGATAATAAACATAAATTACCAGAAGTATTATCAATTTCCTGAAACTCTTCTGTTTAAATACAGCTTGGAAATGATGCATGGGTGGGTATTTTGAACCTGGCAAGATTCTTGGTCGTTTCAAATGAGCATCCTTTTATTCTATAACTATTTCCCCTAGTTTGAGACTCCCAACTAGTGGAAACACCTTCTCATAACTAACTTGTCAAGGCCTTTCAGAATCTTTTATGTTTCAATAAGATCAGTCCTCATTCCACTAAACTTGAATAAAGGCCTAAACTGTTTAGCTGCTCTTGTTAGGTCAACCCTTTCATCCTTATTCCTGATGTTCACATCACAAAGGGCCGTCACACCCTTTTGCTTTTATTGTCAGCAAATTTGAATACATCACATTCCGCCCCCTTTCTCCAGACAATGATATAGATGGTAAATAATTGAGGCCCTGGGAGAAATCCTTTTGGCACTCCACTAGGTTATGTCTTTCCAACCTGAAAAAGGCCAATTAGTCTTGGCTCTGACTTTTATGTTAACAAGCTCTATTCGTGCTAATCATTATCCTCAATATGATAAGCTCCAATCTTGCGCAGCAACCTTTTATGTGGCACTTTGCATAACAGCGTTCCTAGTCTCACCTATTTTTTAATACCTATATGGAGCATGACAACTGGATTTTTCATCTCCCACTCCAAGTTCTTTTCCAGTCCAGAAGTTCAGCCCAGAAGAAATGTCCTGAACCTTGACACTAGAGAGAAAACACAGCCTTTGGGATTCTCTGCTGTTGCTGCAGAGAACCATATCTATCTGCTCAACAGTGCTATCCCCATATTTATTAGTACATTTTACCACTCTTCTCCCACATCATGCTTCAACCCCCTGCTTGTATGGTGCTTATTACCATGGCACTGTGGTCAATTCATTCACCCTCTCTGCTGTCTATACCCTTGGAACACACTGGGAGGAAAGAACCTTATACCTGTTGGATACAGGCATTGGCTATAGCTCCTCCAGAACTGAATTGTGAATAGGTTCAGGTTTTCATTTGTTTCCACTATTTACACCAATACAATTCTTTTGAGATTTGACTGATCCACTGTAAAGGATCAGAGAATGTTGAACCCAAGTGGACAATATCCAAAACCCAGTTACATTGGGTTTTCTCACTGCTATCATTCCACTGATTCACAATTCAATTTGCCAGAATCAAGCTTCTTCCACAAATTGGTCACAGTCCCTAGTTGAAATTCTGACATTCTGATGATTGTACTGATTCTAAAACATTCTTCAAATTCTCTTTTCTCAGGTGTACAGACACTAATCTACATGTTGTAACAGAATTTTCACATCACAAAAAATCGTACTAAGAATCAGATTAGTGTATATCATTAAAAAGTTTAGTACACTTTATTTTCATTTGTTTTTAGTGAACATAAACATGCTTAAGCAAAATGCACTTTTTGCTTGGTAGTTTCATGTTCAGTTGTATTGTTAAAAGTGTGCAAGATTGCCAGTCTCAAATACATTAGGATTTTCATAAAGGAATGAAGGAAACTAAACAATTACATAGAGATAACAAGGTGTAGAGCTGGATGAACACAGCAGGCCAAGCAGCATCAGAGGAGCAGGAAGGCTGTCGTTTCGGGCTTAGACCCTTCTTCAGAAAGGAAGGGTCTGAAGAAGGGTCTAGGCCCGAAATGTCAGCCTTCCTGCTCCTCTGATGCTGCTTGGTCTGCTGTGTTCATCCAGGTCTACACCTTGTTATCTCAGATTCTCCAGCATCTGCAGTTCCTACTATCTCCTCAACAATTACATAGCCTGATTATTCCAGTTGCCAGAGATTAATGGGAGCAAAATTGGAGATTCCCTGATTTTGGGTGCAGGAAGTGTGATCTACAATTCTGTAATGCTCGTTCCTTTTGATGTAAGCAGCACACAAATGAGGTGGGGCTTTTTGCTCATTTCAATGATAATTGAGCACAACCTTTGTTAAACATACTGTTGAGTGTCAGCAGAGACACAAAAGCATGCAAAGTTAACACCACTTTAAACATGACCTGCTTAATGTTAGCTTCTCAAACAGTGGACACCTTCTGGCTTGATGTGTTCAAGTTCAAAACAGTAAGGCAGAGAATAAAGGCATTATGACTGCTGCCTGTATTCTTAGCAACCAGCAGCACTGGTATTGATCACAGCCACACAGTGATTATAAATTCAGAAAGAAGAATCATTTGTGATTGCTATACCTCTCTGCACCTTGACGAAGTATCTACAAAATCATGTGCACACTACAGTGACACTTAACTACATGATCATTCTGGCAGTGTTCTGCTGATTCAAATAGTTAGGGTGGCAGAGAAGTCTGTAAACTAAACAAGGCAGAAGAGACATGAGGGAAGATTTTGTAGATTAAAGGAAAGACCAAGGCAAGGTAGCATAAGAGCAATGATAACCAGAGAATGGCAGGAAGGGGCAGTGCATATAAATGTAAAAGCATGCCAGCAGATAAGGCTAGAATCTGTAAACAAAACAGTAAAAAGACAGAACTAAATGCTCTGTATTTGAATATGTAGTGTTCATACCAAAAAGGGTGAATTAATAATGCAAACATGAATAAATGTCTATGACTATTTCAGGAATCACTGGAGTCCGGGAGGGTCCCAGAGGACTGGAAAATGGCTAACGTAACAACCCTGCTTAAAAAGGGAGGGAGGCAGAAGACAGGAAACTGTAGGGTACTTACCTTAAGTCGGTCATTGGTAAGATTTTAAACTTCATTATTAAAAATGAGATTGCAGAGTACTTGGAAGTGCATGGTAAAACAGTGTAGAGTTAGTAAGGTTTCAGTAAGGTGAGGTCATGCCTTCCAAATCTGCTGGAATTCTTTGAGGAGGTGACAAGAAAGTTAGATAAAGGAGAGCCAGTGAATGCGATCTATTTGGATTTCCAGAAGGCCTTGACAAGACGCTGCACAAAAGGCTCTTAAAAAGATGAGTCCACGGTGTTAGGGCAAAGTGCTGGTCTGAATAGACAACTGGCTGTCTTGCAAAAGGCAGAGAGAATGGATAATGGGGGCATTTTTCAAGATGGCAGCCGGTAACCATTGGAATTCTGCAGGGGTGTGTGTTGGGAACACAACAATTTACGATATACATTAACAATCTGGAAGAATTGAATTGAGGGCATTGTTGCTAAGTTTGCAGACTACACAAACATAGGTGGAGGTACAGGTAGTGTTGAGGAAGTGGGAGGCTGCAGAAGGACTTGGACAGTCTAGGAGAGTGGACAAGGAAGTGGCAGATCAAATACGATGTTGGAAAGTGTGAGGTTACGCACTCTGGTAGGAAGAATAGAGGCCTAGACTATTTTCTAAACAGATTAGGTTCCAAAGTCTTAAGCATAAGGGGACTTGAGAGTCCCAGTTCAGGATTCCCCTGAGGTTCAGTTGGCAGTTAGGAAGGCAAATGCAATATTCATTTCAAGATAACTGGAATGCAAGAGCAGATATATACCACTGAGGCTGTATAAGGCTCTGATTACACCACATTAAGAATACTGTGAGCAGTTTTGGGCCCCATAGCTAATGAAGGATGTATCAGCATCAGAGGGAGTCCAGAGGCTGTTCACAAAAGTGAACCCGGGCATGAAAACATATCATATGAGGAGCGGTAGAGAACTCTTGGTCTGTCCTAAATGCAGTTTAGAAGAATGAGGTGGGATACAATTGAAACTTGCAGAATACTGAGGGGTTAAGGTCCTGTCTGTTCCTGAGTGGACATTCAATTGTGTCAAGGTAAGACAAGATGGTAGCTGGAATAGCAAATTCAAAATGGCAATATGAGCATCAAATCAAAATGATACAAAATGACTTCCTGCACTGTACAGAGATATATGTATGATCCCCAGGCATTATTTTGCAACCTAAACTCTATTCATGGTGCTAAAAACACCGGCACCACACAATCAAGTTCTGCAGCCTCTAAATCACATCAAAAGAAGTACAACTTTCACTTCAGATAATTCATTATTTTCAGTTGAATCAATCTCCGAAATTACCATTAACAATGGGTGGCACGGTGGCTCAGTGATTAGCACTGCTGCCTCACAGCGCCAGGGACCCATGTTCAATTCCAGCCTGGGGTGACTGTGTGTGCGAAGTTTGCACATTCTCCCTGTGTCTGTGTGGGTTTCCTCTGGGTGCTCTGGTTTCCTCTCACTGTCCAAAGATGTGCGGGGTAGGTAGATTGGCCATACTAAATTGCCTGTAGTGTTCTGGGATGTGTAGATTAGGTGGGGTATAGCGTAATGCATCTGGATGGGATGCTCTGAGAGTCAGTGTGGACATGTTGGGCTGAAGGGCCTGTTTCCACACTTTAGGGATTCTATGATCATGATCTGGCAGCAACAGAAGATAACACCTCGCCTTTAGGGTGTTAGTCCTCAATTTTCTATTCACTCTGAAGCTTTTTTATTGTAATTAATTCTTATCACAAAATTGTCATGGTGTAGAAGTAGGCCACTCAGCACCTAATTATATTCAAGGTTAGAAATAGATTTTCAAAAGTAAGGGAATCGATTCTTATGGGGAAAAGTCAACAAAATTGGGGTGAGGATTATCAGATCAGCAATAATCTCATTGAACGGTCAAGTAAACTGAATGGGCTGAATGGCCTACTTCAGCTCATATCTTATGCCTGAACCAGGTCTCTAAGCATTTAAACATGTGCCACTTTCCTGCCTTTTTCCCATCCCCTTGTATATCATTTATTTTTAAATAATCACCTGATGCCCTCTTGAATACCTTAGTTGGACTTGTTTTTGCCACATTTCCAAGCAATTTATACCATACGTTGTTAGGGCCTGGAATGTAAGAGCCTTTTTTTTTTCTCTCACCCTGCATTTGTTTCTTTTGCAAAACACTTCAAAACTGTGGTCTTGGTCTCTTGATCCTTTTTCGAGCAGGAATCATGGATCATGACATCGAAAGGTGTATTATTTGCAAAATTGCCTAATTATTTTTGCCCTGATTAGGTTGAATCTGCCCGCATTGCACTAATAATCTTGAAGTAAATGAATGAAACCTCTAACCCAGTGTTTCTTTTTAAAATACACTAAGGGCAGGGGAGAGGAGGGAAAATTTAAAACTTGTACTAATTAACCTGCTCTACAAAGGTCTTACTACTGTAATTTTGCTGCCACCCAAATCTGCTGGGACTCCAATAGTTGGATGTCAGTTCAGATTCTATTCCAACGATAGGACACAATGAACGTTAAAGAACGGTAAAAATGACATGATCACAGTGCTAGTGCTACATTTTTACAGCTGCCCTCAAAATATTAGACGCCTCAGCAGATAAGGCTTAAAACATCCAGAATTTTGTGGAGAGTCAGAAGGCATGATGTTATACTTCTTGTGCAAGTTACATGGTCTTTTGTAAATTAAATGTTAGCAACTTTAAGTTGTTATTTCTCCAATATTTTCTACCTCTCCTTTTTCTACCTTTACTTCATTTCATACTTCTCTCGGACTATCTCATTTTACATCTTGCTGTATAATCTGATTGAAAAAAGAAATTCCCAACTCAAGATGTAACTTGCTTCATTATTTTGCAACATATTTTATCCCTCTTAGTTCTGTATTTGTTTTCTGTAGAAAAAGTGCTGGTTGAATTAATGCTTTATGCCATTATATCTGCTTGCTTTCTCTGAATTCCCTACTGTGCCACAGATGAACTATCTCGCCCTTGCAAACACAGCGAAAACGGCTTTCATGTGAGAGGAAGCTGCAATATTATAAAGCACTTTGTGTCAGGGCCTAGTTACCGAAACAAATTGCAAATGGTTCTGTTAAAAAGTTACAACTATAAAGGGATAGATGAATTTAGGCTATTAACAACACTACATGGGGACCTGAGAGTACGCCACATATTATTCTTATGAGAAGATAAAGGCGGATTTGCTCGACAACACGCGTAAAATCTATTGGCTGTTATTTGGTGTTTATATACATATTGTTGCATGTGTAAAAGAAAACCAAGTCACCCATTACCATGTTATTACAGTAAAACATTCCACATACTGTGTACTAGGCTCTCTGACTAGTGCCCAGTAAAAGTGCCCAGAACAGAACATGCCTAATGACTAATGTTGTTATACTGTTTCAAATTAATGTAGATTGCTGCTCTTTCAATTAAAACATGGCTTTTCATTTACAAAGCCTTTCTCTTGAGTTGGAATCACCTCAGTATGAACATTGCTCACAATCTTTTTCTGGAGATACACCAAGCTAACTAACTTCAAAGGGGAGGATATTGACATCTCTTGGGCAACGTCATTAAAAGATTACTTCAAGTGGAAACAAATCAGATATATTGCAAATGCAAAAAAAGCACAGACTTGGGATTGTATGTATAACATTTATTAGTGTTTTAGAATTAATTGGCACTGTGGCAGTTTAGGTTATTCCAAGGACACGATAAGTACTATCTAAATGCAAGCTGCTTCTTCTAAACAGTGGTGCTTGCAATAAACATAAACTTCACATTTTGTTTTGTCTGAAAAGGGACATTTACTAAATTTATTGCAGGTTATTTGTCATTTTCAGTGTGGGGTTAACATTTTTATCAGGACTATTTTGACAAGGCATCTCCAACACAAAACGTTAGTTGACATCTCTCACTAGTAGTGAGCTTAGAGATGGGAAGGGCATTAAGTTTGGTGGCATGATGCTGGCCCTGAATTGTGTCCTTCCCACCCCGTAGCAAAGTAAGATTCTGAGTGGGCAGACCACTGCTCTGCTGGCAATCAAAAGCCTTAAATAGCCAATTAAGGAAATGCAACCTTAGGTGTTAGGTCAGCTGCAGGCCTTCCTGTTGCCATGTAGTGCAAGCAACAGATCGACATGCGTGGTCAACTTGTCACCTCAAGGGTGTTTGGGGGTTTGGGGGTTTGGGGGTTTGGTCCCTCAACCAAAGACAATCTATGCCTGCCAAAGGGATAAGACATCAATTAAGTGGAGGGCTTGCTGAAAGCTTGTAGTCGCTTCTGAACCCCGCCTCCGTCCTCCTCCCACAACCTATATCATACATATTACTTCCACCTCCGTAACAGTGTTTATTTGTGGCTTGGGCGTTCCAGATCTTGGGACCCAAGTAGAGGGAGTGAGTGGAGGTGGTGTCCTCTTTGGAAGCATTCATGACTTTCTCTGTGGCACTGCTCAGTGCAAGAGCTCACAGGTGAGACTTCCACCCCCAGGGCTTTGAATCCTAAAAAATTCCAACTGATGGCCTTGCCACTGCCTGATTGACATGCAGTTCACTAAAACTTCCTGAAAAGAAGTAAATACATCTTTGGCCAGCTCTCCAGCCAGTTGGTGAGACCCATGTTGCAACCATTCTATAATTCCGAAGCAAGTTTCCAATTTTAAGGCTTTTTTGAACTTGCACTCAGACTGCAGGGGATAATGTAATTGATCTTTATTGTTTATCCAATATTTTTGCCTCTTTCCAAGAAGGTTATATTCCTATTTCTGCTTTTTTCTTCCAAAAATATATTGTCTCACTCTTATTTACATGACATTGAACCTGCTTCACTGAAACGTTCCTCCAAACTGTTGCCAAACATCCCAATGTTGTCTCCTCAGCAAGTCTAATGGCCAAGTTTTTTGTGTTCAAATCAAAATCATTGTTACAAAGTTGTGTAATATATGTTTAACTGTGCTGTCTATTTTTACAGAAATTTACCAGAAGTCAACATTAACTGCAATGGATTACAAAGTTTTAAGCACAAATTACATTCAGTGTATGCTGATTTCTTTGCATTTTTTCTCGTTTTAAAGATGCTATATTAAAAACAGGAAACGCCTAGAAAATTGGCCAGTGTGAATTAATCCCATTGTAAGTTTCTCATAACTGTGCTTATTTACTGAGTTTCAATGATGGTCCCAAACTATGTCATCGGGGTGGCTCAGTGGTTAGCACTGATGCCTCACAGCGTCAGGGACCTGGGTTCGATTTCAGCCTCAAGTGACTGACTGTGTAGAATTTGCACATTCTCCCCATGACTGATTTCCTCCGAGTACTCTGGTTTCCTCCCAGAGTCCAAAGATGTACAGGTTAGGTGGATTGGCCATGCTAAATTGCCCATAGTGTCTTGGGTGGGAAATGCAGGGATAGAGTAGGGCGTGGGTCTCAGTGGGGTGCCATTCTGAGGGTCAGTGTGGATTTGATGGGCCGAATGGCCTGCTTCTACACTGTAGGGATTCTATGATTCTACTCATATCTTTGTATTGGCTATTGTATGACAGTATAAAGCGAGACAAATAATCATCAGTTCACAGAGATAAAAGGTACTGCAGATGCTGGAGAATCCGAGATAACAAGCATAGGGCTGGATGAACACAGCAGGTCAAGCAGCATCATAGGAGCAGGAAAACTTGACGTTTCGGGCCTAAACCCTTCATCAGAAATGGGGGAGGGGAAGAGGGTTCTGAAATAAATAGGGAGAGAGGGGGAGGCGGATAGAAGATGGATAGAGGAGAGGATAGGTAACTGCATCCCAAAACCAGCCCAGCTCATCTCCACCTCCCTAACCTGTTTTTCCTCTCACCCCAAGCCACACCCCCATCTCCTATCTACTAACATCATCCCGCCCCCTTGACCTGTCCGTCCTCCCTGGACTGACCTATCTCCTCCCTACCTACACTCACCTTTACTGGCTCCATCCCCGCCTCTTCGACTTGTCTGCCTCCTCTCCACCTATCCTCTCCTCTATCCATCCTCTATCCGCCTCCCCCTCTCTCCCTATTTATTTCAGAACCCTCTTCCCCTCCCCCATTTCTGATGAAGGGTTTAGGCCCGAAACGTCAAGTTTTCCTGCTCCTATGATGCTGCTTGACCTGCTGTGTTCATCCAGCCCCATGCTTGTTATCATCAGTTCACATTTTGTTTCAACTGCTATGTGTGTTCATTACAGAGCTTTAAGTTCTGTTACATGACCCAGGTTCATCAATCTTACTTGTTAGACCCCTTGTACTGAAATAAGTACAATTTAACTCTTCAGAGAAGAAGTAGCAAATCTCCCGACCAGGGTATTGGTTCCTTTCCAGTTCAGGTGAACCTCATCCTTTTTGAACAGGTCTTTTTTACCCCAGAAGAGATCCAAATGATCTAAGAATCTAAATCCCTGCATGTAGAAGCACCTCTTCAGCCATTGATTTATCTGCCCTATCCTTCTATTCATTCCCCAGGAGTAAACAAGAGATTACTACTTCTGAGTTTCATTTTTTAACCTTCTACCTAATCTCATATTCACCCTGTAAAGCCTTAACCCTTTCCTTAACTATATCGTTCCTACTAACGTGTACAACAGCATCCAGCTTCTCACCCTCCCTTTCAAAATATGCTTCAAATGTTTTGAGATGCTCTTAATCCTCGTACCAGAAAAGCAACATACTATCCTAAATTCACGTTTACTGCCACAGAATGTCCTGTCTATTCCCCTGACAGGACAGTCCCCTACAACAAATATTCCTTTAAATCTTGACAAATCCTGCTTACTAGGAGATTCATTCTTAGTGCCCAAGATCTGACTGCCACTTCTATTTTCCTGAGAGGCTATCCCCTTCAACAGTACCCAAAATGGAATATCTGTTTGAGAGAGGAATTGTCATGGGTGACTTTTGAATGACCTTATCTTTCCTGTCAGACACCCATCTATCTGACTGATCCTGCTGTGTAATCATTTCTCTAAATCTACTAACCATCACACTGTGTCTCTTGAATGCCTCTGTGATATTAAGCCAAAAAAGCAGCTCTTAATAGCACCTCATATATAAAATTAAACCACCCTTCCTTACCCCCAGATTTTAATCTTAACTGTACAAAGTATAAAAGAAATTAAACTTTTAGATCTTAAAAACAAAATCAAGTACTTAGCTGAAATAATCAAAAAAAGGGTTTCCTCCTCAAGTCCTCCAACTGTCAGCTTTCAATCTCCAGATTAAAAAAAACTCTCTCCAGAGCCGTCAACATTTAGTCCTCTCCACAAGCTCCATATTTAAAGCAATCTCTCCTTTGCAAAGTTTTTTTGCAAACTTTTTTTTGAAATATAAAGTTTCAAACATAAAAAAGCCTTCTCCAGTTCGAAACTCGACAAACATATAGAGGCCTCTCTCACACAATTGTCGTTTGAAAAAAAACTTTCCTCCTTCACATTTTTTTTTTTGGACTATAAAAATTCCAAAAAATGATTCAAACTAAAAAAAAAATTTACGTAACCATACAAAATCTACAAGAAAGCTGCAAGATCCACAGGACTCTCAGTCCCTTTATCAGACTGGTGTGAACAGTACGTGGTTTGATCCCTGTTCTGGCTAGAGTGCATTCTGGTGGTCAAAGTTGTGGCTCTGTGGGCCAGACCTGCCTTCAGACAAGGGAGGAGAAAGAAGAAAATATTCACTGCTGAGTTGCAGACCCACAACACACTGAGATATCTGTACTACCGGCCTCGTGTTAACTGCTTAACCACTGGTAGCTGCCAGGCCCCAAGCTCAGGCATTCCCTCTTTACATCTGTTTACTTCCCTCCTTCAAGGCATTCCTTAAAACACACTTTAGCCAAATATTGGATCATCTGACTTAACAACTCTTGATGTGACTCTGCTTTATTATGCTCCTGTCAAACGCCTTTCATTATATTGAAGACATAAATATAAGTTTTTGTTGGTGTGTGATGACTGTTAGATGATCAATGCAGTCACAAATACTGTAGAGATTTTAAATAGGCATTCAAATTTTAATATATATGTATGTATTTTATGTATATACATAAAATAGTTAGTGATAGTTTTAATGTTATCTGCAAGCTTGAGAATGCAATATGGAGAAACTGAGTGGTTCATTTAGCTGGTGCACTCTGGGCCTTGCATTTGAACCATCTCATTTGACAAGATGAGAGTTTCTTTTCGCTCAAGGGATCCTAAGGGAAATGAGTTTGAGAAGCTTGATCCTTCTTCCCAATGGTTAAGAGACCACAAACCAAAACCGACCATAATTCAAAGCTAATTGAAATACATTGTTAATCCCATCCTAAGAGGCCACAACGGTATTGGTCGGGAAAATTGAAATGTCACAGTGATGCAGTGAAAATGGACTCGTGGCTTTGTGTTAAGACAATTTGCTGAAATGTGGCATCCAACCTTTATTACATTAAACACAAGAGATTGCAATCCTGACACTGAATGCAGAAAATGGGCTCATACTTCAATGCTTAACTACTAAGATCCTTTATTGATATAAACACATCTTTCCCACTGAAATATTAATGTACAATAAACAGAAATGGTAATGCATTCCTTCATTTCAACCGGAACCATATGTTAAAAGTAGCTCATTAGCTGTAAAGCACTTTGGCATAATCCGAGGTCATGAAAGGCATTATACCAATGCAATTCTTACTTTAAGGCATAAAATAATCCCTTACTTTACCTATCTTTTGATTCCTTTGTCACCCACTGGCTAGGAAAGGGATTTAGGCTGCAGACCAACGGTAATGCACATGTGTGATTTACTTTTGTCTCCCCACATTCATTTTGGCCACTTATAAATTGAATTAATTCATTATAAATCATCTGCAATAAAAACAACTCCTAATTTCAGGAGTTACAAGAGCTTCACAAAATGAATTCAAATATTTTTTAGCACACCTGCAAAATATGAAAAAAACAGATCAACCACATGGGTTTCAGAGGTATACCCTCAATCTCCACAAAGCTGAAGTACTGTGACAGCTGAGAATAGTACAATGACAGAATAACATCATACATAGTGACAAGAGTAGGCCATTTAGCCCCTTCATATTTTTCTTTCATTCAACTAGATCAAGACAGATAAACGTAATAACTCAATTCACTCGACTTCGTTCCATAACCTTTAAGATCAGCTTTACAAGAATCTTCACCCTTCATTGTGAATTGACATCTGGACTTAATGTTTGGTCTATGAAGTCTAGATTTCTAGTTTTTTTTTGCTAGGAGGCATCGCTCACAGTCTTGAATATCCTAGCTCTAACTTTAAGATAATGTTCTGTTATTCTAGTCTCCACCACCAAAAGATATAGCCTTTCTCTATCTACACATGGAATTATTTTATCTGATCATATGAATTAGAAACAGGGGAAGTTACAAAGGGGTACAAAGAGATGGCAGACCTATGGCCCAAAAATGTTTCGGAGAACAGTATCTAATGAGGGAAAGAACTGAAGGAAGTCAGCATTAATAGAGAAATGGTTTAGAAGAAATTAAAGGGATTAAAGGCCAATAAATCCATAGGGCCTAATTATATACATCTTGGCGCATTTAAGGAGGTGGCTCTAGAAATAATAGATGTATTGGTTGTCATCTTTCAAGATTCTATAAACTCTGAAACAGTTCCTAAAGATTGGAGGGTTGCTAATGTAACCTCGTAATTTAAAAAAGGAGGTAGAGAGAAACAGGGATTTATAGACTAGTTAGATTGACATCAATAGTAGTAAATGCTGGAGTCCATTGTTAAAGATTTAAGAGCAAAACACCAGGAAAAAAGTGATAGGATTGGATAGAGTCAGCATGGATTTACAAAAGAGAAAGCATGCTTAACAAATGAAGTGTAATTTTTCTAGTAGAGTTGATAAAGGTGAGTCAGCAGATGTAGTTTATTTGGACTTTCAGAAGGCTTTTGAAAAGACATCACCTGAGAAAGTAGCATGTTGAACTAAAGCACATGTTAATGAGGTAATGAACTGACACAGATAGAGAATTGGTTAGCAGGCAGGGAACAAAGACATGGAATAAATGTGTCTTTCTCCGCGTGGTAGGTAGTGACTACTGGTGTACCTTACGGCTTGGGCCCCAACTATTCACAATATATATTAATGATATAGTTGAGGAAACTAAATACAATATCTCTAAGTTTGCAGACAATACAAAGCTGGGTGGAAGAGTGAGCTGTGAGAAGGCTACAGAGGTGCTTCCGTGTGATTTGGACAAGTTGAGTGAGTAGGCTACTGCATGGCAGATGAAGTAACATGTGAATAAATAAACAAAATTTGGTAGCAAAAACAGGAAGGCAGATTATTATCTGAATAGCACTAGATCGGGAAAGTTGGAAGTGCAGCAAGACCTGGATGTCCTTGTGTATTAGTGGTTGAACGGAAGCATGTAGGTGCTGTAAGCAGTAAAGAAATCAATATGATTATCCAACTCAGTACCTTGTTCCTAATTTCTCCCTGTACCTTCAGTCCTGTTGGCCCTAAGAATCATATCTAACTCCTTCTTCAAAATATCCAATGTTATGGCCTCAACCACTTGTTCTGGTAGTGAATTCTACAGGCTCACTACTCTCCCAACTCCAGTTCTAAATGGCCTACCCCATATCCTTAGACTGTGACCCTGATTCTGGACTCCCTAGTCATTGGGAACATCCTTCCTGCATTTACCCTGTCTAATTCTGTTAGAATTTTACAGGCTTTTATGACTCTTCCTTTCATTCTTCTAAACTCCAGTGTATATAGTCCGAACCAATCTAGTCTCTCTTCAAACATCAGTCCTACAATCCCAGGATGATGGTATTCTAGGAAAAGGCCAATGATGTTTTGGCCCTCATAGCACGTGGATTTGAGTGCAGCAGAAAAGCTGTTTTGCTGTAATTTTATATGGCCTTGCTGAGGCCACACCTGAAGCATCATGTGCATTTTTGGTTTCCTTATCTGTTGAAGGACGATCTGGCTATGGAAGGAGTGAAATGAAGGTTTACCAACTGATTCCTGGGATGATCAATCACGATCATGTTGAATGGCGGAGCAGTCTTCATGGACTGAACGGCCTACGCCTGCTCCTATTTTCCATATTGCTACGAAATACTTGGATGCAGTGTCTTGTTTTTGTATGACATTAATGCTTAGCCTCAAGGTTTCAAGGAAACAGATTCTATACTCAAGCCTCTTTTGAAAGTTAATATATAAATTACAACAATAATGCTGGGATATGGATAAAGAGTAGGGGGTGTGGAATTAACTGGGTCAGTTTTAAGAAGTGCCAGCACTGACAGGAAGGGTTGAATATCCTCTTTCTGCATTATATTTTTCAATGATTTTATTACTGATATCTATACCTTCATGCTATTAAGAGTGATTCTGATGTGGGCTTGAGAGGAAGGAGTGATAGTTGAAAAATCAGGAGAAATTGGGCCATTATAAGGTCAGACTGAAAAAAAAAATGGGCAGTGGATCACTTTCTATGACAAAGCCAAGTATACCAAGTTCAGATTGCAAGCTAATCATAGAGATTCATGACATGCAGCCAGCTTGCATCTGCAAGGTCCCAATAAGGTTAGTAACTTGCACTAACGGGAGTAACTATGACTCTCTTAGTTACATGGTCGACCACCTCCTCGTGGTTTCCGCCGGAAGCAGGCGTTGTCTGACCAAGTGTCAACCAACTCGCCTGGGGCTAGCACCCCCAGTCATTTTATGTTGTGCTACGTCAAAACAGGAAAAGGAGAAAACCGAAGCCTCTGCTTCAGATCACAGCAGTCAAGGAGGGACTGCGAGATTTGTCTGCGAGGATTGTGGAAGGGAGTACAGGTCGAGATCGGGGCTTAATGGACACAGAAGAACGCACCACGGAAGCGATGACACTAAAGCTGAGCTGTGTTGGAGGTGTGAGATTTGCCAGACAGCCTTCCGCACGAAGATCGGTTTGTCCCAGCATCAGAGGATACAACATCTCGAGGAAGCCAATAAGAAGAATTTGGATACCATCAGGGTGACAAAACAAAGATGGGAGGCACATGAAGATGAGCAGTTGAAGGATTATGTTTCTGCTCATTGGATGCCTGGAGAAGATAAGAGGAAGATCTGTCAGGTTATGGCTGAGATGCTGGGACGGACTCTGGAGGCTGTGAGGGTGAGGATGAAATCTATCGGCTGGCCGGAATCTGCGTATGGGGTGAGTTCGACGCCGGGGGCAGTTATTGCCCAAGTGAGCGTAGGAGAGACCCCATTTGTGTCATCAAGGGAAAGATCAAAGGATAGGAACCAGGACCACGAGGCAAGTTCTACTTCAGTGAAGTGCCTGGAGCCCATGAGAACTGAAATCCAGGAATTAGGAACTACAAGGCGAAGACAACAGCCGGTGCGGATGATATCTATATCAACAATGGGTGGAGATGAAGAACAGCATGTTTACACAGATACTCCGTCAGAATTGTAACAGCGTCCTGCAATGGATGACGAATGGCGCCATCAACTACTTGAAATGGCCGGTCAACAGGTGCAGGGGATCCGTAAGGATGTGTTTGGGTCCGATGTGCTCCGGTCTCTGCTCGAGCAGATCATCCGGGGGAGTGCTCGGTGACGGAAGCGAGGAAGGTATTGGATGAGCATGCAGATGAAAATCTGCCAGTGAAATGGAGACCATCAAGGGCTCGTGTAACATCTCAAGGTTGGCAACTGTTAACTGCAAAACAGCGGAGGCGTAAGGAGTATGCACATGTCCAGGCCCACTGGGTGAAACGGAAGGGGGATATAGTAAAGACCATCCTCCGGGGGAGCGGAAGGACATGGTAGTTGCTGACAAATCTTGGCCCGATAACACCACCCACTAGTGGACTGATCTTCTGTCACGTGAGCACAAGGTGGATGACCGGCCAATTAGGAACATCTTGGACACGCAATGAGACCTGATACCTCCTCCATCTCGCATGGATGTAAGAAAAGTAATAGTGGCTTCTAAAGGAACAGCACCCGGGGTTGATAGATGGTCGGCTGAGGAAATGGCGGCGGTGGATGGGAGGATATGGGCCGCTTATTTCAGCTTGATTATCGCCTTGGAATATGTCCCTAAAAGACTACGAGTATCCCGGATAACGTTGGTCCCCAAGTGCGAAGGGAAAGTCAGCAACCCGACGGACTTGAGACCAATAAATGTGACATCGGTGGTGCTCCGGGTACTTCATAAGATTCTCGCTGAGAGGTGGATGTCCTGCCTAGACCTGCCATCCTTTCAGTTCGGGTTCCTGAGGACGGATGGGACATTTGAAGCTACCCAGCTGGTGACGGCGGTGCTGCGTGAGGCTTGCGCAAGATATGACAACTTGGCTTGTGTGTTTGTTGATGTCTCCAAGGCATTTGACATGGTCGCTCATGACACCATATTCCGAGCGGTGGCGGGATTTGGAACGCCACCCCCGCTGGTGGCTCTGATCAGGAGTGGATATGACGGAGCGGAGGCCCTGTTGGATGGGACCACGATCAGAGACGCCAGAGGGGTGAGACAGGGTGATCCCCTCTCCCCACTATTATTTATTATAGTGGTGGACGAGGTGATTGGTCTAGCAGATAGACGCATAGGGTACCAGTTTGCTGGTGAAAAGGTGGACGTGGTAGCCGATGCGGACGACCTGATGGTTCTGGCTAAAAATGAATCCCGATTGAGAGAGAAAATGGGGAAGATAACAATGTCCCTGAAGGAGGGTGGTATGAATATCAATCCAGCAAAGTCGAGGACCCTCTCGATTGTAGGATCGAAGAAAGCCAAGACGGTGGCCACCAAGGAGATGAAGATCAGTGTGGATGGCTTGGTGATTCCACCAATGGGTCCTGCTGACCATGTCAAATACCTAGGAATCTGACTTTGTTGGAAAGGACGGGCACCAATGCCTCACAAACAACTACTACATGACATGATTCATGAGGTTTCGTGCACCCCGTTAAAACCACAACAGCGAGTGGAAATTGTCCAAAATCACCTGATCCTGAGGCTGAAGTATAGTCTGACGTTGGGTGAAGCTCATCGGAACACCCTTAAGGCTATGGATTGGCAGGTTAGACAGGCCATTAGAAATTGGCTCTGGCTCCCCAAGGATGCCCCCATCGGGTTTATACACTCTACTTAAAGGATGGTGGGCTGGGTATTCCATGCTTATCGACCATAATTCCTATCGAACAGGGGAGAAGACCGAAATGACTCTTAGCGAGAGAAAACCCCTGGATGCGGGCGTTGGCAATGCTAAATTCTTTCCAACTCATACGTAGAGAGATGTCCAGTCCGGGCAGGATCGGGAACATGGCGGTGTCCAATATGGAAGAGGTCAACGTGGGTTGGAGAGAACGAATGCTGTGCCACACTGACTGCAGGATATTATGGGGAGTGAAAGCTGACGCAAGATCTCACAGATGGCTATCAAAGAATGAGAAAATGTTCCCCAGGTTATTTATCAGAGCTACCCGGTTGAGAACTGGGTCGCTCTCGACGAAAACCAGGAAAGCTCGGGGGGCCCGTGGAACTGGTGACATCAAATGCCGAGGAAACTGTGGCAATCCGGAAACTCTCAATCACATCTTGCAGAGTTGCACGGTTACGCATGACGCACGCTGTGCATGACATAATCGGATTGCCAAACAACTAGTGCGACAGCTGCGACATGCAAAGAAGGCTGAAATAATGACAGAGCCTCGTGTTCCATTAAGGATGTCCTTTTGCAAGCCTGATATCATAGTGATTGAGAGTGAGACTGCCTACGTGTACGATGTGGCGGTATCACTTGAATCCCGTATGGAAGAGACGTGGACATCAAAGTCGGAGAAATACGGGTGCGATGAAGTGGTGGCCACTACTCGGAAATACTTGGCAGCGATTGGCCACAGGATCGCAACGGTTAAGCAGATCCCGGTGGTGATATCGTGCTGCGGGCTCATCTACAATAGGAGCGCTAACCACCTCAAGAAATTGGGTATCTCCAAACTATCTATTGGAGACTTGATTACCACTACTATCGCCGGCAGTGTCAAGTGCTACAATTTATATATGCGTGGTGCATGTGGTTGAAAACTGTCTCTGTTTGGCCCTAGTACCTCGACCTATCCCCTTCTCGTCTTGCAGATGATCTAAATGATGTGCAGAAATGCCTGAATCCGCATTCCTCCTTGACGTTAGCACTACGGTGCATTCCGGTGAGGATCATTCCTATGGGAACGGCCTCATCAAATATATGTAGTAGCCGTAAAACCAGTCCCTTGTTGCTATAGCAGGCATTGGGAATCTGACCTAGGTGAATAAAGAATGTCTGACCATGGCACACAGTGGTATTCCAGGTTTTCAGATGCTGCACTGGACATCCTGGTAGAAGAGATGGCAAATCAATGTCTCGAATCCAAGGGCGAAAAGGATGTCTTCCAGACAAACAATCAGAAAGTGGTGGGAATAGATTTCTGCAGAAGTTAATGTCAGAGTTGTATGGCCTGGGACTTTGATGCAATATAAGAAGTTTAATGATCTCACTAAAATGACAAAAGTCAGTAAATACATCCACAAATGCCAAATCTGACCAACCACATCATGATCGTCAGTCATTGCTCAAATCACCACACCTCACCGTATCCATATCATTAGCTACCGACAACATCTGCTAATCATGACACATACCTATACACATCATCCAAACAGAATGCACAATGCCTACTTGCACACTTCATTCTCTCTTATACAGTTGAAGGGGCAGGAGAAAGTGTATAACAGGAACTAATTTGGACCGGTGAGTTCTAACTTGCACGGAGACAATATTTTGCCGAACTCAAAGCAATTCTAAATTTGACACCAATATTCCTTTGCCTCTGAGCTGTGTGACTGATACAACTGCCAGTATAGCTCAGGCCTATTGTAGTTTATTATGCTCCTGAGATACGAAACTGGTACTGTTACCTCTTTATCAGTTGTACTGGTAAACATGCACCATGAGACTGGATAGGTTATGAATATGAGCAACTTGAAAAATGGTAAAAATAGATGCCCACACATTCATGTGTTCAACAGTATTGCGGGAATGCTTGTTTTGTTTACATGACACTTTTGCGATTTTATTAATGGATGCAGTTGTGTAACGTCTCTGCTAAAATATCAAGGTAGCGTTGTACAGACGGAAGAGATGTTTATATGTAAAACTGGGCAGTGGTTTCTATGTTCTAACTCTTCAAAATGTTATAATATCCAAATGCAAATATAAATCATTAATGTGGCAATTGTACTTGTGGCTTCTTGACATCCAATGTTAATTAATACTCACAACACAAATGACCTTTGACTTGATTTTGTATGTGTGAATTTAATGATTCTAAGCCCTTAAACAGTTCCACATGCTTCTCTTGACATAAAAATGTAAAAAGTACAATTTAACAGAACTGAGGTTTCATTAGCACCAGCTGCCTTAGGGACCGTGGGTACAGTTAATGTGATTTATGGTCATCTTAAGCTTGCGTTAATATATTGAAATAACATAGTAATCTACAATGTGGCTTCTCATGTCTCCTATTATATTGATTATTTTTTATGGAATTTTAAACAACATCTTATTTCTTCAGGCAACTATAAATATGACATTTGGGAAATATAAAGAGTCACAGACTATATTTGAGCAATACATGCAATTTGCTAGACATAAAGCCTATAGCATACCCTTAGTTGAGATGGTAGGGTCCGTGGAGAACATATAACTTGATGCAAGTTTTCATTCATCTGGAGGGGACTGTTACATTTTAATAAACAGTCACAATAATACATCTAAATTGTTGCTATACATTGTGCAGGGAAAGGGGAGGGGAGAATAGGTACTTTATATTTAGCATAAGCCATTTCTTCTTTTTTCATCGGCTAGAAAATTCAAACATTATTTATTTCAGAATCCCCTTCCCCTCCCCCATTTCTGAAGGAGGGTCTAGGCCCAAAACGTCAGCCTTCCTGCTCCTCTGATGCTACTTGGCCTGCTGTGTTCATCCAGCTCTACACCTTGTTATCTCAGATTCTCCAGCACCTGCAGTTCCTACTATCTCTGAAACAATATTTTTAGTCCTGCTGTCTATTAATGGGAGTGAAAAAAAAAACATAAGCAGAGAATGATATATTAAAGTTTGGAATATTCAAAATAATGTTTCAGCCATTTAGATCCACCTTGCTCAATCTGAATTCATTCAAGTCAATAATCTACCAAATCAATATAATTGACATTTAAAGGAATTAAACCATTTAACCATATCCTCCTAATTTATGTATAACTTGGGTGTGCATGTGCGAACTCTTGAATGCATATGTGAGAGAGTTGGAGTGTTTGAATTATTTTAATTTAGATTAGGTTAAAAGCATCAAGTAAATAGTTAAATAACACTGCCCTTTCTTTAACTAACTGATAAGACAACCTGAGTACATGTTTTCTTTACAGTACCACACCTAAGCAGTTAAACCAGTGCTTCCAAAATGGTGAGACAAGACCTCCAGCAGGCTCATAAGATGGTATTTTGTGGTCTCAAGCTCAGAGGCTGCAATGATTGCCATTGAACACAGGCTGATTTCTGGTAGCAACGAGCCCTCTTTGACTACTTGACTTGCGTTTTTTGGTGGCTGAGGCCAAATGGACTGCTGTCTGAGGCCTGATTGCTGCCACACAAACAACAACAGTCTGCCCACTCCACCACACAAGAATAAGGTCACACCAAGAAGATATTAGGCACACACTGATATAACTGGCAAGTATATTCTTTAAAGAAAATAATATCTGCTGTGCTCAGTCCAGGGGGTTGAGGTAAATGGTAAGTCATGGTAGGAGGTGGGAGATAAATCATTCATTGGCAGAAATATCATAAGGTTCTGAATGGCTCTTGGAATAGGAACAGTGATGTTTTGGATGAGGTTTTACAAAAGATGATAGATGGGAACCAGGAAGGCCATGGAGCTTTGGAGACGGAATGAGCAGTGTGTCTTTTCTCTGTAATTAATTGTTCCATTATCAATTCCCAACACCTTCATCCAATTTGACATTTAATCTCTCTTATCCTCTATTCTATTACAAACCTTTCCAGTCCCATGTAGTCCTCAATATGCAGGGCAAAGCAAGAGTTGAAGCCCATAAGACATAAGAAAAGATGTAAGCCATTCTTTCTATTGAGTCTGCTCTGCCATTCAATGGCTGACCTGATGATCCTCAATTCCACTTCTCTGCCTTTCCCTGCCACTTGTCATTTCCTTATTGATAAAAAAAATCCTGTCTATTTTAGATTTGAATATACACAATGACCCAGCATTGACAGCCCTTTACAGTAAAGAATTACACAGATTGACTACCCTCTCGGTGAAGAAATTCTTCCTCGTCTCTATTGTAAATATGCAACCACTTTTTCTGAGATTGTGCTCTCTGGTTTTAGACTCTCCCACAAGTACTCTGTCAAATCTGCTGACAATTTTGAATGTTTTGATAAGATCACCTTTTAAATTCTAATGCGCACACATCCACCTGAGGAAGGGTCACTGGACCTGAAACATTAACACTGATTCTCTTCATAGATCCTGCTGAACTTTCCAGCAACTTATGTTTTTGTCTCTATTTATGCTAATCTGCTACCTCAAATACCTTGGTCTCTAATCTTAAGTAACCTTATCAAACACCTTGTGAAAATCCAAATTTATCACATTCATCGCTTCTCTTTTAGTAATCCTGCTAGTTACCCCCTCAAAGGCTTCTGGAAATTTTTATCAGGCATGATTTCTGCTCCAATAAGCCATGTTGACTCTGTTTGATCATGCATATTTAGAAATGCTCCTAAATTACATCCTTGATAACAGAGTCTAACATTTTCTCAATAACAGATGTTAAACTAACTGGCCTATAGCTGTTTATTTTTGTCTTCTGCTCCCTTTGACTAACGATGTTACATCAATAGCTTTCCAATCCTCTGGGACTTTTCTAGAATCTAAAAGGTTCTTGAAAGATTACTAGTGTATCCAATTTGTCTGCATTATTTCTTTTAATATGCAATGAAGCATCCCATCAGGTTCAGGGAATTTTGTCCTCAGTTTTCAAAGCAGTTTTTTTCTAGTATAGTTATTGTCTTTATTTCCTCCCATTCTTTTGAGCCTTAATTATTTAGTAATTTTAGAATGCTATTGTGAAGGCTGATGTAAAGGATTTATTCAATTCCTCTGCCATTTCCTGATTCCCCGTTATTATTTCCCCAGCCTCATTCTCTAAGAGTATAGCGACACTCTTGCTGGGGATTCCTGTGGCAGAGCGATAGTATCCCTGTCTCAGGGCCAGAAGGCCTGGGTTCAAGTCCCACCTGATTCCAAGTTGTGTCATAATAGTCTGATCAGGTTGATTACAAGTTACCTATGATGGCCCCCCAGATAAACCATCAGTCTTGCACACACATTTTCCAAACAATTAACTTTCAAAAAGTAACGCAATAAAATGACATCAACATTTGTTCTTGATCAGCCATCACCCACTTAGGTGTTGTTATCTCCAACAGTCCTCTCTCCACTCTTACTCTGCTAGGGTTGCATAGCAAAGAGTTCCTTCAACGCTGCTCCCTCAATTCACATGCTCGATTTCTGCACCTATTGTAAGACCTCAATATCTGCATCACCATTACATCATTCAGGAGCCTTCTGATGGTTTGGAAATGCAGAACTCTTGAGTAATGGGCCTGAAAGTTGGCAGAAAGCGGGTAAAGGGTGGAAAGCATGATTTCAGGATCAATGAGCCCCCACGTAGAAGAGAGTAAGGAAAGTGAAACCTATGATTAGATAGAGGGAGATGATGGCCTAGTGGTATTATCATTATAATAGCATGCTTAATACACTTGTAGAGTCTCAAAGCACTTCACAGTCTCAGAAGACCTCTAGAAGTGCAGAAAGGTTTGTAATGGAGGAAATATAGATTGTAATATTTGTTACCCCCTTGTCCTCTGGCACTGCATTTTTGTGATGAATTATTAAGTATATAATAGTATTTTTCCCATCTCTTCCCTAGATTATTTTAAAATGGGAAGGTGCAACTTGTCTGGACTAGAAATTTATCCTTTTCGAGCTTGATTAATTTATAAAATAATTCTCCTACTTTTATTTTATTTGTATCATTTCTAATATTTAATTTATCACGTCTAACCTCACAGTTGGACATCATGTGCTCTTGGGACACTTGCCCGGAAAATACTGAAACAAAGTAATTATATACATGTCTAACCCTGCCCTACTGCTGCCAGTAATGTTACCCTCATTACTCTTGGTCCAATACCTAACCTCAGACTTTCATTGCTTATTTCATATTTCACTGAAATATTTTACAATGTTGTTCTACCTTTCTTGGCAATTTAATTTTACACTTCAGCTTTGCTTAATTCCCTATTATTTTTCTTACATTTTAGTGGAATGTATTTTTTCCTGGGCTTTGAGCACCATTTTAAATATTCTTTTTTACTCTTCTACACTGATGGCTGCAGAGTATTTTACTCCTATCATTATTTAATTTCTAATAAGTAGAATTGCTCTATCTCCCATTCCATTGTCGTCTTTTTTCTCAAATGTCATACCAGGACTCTCTTAGTGAGCACTACGAAAGCAAGCTAAGAGTTTTGAGGTACACCCTGTTCCAACGCATGAGATGAGCTCCTGTTCTTTTGTGCAAAGTTGCCTGGCAGCAGCATTACAATGTCAGGCAACAGTGAGTTCCAAAGCACAGTGTTGAAGTGCTGAGTTGTAACATAAGTAAGACAAAACGTGATGGTGAACTAGGTGCGTTGCTGATGCTAACCTCTGTGAATGCTACCCACACACTGTATCTGAGATGATGGGAATGCTGGACAATTTGAATGACCAGGGAAGGCACCGATAAGTTGCAGCTGCCAGGTAACATTTCTGACTTTCAACTCAGCTATTGGGGTCATCTAGTTCCTCTCTGCTCAAAGTTTTGGCAAAGATCTGTAGCTCTGGATGTGGGTGATCTTGTTGACTTGCTCGCCGAGCTGGCTTGTTCTTGTTCAGATGTTTTGTCACCATGCTAGCTGACATCATCAGCGGAGCCTCCAATGAAGCGATGTTATTCTACCCCACTTGGAATTTATACTGTTTGGTCTATTATGGTGAGTAGTGTCATTTCCGGCTTTGATCTGTATGGGTTTGTATACGGGGTCCAATTCTATGTGTTTGTTGACTGCATTAGAATTGGACCCCATACACAAACCCATACAGGCCAAAACTGGAAATGACACTACCTCACCATAACAGACCAGACAGTATAAATTCCAAGCCGAGTCGAATAACATTGCCTCATCAGAGGCTCCACTGATGATGTCACCTCGCATGATGACGAAATGTCTGAATGAGAACAAGTCAGCTCGGCGAGCAAGTCAACAACCTCAGTTCCTCTCCTTGTCCTGGCAAAATTGCAGCCTGCATATTAATGAGGTTAGATTAGCTAATAATGAGATGTTAATGTTTGCAGATTGGCTACTTACTGTTCACTCTGGAGACTCGCTGTGCACAACGCCTGGAAAGTAAATCCTGCCAGGGTTTCATTTGAGGTACGGAGGTAGGGTGACAGGGGGGCAGCTATGGGTCGATCTCATGTTTCTTTCTGGTTGGAAATCAGCCATCTTTACCTTGTCTAGCATTCACATGACTCCAGACCTGCAGCAACATGTTTGACTCCCTATTACCCTGTATAATGACCTGGCAAGCCACTCAGCTGAATCAAACTGCCACAAGTCTAAAGAAAGGCATGAAACCAAGTGGAACACCTGACATTGCCCTGGGCACTAGAAAAGACACAAACACAACTCGATTGACACTGCAAAGTCTTCCTTTGCAACACTTAGAGGCTAGATTCAGATTTGCCAACCCCAAAATGGTCCATTGATGTCTAGCCCATATTTCCTGTTAGCTGACCAATCCTCTATCCATGAAGTTACCTTAGTAATGCGAATAGCTCTTACCCTCTTTAGTAAAACCTTTGACATGGCACCTTGTTAAGTCCTTCTGAAAATCTACGTACAGTATATCCCCAAGTTTCCTTTATCCACATAGCTTGCCCCTCTGTCAAAAAACTCCATTTAATCAAACGTGAGTTCCCATTCACAAAACCATGTTGACTGTCTGATTGCACTGAGATATTCTAAATTCCCTAAAATACCCTCATTAATAATATATTTCAGTATTTTCTGCATGGCAGATATTAAGCTAACTTGCATGTAGTGTTCTGTTGAGAGATAGTAGGAACTGCCGATGCTGGAGAATCTGAGATAACAAGGTGTAGAGCTGGATGAACGCAGCAGGCCAAGCAGCATCAGAGGAGCAGGAAAGCTGACATCTCGGCTCGAGACCCTTCTCTAGAAATCCGAAACGTCAGCTTTCTTGCTCCTATGATGCTGCTTGGCCTGCTGTGTTCATCCAACTCTACACCTTGTTATCTCTTATTGTAGTGTTCTGTTTTCGGTTTCTCCTGTTTGTTGAGTAAAAGAGTACGCTCATTCTCTTCCAACCTGATGGGACCTTTCTCGAGTGCAGAAAATTTTGGAAAATTAACACCAATAAATCTGCCATCTCACAAACACTTCTGTTAAGACACAAAGATGAAGTCCAACATATTTAAATTACATAAGCTTTAAAAATGGTTCCATGATCTGACATAGAATTACATTAAGCTCTGCTATCAATGTCGTTTGAGTCTTGTACAGTGTATTGTCATCTAATCTGGTTCGCTCTTAATTGCGATCTTTATTTGAGAAAGAGATATTAAAGCCATTAATAACGGTGCTGTTATTTATTATGCACTGTCAGATGCATTTTCTTGCTAATAGTTATTAAAGAGTTTGTATGAATTTTAAATGAAACATGTTATCTTGTTCAAATTGACACCGACACACTGTTAAGATCTCATAAAAAAAAGTTCAGGAAATAGTTCATGTTTCTCGATGAACACATATTCCCTTGAGAAATTAAAGCTCTGCAAGCAAACTGATCCATCTGTGGCTTACTGAAAAGGTGAAATACAGTGATATTTTAAAGAAAGAAGCTGTGAAGAACGGCAATAAACGTGACAATTGGAAGAATTTTAGTAACCGTAAAGGATAAGTCAAAAGAAATGATAAAGGGGAAAAATGGAATAAGAGTGAACTAGCAAGGAATATATTTCAAAATTTTGAGAGATTTACAAGCATGTAAAAATAAAAAAAATGCACAGGTCCTTCAGAGACTGAGACAGGAAAAATATAATATAAATTAAGAACATTAAACAAATATTTTGTCTGTCATCACAGGTTAAGATGCAAATGTCTTAGTAGGAATAGTTGAGAATGAATAGTCTAATCACAGTGAGGAACATTAAGTGATTTATATCAGTTAAGATACAGAACTGGAACAATTAACAGCAATAAAAACCACTAAAGTCGATGACCTACATCCTAGAATGTTAAAGGAAATGTCAACAGAGATAACAGATATGTGATCAGCCCAAATTTCCTTTTGGTGCCACTGGATTTGAAACAAGAAACTAAATTCTGTTATTCAAGAAAGAAGAAAGAGAAAAATTGGGGGTCATAGGTGAATTAGTCTGACATCAGTCACTAGGAAATCATTGGATTCCATTATTAAGGAAATGGTAACAGGGCATCTGTTAATCATATGTTTAGACAGAGTCAACACAATTTGATAAATTGATTAGAAATTTTTAGGATGAAACCAGCATTATAAATGAAGAACCACCAAATAGCAGCACTACATTTGCACCTTCAATTGGATTTCAATGAGGTGGCACATGGAGGCTTGTTTTAAAAGATAAAGGTTTAAGAATTTGGGTGTAACATCAACACACACACAGAATTGGGGAGGCTTGGAGCACATTAGATGCGCTACCTTACTAAAGTGACATTGCTAAACTGAAAGTTCTTTTCAATGTAATCTTTAAGCACAGTTTAGTAACAACGTAATCCATTCTCAGCATCATGTGGTAACAACGTACACTTAGGCGTAGCACAATGTCCACATTGTTGTTTCTCTTTTCAGAGTCTCTGTATCAGCATGTAAACCATTATATCGCTTGTGGCATAACTTCCTATTTATATATCACGATGTTAACCCCTTATGCTACATATCTATCCATGTATTTCCTTTGTAATATTTAAACTTTCTTCCACCTCCATCCAAAGTCTGTCCCACAGGGACAAATGTTTTGGCAGCTTCACCAATCTTCCAGTCTAATTCATACTTCTCTCAAAAGGTGGTTGTGGAATTATTTTCTCTAACATATGCGTCAATTATTAGATAACGGAAAATTATTTTTCAATCACAGTATACCTTCGTTCACTTTCTGTTAATACACTGGATGCATAGTAAACTTGACCTTTATTTGCCATTTCAATTTAAAATAGTCCTGCCCTTAACACAGTTAATTTCACATTAATGGCCACTCTAGTTGGTAGTTCAGGAACATAATAAATTAGAATTTCAATTGAGATAAACATTTGCACCATCTGTATTGTAGGAATTCTAATCCCTGGAAGATGTTTGTCATTGTCTTCTGGATTGCTTTAGGTGCAGTAGGGATGCTTAGGTAAACAGTTAAAGCAATACTGTCCATATGGTCTAATAAACATCATTAAAGGTTTAATGCTTTAACCAATGGTAACAGTCAAAATCGACTATTAGCATTGAGTTTGGTGAAAATGGTGCTAGTTTCCAGCTTCACCAAACTTTCATCCACTGATATCATGGGGTAAATTGCTCACGGCATAGTTTTATTCTGTCTACACAAATTCTCAGTGAACTGGAGAAAGTAGGAACTGCCGATGCTGGAGAATCTGAGATAACAAGGTGTAGAGCTGGATGAACACAGCAGGCCAAGTAGCATCAGAGGAGCAGGAAAGCTGATGTTTTGGGTCTGGACCCTTCCCCGAAACGTCAGCTTTTGTGCTCTTCTGATGCTGCATGGCCTGCTGTGTTCATCCAGCTCTACACCTTGTTATCTCTGTTTTCTCAGTGAACTGTTCTGTTTTGTGACCAAAAATTTATTGGTTTAGTCACTGGTGAAAAACACCTTGGTGAAACATTGCCTCAATCTCACATTCCATTTTATTCAGGATTTCTGTAGCTGTGAATAGACAAATTGGTTTGGCATCCATTCTCAGCATTATGTGGTAAGCTGCCTTTACCTTCCACTGGCCAAGAAACACTTTGAGAATTCACTTCTGAATCAAGTTGTTTTTAATTAAATGTTGACTTCACCTTTGAAAAGTAATTGCAGATCCCTGCAAGCTTTTCTGGTCAGTAAAGAACAGCCATGGCTATGAATCACATTAAACTTTTGAAGTTTGTTATAACTTTATACTGCAATGTTATACTGCAATCTTGCAATCAGCTGTTCTTTTACTTTTAATTGGATACCCCGGTCCCAAGATTGAAGTTGTGGATGGCTGGAGTGCTTCTTTATTCAGGCATTCCAGCTATTTTACTCTGAGAAGACTGATACACCTGCCCCGCGTCATCTTTAAGATTCATTTTACGCCCATTCACAAAATATAATCACCCCTCCATTACTTCTCTTTTTATTTTTCATTTCTCATAGGAATGTGATTTCACTCCTGTCTGACTCTTCAATCATTTTCTTCTGTTTTGAGGTTAAAATCTTTTTACAATAAGAATGTTTTCAAATATACTCTTACCGCAGGTATAGCATTTATGGTGGGATAGTCTTCACACTGATGGAGCCTGTTCCTGCCATAACAAAACTCCAGCGTGATGGCATCTGCTGCCCTCTCTTCACAATTCTCTAACTTCAGCTTCGGTGCCCTTTTGCTTTTGAGACAGATATATTGTACTATCGCTGAAAGCTCTTTTTCATAATACTCCTCTATCCCTTCTATCCCCATCTCTTTTGTTCCAATATTTCAACGTGTCTCGTTAATTGCAATGCTTTTGTTAAAGTCAAGTCTTCCCTCAAGTGTATAAAACCTGATCGGGTTTCCTCCAGAACTCCAACTCTGATCCAAACTCTAATCGGGCCATCTTTTAATGTCTTGTATTCGCAGTTACCTGTGAAACAATATAGGTCATTGATGAATGAATCTATGCTCTCTCATGACTTCTGCTTCTGCTTATTAAATTTTGCTCTCTTGATGATGACATTGCACTGGATACTGAAAAAATTGTCAGAAGCTCTGACAATCTCACTGAAAGTAGCTGTCACTTCCATTCACTCCCTTTCTTGACAAAGCATCCTCTGCAGTGCTGTCAAATGCACAAAGTTTAGAATATGGAGTTAGTCTTTACTTGATTATACTGCTAATTCTGAAGTCCATATGAATCAAGTGTATCAGCCACACCAGTCCTGGTATTTCGCAGCTTGCCGAGAGCCTCTCACATGTTCAAAAGATTCTGATAGTGAGAGAGGCTGTCCCACAGCTTATGTTGTGATAAAAGGTGTCACTGACTATTGTTGTCTGGTCAGTTTTGGAGGACTCTGGGTTCAAAACATCACTAATGAGAGGCAAGGCAACTGGTGATTCATATTCTCATAACCATGTATACTTAGACCAAACACAACATCCACTTTGTTACTTCTCTCTTCAGAGCTCCTCAATCATCAACAATCATCACTGACATGGTCCATTTTGTGTATTCACATGTCAACCCTTGGGTAGGTCTTTCTCAAGCTGACATGTTATTACTTGTCTGGTACCACTAAGACCTGTGTTTGGGTCTCAGCTGTGTACAATCTATATTGGAGACGTAGATAGAGAGACTGAATGTGCTACAACACAAAGCTGGCTAGGCAAGTAAGCTGTGGAAATTAGGCCCAATTGTAACTGTGACAGTGAATGTTTTTTTTCTTGGGTAAATTAAAATCTCTCCCTAGAAATTATGCAAAACAATAATAGTCTGTTTATGAGATACCGAATAAACCATAGTTTCCCTGTTGTGCGTAGCATTTTTTAAAAGGCCCACCTGCCAGCATCGATAGGATGTGATCCATAAATGGACCATTTACCTACCTACTTAAGCACCTCAATTAGCAGCGAGATGAGTATTTCTGATGATGGACCTTCAAGTTCCTGAATCTTGACTTAATTGAGGAGGAGGTGAGAAGGTGGTGAATTTCAGGTATGCCACGCCACCTTCATACCAAACTAAATGTCCTCGCAGCCTACAAACACACCAAGAGAGGAAACAAAGATAGTAGGAACTGCCGATGCTGGAGAATCTAAGATAACAAGGTGTAGAGCTGGATGAACACAGCAGGCCAAGCAGCATCAGAGGAGCAGGAAAGCTGACGTTTCGGGTCTGGACGCTTCTTCAGAAAGGCTACAATGTGGAAACAGGCCATTCGGCCCAACAAGTCCACCCCGACTCTCCGAAGAGCATCCCATCCAGACTCACCCCCTCCCCCCCCCAATCCCTGTAACCCTGCATTTCCCATGGCTAATCCACATAACCTGCACATCTTTGGATCGTGGGAGGAAACCCACGCAGACACGGGGAGAATGTACAAACTCCACACAGTCACCCGTGCTGCCCAAGACGGCAATCAGAAAATAATTCTTCACTCTGAGGATGGTGAATCTTTGGGATTTTCTACCCCATAGAACAAGAGATGACAGTTATGTATGTTCAAGACTGAGATTCATATATTTTGGATTCGAACTGAATCAAGCATGGAAGATTGGGCAAAAAAGTGCGGTTCAACTCAAAGATCAGCCATTAGGATTGTTCTGTTAAGTCGTAAAGTTAGTATGCAGTAAACCTTTAAGAGACATGACTATGATATGGTCACCATTATAGCACATGACCTGATGGTACAAAAATCTCAGGCACCATCTTTACTTAGGCTACTTGAAGCATGACACACTGATGGAAGTATGCCAATGAATAGATCAGTATTAGCCCAAACACTGAAGTGCCTGTGACTGTAACATATGCACATATCAGCAGCTGTAATCAACATCTGTTGAGGCATTCAGTACCATGCGATCCACCTCAACTTGTTATGTTTCAGAGTACAACACCCTGCTGGAGGCAAAGTGGCAGTTCAGGAAGATGAGAGTTTGTATCTTTACTCTTCGCAACATACATTGCACAGGAATTGACAGCTGATAGGGAGACCTCATGAGGTTGCACTCGCGTCTTCAGTAGTGCCATATGAGTTTTTAAAACCTACTAATCTTTTAAGCATTTGTAAAGGGAAATAAGCTTACTAAAGAAAAAAAACAACCAACCAGACTGCTGGCAGCAAAATTTGCTACCGTCAAAACAGAACAAGCTGTCCTCACAGAAAACCCCTCATCAAGGTAATAGCACTTCCTTGAATTTTATGAAGATGACAGAGTATAAATATTATTGGAAAAGGTGACAGAAGGTACATCATGTTTTAGACATTGAAGTCTTGATTTCAAATTTAATTTTTATTCTACAGTCTCTCACTACATTCACATAATTTCATCTGGTACATAATGTGTTTGGAAAGTAATGACAGTCTAGCAACCTATTGTTTGAGATCTTCATGTAATGAAATGCATGCCAATTGTGGGATAAGAGCAGAAATTGTTAAAGATGTAAGGTCACATTTAATAATTTAAAATGTCAAAATAATTGACACTTTTAAAAAAAGAAATAAAGGTTAGGTGGGCAAGTCTAACTATTTTTTACAATATACAAAACAAAAGGTTGGAGAGAGCTTGTGGTAGCATCGCTTCCTCTGATCCAGAGCTCCAGGACTTGGTGGCCCTGGACAGTGCATTTAATACGCGGCCAAAGAGATTGTGTATCAACCTGTAAATTCCTCCATTCAATGGCACTGGCACGTGTTTAGAGCCTGCGAATATGATGGAAAGTGTGTTAGAGTCTCTACTGTGGCTCCAGTCTACAACGTGGGACTCTTGGGGCAGAGGTGGAATTCCTGTCTCTAAGCCAGTAGTCCTGGATTCAAGCCCTGCATGCTCCAGAGGTGTGGACAGGTTGATTAGAGAATAACTAAAAGCCTTTCTTTTATTTAAAGGGCTGTTGTGGTGTGGCAGTAGTATCCCTACCTCTGAGCCATGAGGCCGAGGTTCAAGTCCTACCTGTTAAGAAGTGTGTAATTACATCTCTGAGCAGGTTGATTAGAAAATAGATTTTCTCCAAACAACGCGCACACAAACAAGTTGTTACCGCAACAACTCAGACTCTCTGAGAGACAGATTGGCTGGATGGCCATTGGGGTTCAGACTGGTGCTGACAGCAGAGGGGTCACCTCCCCTTTCCTGTTGGGTTGGAGTAGGGGCCCACCTTCTTGCCTTACTAATAGTCAATGCCATCGTGCTGGAGGTTAGACCTGCCTTCAGGCAGAGAACTCAAGAGGAAAACAAAAGGTATAAAGCATTCATTTTTAGTTCTTCCAAGTTAAAACAGCAAGATAACAATTCAGTCATATGAATTGCCCCGGCACATTAAAGAGTGCAAATGAAAATGTATGGTTAGGTTAACTAAAATGTCGTGTTGTGTCTTTAGACAGGTCTGATTACAATGTTATCTATTTAAAGTAAATTGGAAATGCCTCTTTGTAACTAGATAATTCTAATTCAACACATGGATATATTGTACCAGTCCAGATGAATCTTAAATTATGTTATTGCCAATGATTTTTCTAAACTGACTTGGTTTTCTATTTTTAGCTCGAAGCATAGCTCTGCATGAAAGCTGAAAATACATTTACATATACCAGCAAGACAATAGGAGTCACTGGGGTGCACTGAGATAATAGCAGCCATTTCTCAGTGTCAGTGTTCACAGGCCCATTTTCAGCAGGTCATTTGTCATTCGATGCGTTCTATTTGAATTATATTACTGATTGAATAATCATTGAAACTGCTGATCCTTTAAAAATGTTTCAGAGATAGTAGGAACTGCAGATGCTGGAGAATCTGAGATAACAAGGTATAGAGGTGGATGAACACAGCAGGCCAAGCAGCATCTACACCTTGTTATCTCAGATCCTTTAAAAATGTCTGGTTTTCTTGATCAAAGGGCAAGAAATTTAAATACAGTTTACATCCTCTCAACCTCCCTTCTTTGTTTCAAATTACCTCAAAACATTTTGTCCTTATTGCCAAGGTGGGACTAATTGTCCAGCATGAAGAAAACAATTTGCCACATCTTGAGAGAAACTTTTAGCTCAGCCACAAACAGTTCATTGTTGTAGACTCCTGTGAGCTTAGCGATTTGGTGTTATTTCCAGAATAGTTTGTTTACCAACACAGGTAGTTCTTCTATAAAGCGACAGTTGTGTTCTTGTGTGACCTCACGTTATAGAAAATCACGTTATAGGGAAATTGCTATACTTGTACAGCAGAAAGTTTGCATTATCTAAACAGTGTCCACTATTCATCAATCATGTTACAGCCAATTTACGTTAATGAAACACGCATTATAGCGGAACTACCTGTATTGCATTCGGAAATGTTGCCTTTCTGCTCATTTAAATGCATTGGAACACCACCAAACACACTGATCATGAAGCTGCTGCGTTCAGCTGGCTGACAGCTTTAATGGTAGTGCACCAATATTTGAACCATGCTGCATGAGAAGTGGGGTGACATCATGCAGTACCTGCTGGGAGTTCACCAGTCATTATAGACAGAATGTAATTCCATTCTCTGTACCCCCGCCCCGTGCCTCACCTCCTGAGGACAGTTCCAAAGCAAGGTAAGCAGATTGGTCAGGTGGAAACAAATGGTGGGGGAACTCCCAATTCCCACCAAATGGCATCTTCCTCCCATCATTGGTATTTAAACAGTAGCAGGTGAGGAGACTCACCATGCAAGAAAACTGACAGACTAAACTGTCGGGTTTTGCTTGCAGCCTTCTGAAGAGGGTGCTGCATGGGATTGTGGGCTGGAGATACCTTCATTCAAAAACACTGAGTGATCAATGGACCAACACTGGAGGGTAGGGTAAAAACCAAAAGAACTGCAGATGCTGTAAATCAGGAACAAAAACAAAGTTGCTGGAAAAGCTCAGCAGGTCTGGCAACATCTGTGGAGGAGAAAACAGAGTTAACGTTTCGGGTCCAGTGACCCTTCCTCAGAACTCAAAAGCTGAGAGCAGCTTTTGAATCTCTAATCTGAGCTACTCCTTCACTAGCCACTTAACTTTCTCCGGCACAAAGATGAATCCTGATGAGGGTCCCGCCTCCCAAACCTGTCCTTCCTCCTACCTATCCCCTCCTCCCGCCTCAAGCCCCACCCCCATCTCCTACCTACTAGCCTCATCCCGCCCCTTTGACTTGTCCATCTCCCTGGACTGACCTATCCCCTCCCTAACTCCCCACCTACACTCACCTTTATTGGTTCCATCCCGCATCTTTGACCTGTCCGTCTCCTATCTTCTCCTTTATCCATCTTCTATCGGCCTCCCCCTCTCTCCCTATTTATTTCAGAACCCACTTCCCCTCCCCCATTTCTGAAGAAGGGTCTAGGCCCGAAACATCAGCTTTCCTGCTCCACTGATGCTGCTTGGCCTGCTGTGTTCATCCAGCTCTACACCTTGTTATCTCCTGATGCGGGCTTCACTGTAGTACCATCAACAGACACTATTCCCAGTGGCGCTGCTGGTAATGGAGAGCTGCTGGTCTCTGACTTGTTTGCAGCTCTTCAGGTTGGGGTTTCTACTGGGACAAATGGACCAATCAAACATCCTCCAGGAAGCTGGGAGCCCTAGTGGCACAGTTTCTATCAATAATTAAAGGGTATAAATCCCCTGGAATTCCTGGAGATCAGATCACAATAGTGCTGTGGAATGCCATTTTGATAGTATTGTAGCCCACACTATCCTTATGAAACTGTGCCCCACATCTTGTAAAGCAGAAGGAGAATCCACTTCAAGCTTGTTCCTGGAACAGGTATTTGACTGTTTACAAAGATAAAATGGGAACTCATGCCTTTCTAAAACCCCTTTCTCTTTTAGGCAATACAGTCAATGCTAGAGTTTTAGTTATCTCAGGTGGCTGGATGGCTGGTTTGTGGTGCATAGGAATAACAACAAATGGATTGAAATCCTGCACCAATTGAGGTCACCATGAACAATCCTCTCGATTTTACTCCCTGCCCTAGGAGCAGTGTTCCTCATGTTAAACCACCATCAGTCCTCTCTCTCTTTATCTCTCTCTATTGAAGACGGCATCCCTATGGTCCCCTAAGACTATGGCAGCTTCAGTCAAAGCTGCGTTCAGGGAAACATGGTTCATGTGACCTGACAAGTAGCTCTTAAAAACAGCCAATCAGGACGGCTCATTATCAGAAAGGATAATGGAGCAGGAAGGTGCAGGACCACGCCATCCGGCTTCATCAAACTACTAGTCTCCATGTTGCTCCTTTCGGATCATTTTCCTCTGCCTCCTGATCATTTTCTTCCCCAACGTTTTCCTACATCATCTCCAAATCCATTTCCTTAGATTTCAGCATGCAGTGTCGCAAATACACAGGCAAGAGCTAGCTGGAGCATGCAACTCCCTGATTCATATGCAGATTGAGGCCCAATACGCGAGTTTGAGGGATTGTTCTCTGTTACCAATTTCAAGCAGGCTGCCATGAACTCATTTCTTGACATATGAATATTTGATCTATGTCTGACCCACAGCTCATGAAAGAAACTATTAAATAGCCATAATTCCAGTTTCTTCTCTATCTCTGGAAGTATTCAAAGTCTGGATTTGGCCATCAAAAATCCTAGGCTAGTCCGGAAAGAAAAGAAAACAGTAAAAACTAGAATCCAGAGCAGGCAGAGGCGAGGTGGTAGAGGGGGAGAATCAACCCAGCGGCAAAAGATGGCACCTGAAGAATGGCAACTTCATTTTTGGTTGGATCCTGTGTAGATGGTGGCGAGGCAGTGGAGGGGGGATGGCAGGCAGATGCCGATGATGTTCTGGGTCAGGACTGATGGACTCTCTTCAAGCTTTTTTTTTGCTTATTCTTAAAACTATTCAAAATGGCACCAGATCGTGTTGACAGTGGAAAATCTTTTCATTGTATTTTACTGTTTTTCTCACTGTAAAATACATGCGACAATAAAATCATTCATCATAGACTTCATTATGAAAATGAACTCACTAGAACTCCATTTTGGAAAAAATGAATCACCAGCTCCTCAATTTTTCATGTAGTATACTTGTTCCAGTTGGTTAATGCAATTCATTCCTGAAAATTTAAGATATTTTGCCCATTCTGCACCAAAGTGGTTGATGTTAGTTTATGTCCATTTGTCAGCCTGAGGTTGCTCCATTCCCACTTGCCTAACTTTCAAGACTGGTGAGGCTGCCACTGCAGGTAGGCCCAGCTGAGATTAAGTCTTAAAGCTGTGCCCTACTGGATTGGGGAAAGCAATTCCCCACAAACCTGTGGTATATCTTGACCATGGTGGAAGTCCACAGGCTGGCCTTGAGATGGCAAATTAGTGAAAGCAATTTTTGCCTGGCATTCCTGTGGAGCAGGAGGAACTCTGGCCCAGACCTGTACGGATCCCCTGAGCCTTGCTTGACTTTGGCAACTCTGAATCTCTCCCCAGCTTCAATCATTCCCAAATATACCAGCTTCCGCAGTTGCTTTGTGATGAGCAATTCGATGGATTCCCCTTCAAAGGCCTGACCTTCTGTGACATTCTGCTCTTGTCCAGCAGCACTGATATCATTCCCTGTATCTTCCAATTTGGGACATGAAAATAAAGTCCAAGAGTCTCACACAACTAAACCTAACCTGACTGCCTCACTTCCAGCCATCAAAATTGTTGAAATTGTGTGTCTGAATGCTCTTTGTACTGATCTTATCAAATATTTTGCTCTTGCGCTCAAAGTGACGACAAGGATGCGTTATCAAACCTTGCTTTTCTGAGACCTAGGCTGTATGAGTTTTTAATTGGCCACTAGCAATGTTCTACATGCTTTGGGAGCGCTTGCTCATGATGTTGGGTATCCAGCACAGATATTCTTCCCTTGGTGAGCAGAGGCAAAAGAAAGTTCATTAAAATTTATCTCAGCTGGATAAGGAGCAGAGGTTGCACATCACAAATTAAGAACAGTCTTGGAAATATTAATCTAGTCCACAAATATAGAAACTTCAGATTGTACAATCCATAGTCTAAGCAAAAACAAGATGAGAAAGTTCTGAAATGCTGATTTTAAAAATTGGCAAATTGGCACATAACATGAAATGAAAAAGGGCATTACATGTTATTTTTAAATCTACTCATCCCTCATAAATAAAGGATGACTTCTTCATTTAAAAGTCAAATTTTCATTCTAATTCTGACATGTTTTGTAGCAGATGCAGGGCAGACTACTAAGCACTGATGACAGAATGTTATTACTTTCTATTCAGAATATAGTCAAGAATAATTACAGGCTAAGATATTCAGACAGACATGCTGCGATTTTTGGCCACCTATAGTCTCTTAATGTCACAATATGATGAGCACTTTAGCAAGATACAAGTCAGGAGTGCACAGAATGGGCAAAAACTTTCACTTTTGTGGCAAAGTGTAGAGGTGGGCCTGTAAAGTCAGAGAGGCATTCTCGCAGGACCGGTTCTTGTTTGTTCGCATGGTTACATTTTTAGCTCATCGTCTATTCAAAGATAAGTAGAACAACCAAATTTCAGTGTTGGGAGCATAGGAATTTCTGCCCATGAGGGGACTTTCTGTGCTCCAAACTTTGGGTTCATGTTTAAAAGGCTGACAGACAGCCCTTCATTCTCTGCAACCCTGGAACATCATTCAACCTTCTGCTCTCCAGCAATGACCATCACTGAGTTGTGGCATTGTGTTTTTCCAGTTCTGTGGCATGGTAAGAGGTGGTGCAGTTGGATGGACAAAGAAGAGTGAATAGCTATTAACGGGCACTGTTAATGGCTAACAATAGTTTATGTGTAATAGTAGACTACGTAATCACAAGCTGATCCTTCCTCACCAGACCCGAAACATTAAGTCTGATTTTTTTCTTCACAGATGCTGCCAGACCTAATGAGCTTTTCCAGCAACTTCTGTTTTTGTTCCTGATTTACAGCATCTGTAGTTGTTTCAATTGTATGCAATCACAAGGCCTGGTGTGACAGAGTGGGGGCTAGGACATAGTAGAGTTCAAGCCCTAAAATCTTTGAACTTGATATTGAGTCCATAAGGCTGCAGGGTCCCCAAGCAGAAAATGTGGTGTTGTTCTTCCGGCTTACACTAAGCTTCACTGGAGCACTGCGGTAAGCCTGAGTCAAAGATATTGGTCAGGGAATAGGGTGGTTGTTGAAGTGGCAGGCAACTGGAAGCTCAGGGTCATTTTTGCAGGCAGAATATAGCTGTTCTACAAAGCCGCCACCTAGTCTATGCTTCATTTCCCCAATGTAGAGGAAACCACATTACGAGCATTGTGTTTTCAAAATCAACATGGATCAAGGACTGGCTAACTATTAGAAAATGGAGTTGGGATGAAGGAGGCATTTTTAGGAGGTATCCTGTAACTAATTGACAGCCACAAGGATCAATGCTGGAGCTACAATTATTTGCAATATGTATTGAAGTTGACTTAGATGAACAATGCAAATATCTTACAGCCAAGTTTACAGATGACAAAAGGTGAGAATGACACAAAGAGTCTACACAGGGATAGAGACAGGTTAAGCGTGTGGGCAAAAACTTGGCAGGTGGAATATAATGTAGGAAAAGGTGAAGTTATTAACATTGGGAGAAAAAAGTAGAGGAGCTGTATATTATTTAACAGGAGATAGGCTACAGAAAGCTACGATACAAAGGGATTTGGGAGTTCTTGTCTGTGAATCATAAAATGCTAGCATCCAATTTCAGCAGGTAATAGTGAAGTCAAATGGAACTTTGGCCTTTATTTCAAAAGGGAATGTAGCATTAAAAAAAAAGAGACATCTTGCTAAAAAGTGTACAAGGCACTAGTCAGATCACAGTCCAAACACTATGAACAGTTTTGGGCCCTTATTTAAGGAAACATACAGAGAAACCGATAGCAACAGGCGGATCTAGAACATCTGCAGTGGGTTTGTAAAACCAGAAAACTAGTGTCATTTTTTTAAAAAATCTGCAAAATGCTACAAACTTCCCACATTTTTGAGGCCATAATTGAACAGCTACTGAAAAAAAGGAGTTGGTTTTCATTGGTTAAGAGATGAAAATGGCAGTGCATTACAACTGAATTTTGCAGTCGAGCTTTGAATTAGGTGCAGGTTTAATTTATAAAATGGTTCAGAGGCAATCAAAACCAACTGAGCAGCTGTCAATATCTTACTCAGCATTCCATTTTAATTAGAATCAAACTAGAGAGGGGTTAACTGTTTGCATGATCAGTAGTAAATCATTGCTGCCAGCTACCAAGCTGTTTGTAACATTTTCTATTGCTAAGGGAGCAATGTAACTTGGGAATGGATAAGATCTGCAGCCAATCAGAAAAGCTTTTTCCAAATGTTACCCTTTGTGGAAAGACTAGAACTATGGGGTAGTTCAAAACTAAGCTGTCTCCCATTTAAGATGAAATGAGTAGGATTTTCATGATTGTTTGTAATTCTCTTCCCCAGAGAGCAGCAGAGGCTGTGTCATTGAGTCTTTACAAGGCAGAGATAAATGGATTATTGACTAACAAGAGAGTTAAAGGTTATTGGGGTAGGCAAGAAAGTGGAGTGGAGTCCACAGTCAGATCAGGTCTGACCTTATTGAATGACGGAGCAAACTCCAGTGGTCACTCCTGCTCCTAACTCATGTGGTCGCATGCAAGGCTGCAAGTTATGAAGGTTTTGTCAAATGGTCCCCAAGCTACACTATCTCAAGAGGGCAGAAGGGTACCAATACATCCAAGTATCCATTCTCATCATGCACCAACCTGACTTGGGTGTATAAATCACATTCCTTCCATGTCACTGCGTTGAAACCTTGCCCGTCCCCAGCTCACATTTTGTTGTCATGCCTTCATCACATCACCCACAGCAGCTTAATGAGAGGTCTCAGATGCAACTACAGAAAGGCAATAAACTGCAGCTTCATTGGCAGTGCCCAATCCCAAAAATGAAGATGAAAAAAACCGGTATTTTT
>JAHRHZ010000024.1:28241430-28255358 GCA_024137785.1 Ginglymostoma cirratum
GTTTATTGCCTTTCTGTAGTTGCATCTGAGATGCTTTACACATTGATGTTTGTATGTCTATTTTAAGGGTGGTGGGACTGAAAGTCAGTAATGTATGTTAACTTTCAAAATACTGGATCATCAGTAGACTTTGAGCAAGATTCTGGAACTTTCACTTAATTATAAATATAATGAAGATAATCCTTTCTATTTTTATTTTTGCAATGCTTTAAACTTTGGCTCAGCCTCACTGATTGATGCCTAAAACCTGAAATTATCCCTGTAAACGCCTAGACCTCCCCACTCTTTTGGTCCTCATTTAAAAGGCCCCACAGAAGTTACAATTTTGGGCAAGCTTTCAGACACCTGTCCACCCATTGTGGCTTCCTCTACATCGGGGAAACCAAGCGGAGGCTTGGGGACCGCTTTGCAGAACACCTGCGCTCAGTTCGCAACAAACACTTGCACCTCCCAGTCGCGAATCATTTCAACTCCCCCTCCCATTGCTCAGATGACATGTCCATCATGGGCCTCCTGCAGTGCCACAATGATGCCAACCGAAGGCTGCAGGAACAGCAACTCATATTCAGCCTGGGAACCCTGCAGCCCAATGGTATCAATGTGGATTTCACAAGCTTCAAAATCTCCCCTCCCCCAACTGCATCCCAAAACCAGCCCAGCTCGTCCCCGCCTCCCTAACCTGTTCTTCCTCTCACCTATCCCCTCCTCCCATCTCAAGCCGCACCCCCATCTCCTATCTACCAACCTCATCCCGCCCCCTTGACCTGTCCGTCCTCCCTGGACTGACCTATCTCCTCCCTACCTCCCTACCTCCCCACCTACACTCACCTTTACTGGCTCCATCCCCGCCTCTTTGACTTGTCTGTCTCCTCTCCACCTATCCTCTCCTCTATCCATCTTCTATCCACGTCCCCTCTCTCCTTATTTATTTCAGAATCCTCTTCCCCTCCCCCATTTCTGATGAAGGGTCTAGGCCCGAAACATCAAGCTTTCCTGCTCCTATGATGCTGCTTGGCCTGCTGTGTTCATCCAGCTCCACACCTTGTTATCTCTCATAACTCCTTATATGGCTTGGTGTCAAAATTTGGTTGATGAAGTTCCTTTGATGCATCGTCAGATGTTTAACCACATTAAACTTACTAGATAAATGCAAGTTATTGCTGTTACAGTGCAGGTCTACACTGAGCAGAAAGCCCTGGGCAGCACAGTGGCTCAGCGGTTAGCACTGCTGCTTCATTGCGCCAGTGACCCAGGTTTGATTCCGCCTTCAGGTGACTGGTTCTGTTCAGTTTGCATGTTCTCTCAGTGTTAGCTTGAGTTTTCTCCAGGTACTCCAGTTTCATCCCACAGTCCAAAGTGTGGAGGTTAAGTGGATTGGCCAAGCTAAATTGCCCATAGTGTGCAGAGATATGCAGGCTAGGTGGATTAGCTACGGTAAATATGGGGTTGTGGAGATGGGACGAGATGCTCTTTGGAGGGTCAGCGTGGATTTTTGGGCTGAATGGCCTGCTTCCACACTGTAGGGATTCTATGGTTCATATTTCTAACAGGATCCGAAAAGGGAAAGAAAACATGAGGCTACAGCTTTTGCTTTCAAATTCTAAGTTGTGATGCTCCGATTAGGACAATGAAAATTGTGTAACAATGAAAATTGTGTACAATGATAAACTCATTCACTGGTCTCACATTTACCATCACAATTTTGAATAGCCAATACAACCAATGTAGTTATATACCAAGATTCAGCAAACTATTTTACTAGCAGCATTGACCAATTATTTTCGATGCACCAGCCCATCTCTTCTTAGAGAAGCCAAAAGACCAGTTGACAAGGATAATTTTGTGCTGCTGCCCTATGAGAAGGAGATTGCTTCTTTGTCCTGTTTGGTCCAGTGAAGCATTAAATGATTTGCAGTAGTTTACACTTCTACACACATGGCAAGCATTAGCTATTGACTCGGTATTAGTCTCACATCATTTCAATTAAATTGACACAATTAATAATTTTGGCAGAGGACTTAACATGCTCATTACCGGACAATCTGAATGCAGGAAATTTAAAATCACTCAACTGTAATTGCAAAATACGCATTTTGATGTTACCACCTCCAGCAATGGATTCAGCCACCATTAAGGTAGATTCTTAATCTTGCAAGCGCTTTGGGAGAGCAGAGGTTTCAGATGGCCTCAACATCTGTAGTTGTAACTCTGTACTTTCAATGTTTATAATGCAGCAATGTTCCAAAACAATTTGTAAAGTATTTTATCTGTACAAATACAATGCACTGGACTTTCAAAGAGTCAGGACAGTGGAGCCATCAGTGGGGGAATGCAATTGTAAGCTTCCTACCCCCAATTCCAGTCACCCCCATTTTTCATTGGCTGTGTAAGTCAGTTTAGATGGTCATTTTTAGTTTTAAAAATATCTAGCATTCTCAGGCTGAACTTTACTGAAAAGTTAATAGGGAAGCCACCATTGAAGTCACAAATGATTTTGATATTAACTACTTCCTAAGTCTAGAAGATTCTGTGTCACATAACAAGGTCACAATATGCTAGGAATAAAAAAAATACGCCAGTAACCGTAGCAATGTAAATGTGACAGGGAGAAGATAATTCACAATATGTTATACATATATTTGAAAGATTAACAATAGATACTCATTAATTCCATTGTAAAGTACAGAATTTAAACTCACGCAGGTTTATAAGAACTGAAATAACAGCAGATGCTAGAAATCAGAAAAAAGAACAAAAATTTCTGGAAAAGCTCAGATCTGGCAGCATCTGTAGAGTAAAATCAAAGGTAATGTTTCAGGTCCAGTGATCCTACCTCAATTCTCAGTCCTGAGGAAGTGTCATTGGACCCAAAACATTAACTCTGATTTCTCTCCACAGAGGCTGCTAAACCTGCTGCGCTTTTCCAACAATTTTTGTTTTTGTTTATAGTAGGCATGTTGTTGTAAAGAATAAACATTAATCTAAAATCTTCTGGCATACTGTAAGCTAGAAATCAAAAACTTAGAATTTAAACACAAATAATGGTTGTATTTATGAATATATTTTCATCCAACTGTAACAAAACGCAGAAACAGACGTTTATACAAACCATCATAAACTTGGGTTCCTAAGAAAGTTAGGGGAATATATCGAATGGCCTCATTGCCCTATTACTAAAATTAATTATACACAAAGACTACAGCCAATTAAGCTAAATTAAAGAATATATCACCCAATCTAACGGTGACAAGGCCCCAGTGACACTTGGTGAGTGAGTATCCTAAAACATTTTACTAAAGCTTAAAGAACCCCATCTCCAGAAAACCTCCTAGCTTGCAGTCTCCGAAGGGATTGAGTTTTTTTGAATCTGAAGTCTTTTACATATGACAGGTATACTTAAGTCTCTTTTTGGGTTCTGATGTTAAAATTAATCTAGTGTAGAAAGGGGATAGTAAATGATTTTAACTACAAATACATACTATATATTAAAACCGAGAAGGTTTAATTGTGTGGATGTATAATTCTTGTTCCTTTTGTCTTCCACAGTAGCTTCAAAATTCAATATTACAATTCTCTACTAACTTGTATTTCTCTTTGAATTTGCTGTCTGAATAGACTGGTTTTATCATTTGGGTTATAATTCTCACATTACATGATTTCTCCCTCTGAGAATTAAAAAGGAGTTCTGGTAAATAAAATAATCAATTAATTAATTAATTAATTAAAATTGGCCTAAGGGTCCATGGTCGGGGGGGCACCTCTTAGGCCCCTGCAATTTTCATGGCTTATAGCCAAGTTCTGGATGACACATGGTGGTGTGAATTTACCCTCAGCAAAGTGTTTTACCTGATGCAGCAATAGTTATGTGATGTCCTACTAGATTAGAAACTGGATGTGGATATCCTGCTATTGAAGATTCCAACAGACTATTATTTCAACAACAGCGATAGGGTTCCCCTTATCCTCACCTACCATCCCACCAGCATCCACATCCAGAAGATCATCAGACGTCATTTCCGCCACCTTCAGAGATGCCACCACCAGACACATATTCCCCTCCCCCCCACTGGTCCGCCTTCTGCAGGGGCCATTCTCTCCGGGACACCCTCGTCCACACTTCCTTCACCCCCCACTACACCCCCACAGCCCTACGGCACCTTCCCCTGTAACCAGTGAAGGTGCAACACCTGCTCATTCATATCCTCCCTCCCCAGTATCCAAGGGCCCAAACATACCTTCCAGGTGAAGCAACACTTCACCTGCACTTCGCAGAATCTAGTCCACTGCATTCGCTGCTCATAGTGTGGTCTCCTCTACATTTGGGAAACAAAGCGTAGACTTGGCGAACGCTTCACAGAATATCTATGTTCTGCTCGCAAAAAAGACCCTGAACTACCTGTTGTCTGCCACTTTAACACACCACCCTGCTTCCTGCCCAACATCTCTGTCTCTGGCTTGCTGCAGTTTTCCAGCAAAGCCCAATGCAAGCTGGAGGAACAACACCTCATTTTCCACTTGAGGACCCTACAGCCCTCCAGACTCAATATTGAGTTCAATAATTTTAGGGCCTAAACTCTCCCATGTCCCAGCCCCCTACCGCACATGCCAGGCCTTGTTACCACATAGCCTGCCAGTACACACCCCCTGTTGTTAGTCACTAACAGTCCCCATTAACAACTATTCACCCTCCCAGCCTGATCATTAGCAACTCCTTTGTCTGTCCAACTGTCTTTCTCTCTCTTTGGGCTCTATCCTATCATTTACACCCTACCCCACCCATCTTCCTATTTTCCCGCATATAAACTGACGTTTTCCCAGCCACCATCAGTTCTGCGGAAGGGTCACTGGACCCAAAACGTTAACTCTGTTATTTACTTCACAAATGCTGCCAGACCTGTTGAGTTTTTCCAGCAACTTTGGTTTTGTTCCTGATTTACAGTATCTGTAGTTCTTTTGGTTTTTGAAAATTGAGTCCTGTCTGATTTGTTGCACCTAATACTGCAGTACTGTATTCTGCCGGAAGTGACATTGAGCTCTTGCTCAGGTCAGTCAGCAAAAATAACCCGGAGCTTGTTGCCTGCTGCTTCAAAGCAGCACCATGTTCCCTCACCAATATCTGTGTCTTGGGCTTTTTGCAGTGCTCCAGCAAAGCTGGAAGAAAAGCATCTCAATTTCCACTTGGGAACCCTGAAGTCTTCAGGACTCAATATGGAGTTAAATAATTTTCAGGCCTCAGGAGGGTCGCTGGATCTGAAAAGTCAACTCTGCTTTCTTTTCTTGGATGCTGCCAGACCTCCTGAGTTTTGCCAGCAATTTCTGTTTCTGATTTCTAACATTCACAGTTCTTTGGGCTTTTTGGTGAAGTATAATGTGGATAAGTGTGAGGTTATCCATGTTAGTAACAAAAACAGGAAGACAGATTATTATCTGAATGGTTATAGGTTGGGTAAGGGGGGCATGCAACAAGACCTGGATGTCCTTCTACATTAGTCACTAAAAGTAAGCATGCAAATACAGCAGGAAGTGATGATGACAATGGTATGTTGCTCTGCATAGTGGGAAGATTCAGGTGTAGGAGCAGGGATATTTTATTGCAGTTGGTGAGGCCCATACCTGAAGCGTTGTATGCAGTTTTGGTCACTTTATCTGAGGCAGGATGGTCTGCCTGTGGAGGGTGTGCAACAAAGGTTTACCAGATTTATTCCTGGGAATGGCAGGACTGATGTATGAAGAGATACTATAAACGGTTAGGTCTATATTCACTGAAGTTTAGAAGAATGAGGGCAGATCTCATAGATATCGATGAAATTCGAACAGGACGAGACATGGTAAACTCAAGAAAGATATTCACGATGGTGGGGGAGTCAAGATCTCAGGGGTCATGATGTAAGGATACAGGATAGGCAATTTAGGATAAGATGAGAAGATTCTTCAAACAAGGAGTGGAGAGCCAATGGAATTCTCAGCCACTAAACATAACTGAGGCCAAAGATTGAATGTTTCAAGTTAGACTTCTTAGGACTAAATGACTCAGAGGATATGGGCAGAAAGTGGGAACACAGCATTGAGTTGGATGATAAGGCATGATCATATTCAATGACGGAGCGCACTTAAAGGACTGAATGGTGTCCTGCTCCTATTTTCTACACTTCTATCGCTGATCATCTACTTCAACTCCCCTTTCCCTCCTGAGTTCCATATCTATAATCCCTCTGAGTTCAAAAATCTGATAATCTGTCTTGAAAGTTCTAAATGACTAAACATCTGAAGCATTAAATTTTTAACATGAATTTTCCCCCCGCCCCACATCTCCAATCTCTCCAGCCAGAGAAATCTGCTTCGCTGTATCAAGTCTGTCAAACCCTTTCAGACATGTGGATCACCTCATTTTTATGAACTCCAAGAAGACTGGTTCCATTCTTCTCAATTTCTATCCTTAGGAGAATCCTCTAATTCCAGAAGTCAATCTCATGAACTGTAGTTGCACCTAGTCTCTAGTATTACAACCATGACTGTACATCGCATATCATGATTTTCAAGGTGCCCTGTAACCACAATATTAATCATGCATTCCAGAATTTTTCTGAGTATTGATACCTGAACAACAGGCTTGTAGTACTCCAATTTCTCACTTCCTCCTTTCTTGATAAACAAGAATAAATTTTCTACGTTCAAATTTGCAGGAACTATGGAAATCTGGAGATAAAACGGATGCACCCACTGCATCTGCAGATGTCTCTTTGAGGACCCTAGGCTATAGAATCTCAGGCCCAGGGGCTTAATTGTTTTTGGTAATGGAGAAATTAATGTGTACTATTTCATTATTAATTTTGATTACTTCAAGTTACTTTAATTAAATTCTTATTGAACCACTATTTCTGGTATTTATTGTGGCTCCTTCTGTGAAGACAGGTATAAAACATTTGTCGAATATTTCTTCCCTTGGCCCTATTATAATTTCTTCTGTCCTAGCCACTAAAAAACCATTGTTTACTTTTGTTACCTTTTATTTGCATATTTGTAGGAGGTCTCAGAAGCTTTTTTTTAATATTCCTAGTTAATTTTCTGTCATTTGTTTTTTCACTCTATTAATTTTTTCACGTTATTCTTTGCTAATTTCTAAAATTGTTCTAATACTCAAACTTCTGGCAGATGATGGAATTTGAATTCAAGAAAAAAAGTCTGGAATTAAGAGTTTTATGATGGCAATGAAATTTGTCAGTGATTGCAAAAACCCATCTGGTTCATTTAGGAAGGAAACTACTGTCCTTATCTGGTCTGGCTTACATGTGACTCCAGACCCACAGTAAGGTAGTTAACTCTTGACTGTCCTCTCAAGGACAGGTAATAAATACCAGCCCAGCCAGTAATGCCCACATCCTATGAATGAATAATTTAAAACAAAACTTAGCATTCATTCTCACAGCATTTTAGTTCTTGTATTTTAAACTCTTTAGTTTGACACTTATTTTCCCATGAGGTTTTATTTCACAATGGAATGGGCATCCGTTGATAAGCGTGGAAATATTACTCCAAACATTCAGCATTGTTTGTCGAATTACTAATTTCCCCGTCAACCTTAACCACAACGTGCTGAGTATTACCAAAATTCATCTGAGTATTAATTTCAGGGAGTCTCATGCAGGGCTTCCCCTCCGTGAGCTTGAGCAAGTTATCCCACACATTGTTGTTCATTGCTCATGTTATTGTACGTACATCACTCTCCCACCGCGCTGTTGTCGTGCTGTCTCGAGCTCATCAACAGGGCCGGTACCCGCCACATCCGGGGATTCGTTCTGCTGGCGCCATGTTTAAATCGCAGTGCCGCACCGTGTCGAAGGCAGCAAGTCAGGAACCGATTGTTATCGTCAGTTGTTGCATAGTTTTAAAGGACACAGCTGAGAAAGGGGAGTAGGAACCTCACTTTGTTGATAGGGGTACGTTGGATAGCATGGAGGAGAGGAAAAGTGAAGGAATACATCAGGCCAAGCAGTATCAGAGAAACCCACTTTTCGGGTCGGGACCCTTCTTCAGAAATGATGCTGAACGGCCTTCTGTGTTCCTCCAGCTCCATCCACACAGCGTTGTCTCTGACTCCGACTTCTGCAGTTCTTGCCATCTCTGAGAGGAGAACCGACCTCTTTCCTCAGCACTGCCCGAGTAGACCACGGCACAAGCCCCTGAAGTTGCCGCCTGGATCGGTAAGCTGTCAAACGTTCGGACGAACATCCAGCATTGGAAGAAGGAGATTAATGGTTTTCACAGAATCCCTACAGTGTAGAAACAGGCCCTTCGGCCCAACAAGTCCACACCGAACCTCAGAGCATCCCACCTCCCCCACAACAACCCACCTAACCTACACCACCCTGAACACTACAGGCAATTTAGTATGGCCAATCCACCTAACCTGCACATCTTTGGACTGTGGGCAGAAACCAGAGCACCCAGAGGAAACCCACGCAGACATGGGGAGAATGTGCAAACTCCACACAGACAGAAGCCTGAGGCTGGAATCGAACCCAGGTCCCTGGTGCTGTGAGGCAACAGTGCTAACCACTGAGCCACCATGCCGCCCGTGACAATTCAAATTCTGTGTACCACAAGGGAAGGGCTCTGCTGTTTTCTCTCTGCTTTCTTACACACACTAATTCTACCCTCCAAACACCAGTGCATGTAGTCGAGCATTCACACAGTTGTGCCCAGCGTCTGCTCTCAATCGCTTCTCACCCATCCCCAACCGTGAACCTTGCATGTGTTCTGCACTTGCTACTAACACACTCAGGCTGCCTCACCACCTTTTACTCCCACCTGCAACTGAACTAATAGCTGTGCCAGGTGCTTTTATTGTTCACTCCTTTCCTCTGTCTCATTCAAGGAGTAAATGGCCTACACTAGGGCAGGGAGAGCCAAGCTTGGTGGTGGGCTAACTAATATTCATCTACTCAACCCCAGCAAGGAGAGCATATAAACTGTGCATGTGGAGACGCTGACAACCAAGTCGGATTCACTACCAAGTGCTGTGCTGTGCTGTTTTCCCATAAGTGGCACTGTGAATGGATTCTTAACATGCCCAAACTTATGAAATGTTTGAGGCAGAGTTAAATAGATTGACAAGGGGGTCAAAGTTGATGGGGTGGACAGGGGAGTGGGTGTAGCCTTCAGACAGGCAATTAAAGCAAAGACCACAATCTGATCAGCCTCATTGATTTCTATTTTTTTTAAAGAAACCTTCGTGGAATATGGGTCTCACAGGCTGGACCAACACTTACAGTCCATTTCTAATTGACTTTAATCTGAGTGGTTTGCTAGGCCCACTTCAGAGAGCAGTTGAAAGTCAGTCACATCACTGTAAATTTGACATCACATTTAGGTGTTTGGGTGAATAACCTTCCTTCTCTAAAAGATATTAGTGAACTAGTTGGATTATTTGTGGCAATGACAATGCTTGCACTGTTGTAATTAGGACAGTTTTCAATTCCATATCTTCAATTCAAATTACACCATCTGCCATGGGGCTTTTAAAATTTCCTGTAACTTGTAATGCAACCATTTTGGTATAAGCAAAACAAGCAGATTTTTGAAGGGTGACACTCTAAGCATGATTTTCCTTGATACCTGATTTGGCCATGTAACCAATTAACTTTTTTTAAATTGACGTCTTGCTGTTTTTATATTATTTCCTTTCGATATAATAGTGTGGTTTGCATACAGGGGGGGAAAAAATCTAAATTTAGTCCATAGTGGTGTAACTTTTGGGCTGTGTTCTACAGGATAACTAGATTTACCAAAGACACAATTGTGTTTGGCTACAAATTAAAATGCCAGTGGTATTTTCTTTACTAGAATTTTAAAGAGTTCTAGTTGGCTGTTTACTTTTTTAAATAAGGTACATATTTCTAGGAATATATTTTCCTTAGATTACCAGTGTTTAGTTCAGAAGGGTCACTGGACTCAATATTTTGACTGTTTCCTCTTGAAGATGCTGCCAGAACGTTTTAGTTTATTGAGCATTTTCTGTTGTTTGTTGTTTGTTTTCAGACATCCAGCTTTCACAGTTCTTTCATTGGACTTGAACCCAGGCCTCTTGGTCCAGTGGTAGTGGCACTACCACTGCATGATAAGCGGGCCCCCAAAACTTTTTTTTTAAACTAAAATGTTCAGAGATGTAGTTACACACACCTGGAGCAGGTGGAACTTGAAACCAGGCATCCTGTCCTAAAGGTAGGGATACTACCACTCCACCACAAGAATCCTTTATTTAGCACTTTTACGTTGCCCCAAGATACATATTGCTACTGTGTCAACTTCCTCGTAAAGCAGGTAGTTGACACAGTAACCAATTTGCACACAACAAGCTCCCAAGTCGCAATAAGATAAATCACCAAATTGAGATAACAAGCATGGGGCTGGATGAACACAGCAGGTCAAGCAGCATCATAGGAGCAGGAAAACTTGACGTTTCGGGCCTAAAGCCTTCATCAGAAATGGGGGAGGGGAAGAGGGTTCCGAAATAAATAGGGAGAGAGGGGGAGGTGGATAGAGGATGGATAGAGGAGAGGATAGGTGGAGAGGAGGCAGACAAGTCGAAGAGGCGGGGATGGAGCCAGTAAAGGTGAGTGTAGGTAGGGGGGTAGGGAGGAGATAGGTCAGTCCAGGGAGGACGGACAGGTCAAGGGGGCGGGATGATGTTATCTTCCTCCGTTACATTGATGACTGCATCGGCGCCGCCTCGTGCTCCCACGAGGAGCTCGAACAGTTCATCCAATTCACCAACACCTTCCACCACAACCTGAAGTTCACCTGGACCATCTCCAACACTTCTCTCTCCTTCCTGGACCTCTCTGTCTCCATCTCGGGCAACCACCTAGAGACAGATGTCCATTTCAAGCCCACTGACTCCCACAGCTACCTGGAATACACCTCCTCCCACCCACCCTCCTGCAAAAATGCCATCCCCTATTCCCAATTCCTTCGCCTCCGCCGCATCTGCTCCCAGGATGAGACATTCCAATCCCGCACATCTCAAATGTCCTCATTCTTCAAGGACCGCAACTTCCCCCCTACAGTGGTCGAGAACGCCCTCAACCGTGTCTCCCGCGTTTCCCGGAACACATCCCTCACGCCCCGTCCCCGCAACAATAACCAAAAAAGAATCCCCCTCGTCCTCACATACCACCCCACCAACCTCCGGATCCAACGCATCATCCTCCGACACTTCCGCCATCTGCAATCAGACCCCACCACCAAAGGCATTTTTCCCTCCCCACCCTTATCTGCCTTCCGGAGGGACCACTCCCTCCGCGACTCCCTTGTCCGCTCCACACTCCCCTCCAGCCCCACCACACCCGGCACTTTTCCTTGTAACCGCAGGAAGTGCTACACCTGCCCCCACACCTCCTCCCTCACCCCAATCCCAGGCCCCAAGAAGACTTTCCACATCAGGCAGAGGTTCACCTGCACATCTGCCAATGTGGTATACTGCATCCGCTGTACCCGTTGTGGCTTCCTCTACATTGGGGAAACCAAGCGGAGGCTTGGGGACCGCTTTGCAGAACACCTGCGCTCAGTTCGCAACAAACAACTGCACCTCCCAGTCGCGAACCATTTCAACTCCCCCTCCCATTCCTCACATGACATGTCCATCCTTGGCCTCATGCAATGCCACAGTGATGCCACCCGAAGGCTGCAGGAACAGCAAATCATATTCAGCCTGGGAACCCTGCAGCCCAATGGCATCAATGTGGATTTCACTAGCTTCAAAATCTCCCCTCCCCCAACCGCATCTCAAAACCAGCCCAGCTCATCTCCACCTCCCTAACCTGTTTTTCCTCTCACCTCAAGCCCCACCCCCATCTCCTATTTACTAACATCATCCCGCCCCCTTGACCTGTCCGTCCTCCCTGGACTGACCTATCTCCTCCCTACCTACACTCACCTTTACTGGCTCCATCCCCGCCTCTTCGACTTGTCTGCCTCCTCTCCACCTATCCTCTCCTCTATCCATCCTCTATCCACCTCCCCCTCTCTCCCTATTTATTTCAGAATCCTCTTCCCCTCCCCCATTTCTGATGAAGGCTTTAGGCCCGAAACGTCAAGTTTTCCTGCTCCTATGATGCTGCTTGACCTGCTGTGTTCATCCAGCCCCATGCTTGTTATCTCGGATTCTCCAGCATCTGCAGTACCTTTTATCTCTGATACAATCACCAAATTGACATTTTTTAAGTAATGTTGGGAGAGGGGTAAACCATTTTCATAGCATCAGATGAAGTTTTGCCACTTTTGTTCAAACCACGTCTTTTATATCTACCTGAGAGCATGGACAGAGTTTTGGTCAAACATCTCATCTGAATGATAGCTTGTTTGATCATCTGATATTTCCTCCATACTGTATTGATATGTACTGAAGTTACAACAATCTTCTGACTCACTGGTGAGAATGCCACGACACAGCCATAATTAAAGTATTCTTAATTCCATTCATGGTAATTTGCGCTGGACTTCATAAATACTTAGTTCAACAAAATTTCACAGAAAAACATAATATGCAAGGCATTACATGACATTAGGAAACTATTTTGCTGAATGCAAATTCAAAAGTAACTGCAATCATGATCAATATTTAGCACTTTCTCATTGTATGCATTTATTAGGGAGTTTAATAGAAAGATTAAACCTTTGTCTCCTCTTTTTAGGGAATTGGAGCATGCTCACAGAAGCAATTCCAAAGTAATATTATGAAGTTTATGTGTAAGCCCCACTAAACCATATTTCTTCTCTGACTTTAATTCAGGGCAATTATTGTATCTGCTGACGTTAGTTCTAAGCATATTAGTTTACAAATATAGGATATTATTTTAGCAGTCCCTGTTACATACACATGATACACAACTGGGGAAAAACACAGGCTATTCAGCTCAAATATTCTGTGCTGATATTTATATACTGGACTAGCTTCCATTCTTTCATTCTGCCACATCTCAGAATTTTGACTATCTTTTGATTATGTATTCTGCCATGTTTTGTATTTTTGAATGCGTCTTAGCAATTTGCTTCCAAACATTTCTTGTGGTAATACGTTCCACATTCCAACCACACTCTCTCTGAGTAATGGTATTCCTCCTCCATTCCCTACTGTTTTTGTTGGTTAGCAGACTTAACTTGGCAGAAGTCTGTTTGCTCAGTTGCTAAGAGATGTCCTAACTTCCAGAAGGTCTGTGATAAAGTATCACATCAAAGGTTATTGCAGAAAATAAAAGTTTATGGCATATTCACATAGATAGAAGAGAGGCTGAAAGCAGAGATAATACATAAATGGGTGTTAGTCTGATTGACCGGATGTGACAAGTTGAGTCCTACATGGATCTGTTCGAGGGCATCGATATTTTAAAATTGACATCAACAACCTAGAAGAGAAAGCAAAGGCACGGTAGCTAAATTCACAAACAATACCAAGATAGGTTAGAAAGTACGTCGTCAAGAATAAATAAAAAAGTCGCAGATGGATATGGATAGGTTGAGTGAGTGGGCAAAAAATCTGGCAGATGGAGCACAATATGGGAAAATGTGTTTATACAAGACATTAGTGAGACCACATTTCTAAGACCAAAACTGTATGGTACTCTTGTATAAGAAAGGATGGAAGTACATTTAAGATGGTTCAGATGAGGCTTACTAAATTGATATCCTGAACGTGTGAGTTTTCTTATAAGTATAGATTAAACAGGCTGAGCTAATTGGAGTTTAGAGTAAGAGATGATTTGATTGAAATGCACAAGATCCTGAATGATCTTGACATTGGAAAAGATGTTCTTGCTTGTGAGTCAATTCAGAACTAGGGCACGAGATAACAAGCATGGGGCTGGATGAACACAGCAGGTCAAGCAGCATCATAGGAGCAGGAAAACTTGACGTTTCGGGCCTAAACCCTT